>JBBPDA010000152.1:8479275-8489876 GCA_037974385.1 Arnoldichthys spilopterus | reverse complement strand
ATCTCTGTTACTTTGCCTTATTTTCTGCTTGGGATCCCAAATCTTTGGGGGACACTTTGTTTCTAGATAGACACCTCACTCTCTCTGTTAAATAAAACTTTTAAAATTACTTTACGGTGTAATTCTGACCTCTCCTATCGACACTCGCCAACATCACAGTTTACATAGTTTCACTACTCTTTTGGGCAGTGGTGGCCTAGTGGTTAGGACCTTTCCCTTGGGAATTAAAGGTAAATTTTAAGTCCCAGCCTGGGTACCACTGAGGTACCCTTGAGCAATGTACTGTCCCTCAACACTGCTCCCTGGGCTTGATAGCAGCCCTTTGCCAAAATGTGCTTTGTTGGTGTGTTCACAATGATATACTTCAGGTTCTTTATAACTTGTATTTTCGAAACAATGTGCAATGTTTTAGTGTTAATCATAGTCATGATGTACCCATAAGAGCAATGTCATGGTAACAATAATAATATTTTTAATATCATAATATTATGATAATATTCTCATGTTACCTATCCTTTATGGGTAATAATAAAGGATAGTTGCTAAAGTGATTGTAGCCCACCTCATTAATGCTGTACAGTCATATGCAAACAGTTGGTTGTCCCTGGGGAAATTACACATTTTGTTAAATTTCTAGTTTGACAAATAGAGCACATTCACTACAGCAAATTCTCAACATGGGGGCAGAAAACAATAGTAGTATCCCTAGTAAGCAGTTTTGTTAGTTATTAAATCTGCATTGGCCATAAGTGGTATCTGTTAAAATAGTAGCCGGTAATCATTAAAATTTAATACAGCCAGTTCCAATTCATGGTTATCTAAAATATGTGCAATGTCATAGAAAAATGCCAAGTCTTTTGTATTGGAAGGTCAACACTAGCTGTCCAGGAGGCTATCAAAATAAACAAGATTCTTGTGGGGGGTAGGGGGTAGGGGGTAGCGTGAGAGCAAGGGAGAGACAGTTATTTAGTGCAAAAGTAGTGGCATATTTTATACTGTCTGCTTTATTTTTTCATTATGTTAAACTCAGTAAATCAGTAGAAGCACCGAAGCATGAAAACAGGTTATATTTAAAGGTTATAGTGTGATGGGTAACACCACAACTTGCTAAGCAATAGACTGGGGTTTCTTTCCCTGTCAGGGATTTATGCCATGATACATCAGTAAGAATCACTGAGCAAGAGTCCTAACTATACATTTACCTGCATCTGTAACATGATTACACTGGAAGTCCTGCTGGCTTAAAACAGCAGCATAATGCATATATGTATTTTCTGTAGAGTATAAAGTTATTATCACTTAGAAAATGAATGTTGAATATGACTGATATCACTGATGACAATCACTGATAAGTAATGTCAGGTACAATAAAAATATCCCATATTATAAAATGACACATTCGGAACTGAATACCACAGTGATAATGAATGTTTGGCAGCCAGACTATTTCCACATTTAATCTGTGGCATCTACAGACATACTAGTAGTATACACTAGTATAAAGGTTTGATGTTGTTGTTCAGATCTGGCTGAAACATTCTTGGAACGAATATTTGCTGCTGCATATTACATGCTGATCCTCTCAAATGTCATGCTGAGTTGTCAAACTACTCCAGAGTGCAGATGTCAACTGAGCAGCGGTCATATATTCACTCTAAAGCTGACTTTTTCAGCCTCCTCACCAATACTGAATTCACAACCAGTTTTGAGATTTGAATAATTCTAACTTTTTTGTCATTGTCTTTGATTAGTCATTATCATTAAAATGATGTTTAAGGATCTCCCTGTTTGCCACATGTACATATACAATAGAATTTGCCACAATGAAGACAAATACGCCTCACTTATGCAAAATGTTTACTGTTAATTTCTTTAACCCTGCTCAACGCAGAGGCCCATACAAGAGGAAAAGGGGGTGAAATATTTGTTTATTAAATTTTTTGCTGTTACTAATGACTGGTACTGCTGTTCATGTAATCAGAATTTTACTATGTTAGCACACTAAACAAGAGTCAAATTTCCATAAGCTGTGACATGGGTATATGCTGATGGATTCCTGCATGCCAGCCTTTGATCCTATCTACTTCAATTGCAGTAAGCCAGATACCTGTTGGTTCTAAAAATGCACTCACACGTCTCATCTAAATTCAATAAAAAGGATAAATTGAAGGGGAAGAAATACAGTTTCTTTGAAGTCCCAACTCTTCAGTGACACATTGGGCATTTTAATTTTATCAAGATAATAACATCTACTTTCTATAAAACCACCTTTAACCTGACAGACCAGATGAATCAGGTGGTCTTTGAAGATGGTCCATCAAGGATATTACACTCAAGATGCTGCAGAAGATGCACTTTAAGTAGCTTTGACCCTCCTCTCACCGAAAGCATTCTTTTGGAGTAAACCCAAAATGCTGGCTAATACTCTTCCACCCACACCTCTCCTCTTTTCTCCCTTTTGCCTTCTGTAGGATGAGAAGAACCAGATGATGACAACAAATGTCTGGCTAAAGCAGGTCAGCACCCACATATTTTTTAACAATTTGTCCTAAATGTTGAAGGGAGAATTAATAGTAAGCTGATATGATTACTGAGGTTACCAATAATGAATATTGGACCAACATGTCAGAAACTGAGAATTTCCCTGTTGCTAGTTTATCCTTGCTAATATAGTTCAGGCTCTTTAAAAAGAGCTAAGGATTTAGATCTTTGAAAGGTCCATTAATGGTCTGAGATTAGGTTTAAGATCCTAAGAAATTGATGAATGGATACATTTTAAAATTACAAAATTACAAATACTTTTTGTGCAAAAAGTACATATTGTAGCCATTTTGTATGAACACCCTCCAGCATAGCTTCTTTTTTGTAAAAGTTTGTATCTTGAATTTGTATATGATAATATATATATATATATATATATATATATATGAAAATAGAACATATCAATTACTTGCACATAATATACAAAATAATATACCTTGTTGCACAAAAATTATGCAAAAATTATTTTGGATAAATATTACTGCTCTAGTGTTTTGTACAAGTTTGCTGTTAAACTGTGGTGAGCTTTAGGGTGGGATTTTGATATTGAAAGGATGGGAATTAAAATGCGGTTATTCATCAGGACAGTCACAAGAAACATATGAGATTCTTATGTAAAATTAAGATATTCAACATATTCCATATTCTTTTTACATATAGGCATGCCAGCACAACACCAGTGATAAACTGAAAGGGTGCAAATAGAAGAGATATCTGTTTAGACCTGGGTGAAGAGTGTTCACATTTCCATATACACCCAAGTGTAAATAGTATCACTGTTTACCCCAGGGTGTAAATAGCATCTGCCAATAATAATAAAGGTGTGACTTGCACAAACAAGCAACTGAACAAAAGTAGTAGTCATGTATAAATAAAAGGAACTGAACAAACAAATCTGCTACATTTTACGTAGGCCTGCATTCCCCTATATCCACATAGATAGCCTTTGCCTGTGTAAAATGATGACTACACAGTTCTGACAATGAGAGAATGAACTGCAGTGGTTCAAATATCCATCCTGTTCAACGGGGGAGTCTGCATGCTGGTGAGAGTTAAAACAATAACCTCTTGAATCTTGTTATCTAGGAGTGGAATGATTACAAACTGCGATGGAAACCTTCTGATTACGACAATGTGACATCCATTAGGGTGCCATCAGAGCTCATTTGGGTTCCAGATATTGTACTGTACAACAAGTGAGTAATATTAAACTAATCACAGAAAGGTCTTAAGGAAATTGTGACATAAAAGCACTATCATATAGCCATTTACTTTTAAGAAAATCAGGTCCAGGGTGATGGATGATAACTGCAAATGCTGTGAAGAGCATACAAAGTGCTGAGTCGGCTCACACAGCATTCCAGAGGTAAGGTGAGGTTGTCACCAGTGTAATGCAACACCACATTTATTACCTCTCTCAGATTTGCAGCATATCAAAATATCACCACCTGCTGTTTTTCAGTGGTATTACAGCTTCACTGGCAGTACACCTTCATTTGAACTTATGTATCCCCCTATGTAAGCTGCAGTATTAATGGTCATGTCTAATTCTAAAAGCAATATTAACAAAGGACTATTAAGAATGCTTGGGTCATCACAATGTCTGAAGTGCATTTGCTTATTGTTCCAAAAGGATTATGAAACAACACATATGGTAAATTATGTTGTAGATATTGTGTATATGTTTAATGTTAGTAATCTAAACTTTACATTAACTGAACTGCATAATTGCATAATGAATTTTTGCAACATCTCTGAATTTGAATAACATGAATTATAATTAGAAAGGTTAGAATCTGCACTGCTGACAGTGTTTCCCTGTGTGTTTCAATGAGTGAAGTTAATATAAAATGACAATGACTTACATTTTGATGTGTGTTCCCTTCTTAGTGCTGACGGGGAGTTCGCAGTGACTCATATGACCAAAGCTCACCTCTTCTACACCGGAAAGGTGCGCTGGGTACCTCCGGCCATCTATAAGAGCTCTTGCAGCATTGATGTCACGTTCTTCCCTTTCGACCAGCAGAACTGCAAGATGAAGTTTGGCTCATGGACATATGACAAAGCCAAAATTGACCTAGAGCGGCTTGAGACCACAGTGGATCTGAAAGACTACTGGGAGAGTGGTGAGTGGGCCATTATCAACGCTGTGGGCACCTACAACACCAAAAAGTATGACTGCTGTCATGAGATCTACCCAGACATCACCTACTTCTTCATCATTCGTCGTCTTCCACTCTTCTACACCATAAACCTCATCATCCCCTGCCTGCTGATCTCCTGTCTAACTGTGCTGGTCTTTTATCTGCCTTCAGACTGTGGAGAAAAGATTACGCTGTGCATCTCCGTGCTCCTCTCGCTAACTGTTTTCCTCTTGCTTATCACTGAGATCATCCCGTCTACTTCGCTGGTTATACCACTCATTGGTGAGTACTTGCTCTTCACCATGATCTTCGTCACACTCTCCATCATTATCACAGTCTTTGTGCTAAATGTCCACCACCGCTCACCTGGCACCCATGAGATGCCACGCTGGGTACACGCTGTCTTCCTGGAGCTCATCCCCCGCTGGCTCTTCATGCGCAGGCCAGCGCCAGACAGCCGTCGCAGGCAGAGGCTATTACTCCTGCAACAAGGGCAAAGATCACGGGCTCCTGGGGCATCTTGTCTGAGCACTTCAGCCAGCTGGTTCAGGGAGGAGTCAAGGACCTGCTGCTATGAGGATCTGGAGCTGGGTACACTTTCTTCTGCATTTTCACTTTCTTTCCGCCCTCCTTCTCCTCGGCCACCTGGCTCCACACCCCCACTGCTGCAGAAGCATGGAGCACCATCCAGACAAGAAATGGGAATGACCTGTATGCCAAACTCCAGGCATCCAGGAGTTAGAATAAACCACACAAAGCGGCCCACTGAAGACAACCAGAGGTACCCTCTATCTCCCAGCATCATGCAGGCGCTGGAAGGAGTTCACTACATAGCAGACCATTTGAGGGCAGAAGATGCTGACTTCAGTGTGAGTGTGGGGAATGATGGGGCGCTCATGTACAATACCAATTTGACAACACATGATAAAAAAGATATTTAGATATTTTCGATTTAAAGGTAATTTAAGGTAAATTGATCAAAGGGAAGTCGAACCAGATATCAGAGTGTGTTTCTTAATTAACATTACATATTCCAGAGTGAAACAGGATAGTGGGGCAGGATTTTACACTTTGTTGGACATGATTTTATCAGGATTTCATTAGATTGTAAAAAAATGTTGTTCGTGTTCTAGAACAAGAGTCAGACCAGTGTATTCTGCAAAAGGTCATTGGATATTGCTGACACTTTATTGGAAACTAACTTCTAAGTGATAATTTAACAACTTTTTAAAAAACCAAAAACAGTGAGAAAATAGACAGATCAGTACCTGCAGCAGGGTAGATGGCATAGAGATAACAACTTGTATAAGGAAAAAATAGACATATACATGCATTTAAAAAGTTAAGACTATACACAGAGCAGCCCTAAAGATAAAACCCTAGAGTGAATAACGAACTACCTCATTATGTTATTACAGTGTCACTTGTCGGGGGGTGGGGGGTAGGATATATTAGTTGGCAAATAAACAGTAAGCTTTTAAAGGTGATCTGCGATTTGAAAAATGGACAAGCTTAAGGATCTGAACCACATTGACAAGGGCTCAATTGTGATGGCTAGAGTCACAGCATCTACAAAACTGCAGGTTCTGTGGTATATTCCCAGTTTGCACCAAAGGCAGTTCTCATCATTATTTTTCACCAAACACAAATGATAAGAGAACTATAGTGTAGCTGTAAATGTTCAGAATTTGAGATATATGATCATTTGTAATTTCTTTATCATTATCTAGCCAATCCAGTCACTTACTCTCATCTTTCTGATCTTGTGACACAGGTTAAGGAGGACTGGAAATATGTTGCCATGGTGATTGATCGGATCTTCTTGTGGATGTTCATCATAGTGTGCCTGCTGGGCACCATTGGCCTGTTTCTCCCCCCCTGGCTGGCTGGCATGATCTAGAGCCTGGCCACTCACACACTTATAGACATGTACAGACACTGTCGGAACACGAATCAGAACAAGTAGGGAGGAAACACTTAATGTTGAGGAATTATGTGGAAACAAAGTGCTCCTTCAACCGAACAAAAAGGCCAATGAACTTAAGAAATTCCTTGCAGTGAAGAGTGGCTGATGTGCAAGACCCCAGAGAGCAAACTTATCTCTGAATGTAAAACCTTACAGTGAAAACTGTTGAATAAAATGTGGCACCTTAAAGAAAAATTAATCTCTCTCAGTTGTAATCTTATGCATCAACTGATCAAAATATTAAACCTGAACTATTAAGAATGTTCTAAAAAAGTCTTAACACTGAATCTTAACTATGAAAAAAGTCTTAATTATGTAATAAAAAGTTCTATGGTATAAACAGATATTGCACTTAACAGAAATCAGGGAGTGCTGGTGATGATTCAATGAATGTATGTATGTATGTATGTATGGTTGGATGGATGGATGGGTTTTTTGGAAAACTGCCTCAGACGTCCACTTCCTATTTTTCACTAGTTACTATTACTGAGATTAATAAATACACTCCGGCATAAAGGTGTGTAAAATATTTTTGCAATGCTGAAGACACTCATTTGACAGAGTACTTTTTAATGAAACTGTTTCTTAGCTCACTCTTTAGCAACACAACCCTGAGATGTGTAAAGTATTGAGGTCCTCATACATTTTGGTCTTAATCTCATTACCTCAAAAAATAAGAATGTATGAATGAATACAATATAAAAGGAAATCCTTTCTTTTAATAGTTTAGAAAGGCTCTGCATTTATGCAAGAAATGTTTTTTTTATTGCTCCAACTAACGTAGAAACAGGGTGACCACCATCCTTTATCTTGAAATATTTTAAGTTAGAAACATTACTTTCTATGTCCTGACACTGCAGTGTACTATAATAACATAAACATCTTTGATCACTTTAAAACACACTTGAATTCTCCAAACACTGTATTGCTCCAAGAAATACATATCACTCTGAGAAATCTGCCCAGCCACGAAGTATAGTTCCTACTCTAAAATAGCTCTATTTTTAAGATGCTCTTTATGTCCTTATGTCCTTATTGCAGTGATGGGACTTCTTGCAGCTCAGCTCTGCAAGCGAGTGTATCTCCAGGGACATGGCTGGGCATCTCAGTCCAAGACTAAAATGGATACGGAATGAAAAACCTCCAAAGATTGCAATGTATTTCAGGACCAGGCATAATCAGTATCCAGGAAACTGGCCCCCAAAGTTATCCAAATATAGAATACCAAGTCAGCATGTTTGTTAGCTTAAAATTAACAGAATGCACTCTCTAGTCTGCGTCTTGGGAAATTGTGTCTTCGGGTTTTGGTTTGGCCAAGTTGGCTCGCACCCGTGCCTGGTCCACAGCATCCAGCAGGTTCTTAGCGTCCATGGCTAGTGTGTGGGCTGCTGCCAGCATCTGCTTCTTGCACTCCTCCTTTAGAGAGGTGATGGCATTCTGCTGAGCAAGTCGCATCTTACTGATCAACTCCGCCATGTCTTTATTCAGAAGCTTCTGTGTGCCCTCAATCTGAGAACAAAGCAATGAAACATATCTATATACATATGTATGTGTAATCTATTTCTGTGAGACTTTTTTATATTTATGAGGAAATTAATTAATAAACAATATTACAATACAAACAAACCTATATGAGATATAAAATAATTTTGTAATGATAAAAAAGCTAAGAAAACATTCATTTTGAACAAAGTATCTTTGAATGTACTTAAACCTTAAATTAAAAAAAAAAATCCTAAAAAAAGAATGTCATAGAAAAGATGTGTGAATGTATGATGGACATTAAAATGGACAAGGGCAAGAACAGGAAGGTAAAACACGTAAAATGTCTCCAAGACAATGGTGAGAAACAGTGGTTGAGTACAGAAGTTACCTCTGTCCTTACAGACCCATGCAGAGTTGGAAGAATATCATCTACACTGTGAATCAGATCACGCAATGACATTCCAACAGACTGTGAGGAAGAAAGAAAAGAGATTAAAAACTACAGTACACAATCCTGACCAATATTATTACACTGACCAGGACTACTATATTGGATAACTGCAGGAGGGTGCGTCGCCAGGGACATGGCTGCGCATCTCTCTTCAAGGCTAAAATGGATGTGGTATGAATAAACTCTACAGACTGCAATGTATTTAAAGACCAGACATACTCAGTAAACAGGAATCTGCCCCCAAGTCATGCAGATAATAGGTTGAGTCTGTATCCTTGTTATGTTAAAATAAACCAAGCTCTCTCTCTCTAGGGTGTCTGTGAATTAACAATGACATCCTCAAGATTTTAGCCACATTAGCACATTAGCAAGTCTTTCCTAACAGCGGTACAATAAAGCAGATATCCAGCTTATGAATGTTTATATAAGACTGGAGTTATATTAGTTTTAAACCTCAGAGTTACCTTGACTAATGTAATATACTCAGAGGATGGCAGTGTGTTCACATCATTTTTCAGCTGTACGACCACTTTTACCAGATCCATGACAGACTGGTACACCATGTCCTCAGAGCGGTCCAGCTCTGCTGTAGGGGCAGGCTGACAAAGAGAGCAGAGCGCAACAATCCACAAGATCACATTTTAAATCATTGTTTACAGTAATGGAAAAATAATTTAAAAAATAGAGTAATAATACTCTAATTTAAGAGTTCACTGTAGATTATTTGTATAGTTGTGTGTGTTTAACTAAAACATGACTACATTCACATCTATGAAATGAACTGAACATTTATTTAAATATTGAATCAAACCCTAAACCAACCCCCCACCCATTTTTTTTTTACCAAATTAAAGCTTTACCGAATATTTGTATAAAACACTATTACTATGATGTTACTACTATACATATGCAAATTTTCAGGAACCTGTAAAAACAATCTGTAACACTGTAAAATCTGATGATTCCAAATTGATGAACAGAGTGTCATTGAGATTACTGAATAAAAAAGCTGTATAACATTGCTAATGAAATTAACACAGATGAAGTCTTGTATCTGGAACAAGATAATCAAATCTGACAAAACATTTCTCAACCAAATACTTAAACAGATAATGATACTATATTGTGTATCATTCAAAAACCTATTAATGTAACAAAAAAGTCATTTATTTAAAATCTAAAGATATTTGAAAATACCTTAAAATACCATCTGGTGTCTAGCTTAGAGTATTTTAAGTATTACTACATAAAGTAAATAATATGAATATGACTCGAATTACTAATATTACTAATAATTATTGTAATGGTAGAGTACATGCAAATGTTTATTTGTAATGTTTTAACATCTTTTATTTCTTAGTGTTGAAGACCTGTTGGACACCCCATTACAGCATGTAGATCTGTACAAAGGATCATTACCTGCACTGAAATTCTTGGGGGCTTTGTAGGAGGCTTCTGCGAGTCAGCTATAATATCATTTTTTAAAAAAAAGTTAGGCAAGTCAAGGGACGAATGACATGCAAAATTTAAATTAGTTTGTACAGAAGACAGACACCAAAAACGTCTAATGCAGTATTCTACACTAATCACCATCACAAAGTCACACCAAAAGAATTAGAGGCCAACATTGTTGGTTCTGTAGGCAGGAGTAATTCTAATTCTATTTTACTTTTTATATATGTTTTAAATTTGCTATTTGTCACTTACAGCTCTCTTTGTAAGTCATTTTCTATAGAATACAACCTGATTGTACAACCACAGTGTTGCTTCCATCTAGAATTATGACTATTACTATCACAATGTTCTAGGCTTAATACAAGGCTGATGGTGGCTCTAGGCCACACAATGAAGAACACTGCTTTAGAGTGTGAAGTAAGACAAAACAGAGGGCTTACATTGGCTAGGCTGAGGCTCTGGTGGCTAAGTGGACAGGGAGAAAAAAAGAAAGGACAATGTTTAAAAAGGTCAACAGATCTAAGGTTAATGTTGGTATCTATACAATAATAAATTCAGA
>JBBPDA010000152.1:8463760-8475613 GCA_037974385.1 Arnoldichthys spilopterus | reverse complement strand
GCCAGATCCTGTTTGGGTCATGTCTTGTTTCTGTTTGTGTAGTTGAAAATCAGACATAGTTTGATTGAAAAAATAAAAAATTAATGAAGTAACATAAAAGGGGTCAATTAAAACAACAAAATATTTTTAAAGGGTGTCAATTTAATCCCAATGATTAATCTATTATTCTTTAGGAAATTATTTACTGTATCATAAATTCTTAGTATTCACCACAATTTGAGTAGATCTGACTCATTTACTATGTACAATTCAGAATGATCTAAACACAAAAGCACTAAATACATGAATGGCTCAATAATGACTTGAACTGTGGAAAATTGTTAAAAAAAAACCACAAAGAAGAATTTAGCAAAATAATTTTTACATTTAAAAATGTTGTTTTGGCCAATGCATTTTAATACTGAAAGAAACTACACAACTACACTTTAAGGAGAAATATTTTTCCCGGGGCTATTAATGCACAAGCAAGACAGTTAGAGTAAACCACCTGATTTTGCAGACGAGTTCAGTGAAACTGGGTCTCTCGTTGGGGTCATAGCTCCAGCAGCGAGTCATGAGGGAGTAAAGTGCAGGAGGGCACAGCTCTGGCTTGGGCAGCCTGATGCCTTGTTCCAGCTGATTGATTACATCACGGTTCTCCAACCAGAAGAAAGGCTGCTGACCACGACTCATGATCTCCCACATGCACACAGCTGGGCAGGGACAACGATATCAGTCAGCACAGTGAGATTTTAACGGCCAGATGTACATACTGTACATCATAAGGTGCAAACATAAAAAATTATATAATGTTATTTTACTGGAAAATATGTATCAAGCTGCTAAATGTTTGGGACAGTAGAAGTGAATGTTTTTAAGAAAAAACTTGAAACATGAATTAAATATATTTTTATGGGGTCTTACCTTAAATACATATTTATGAGTAGTGCTGGGTAATACACCAATCAACTATGACGTAAACACTGCCTGCTTAATATTGTGTAGGTTCCCCCCTTGCTGCTGTAACAGCTCTGACTGTGATGAGCCTTGGATGCGCATGACCATGTTGCCAATTTATCAGTTGTCCTTCTTTGGATCAGTTTAGGCAGGTACTAACTACTCAATACCTGGATTCCTTCACAAGACCTGACATTAAGGCCTTTAGTCAAAGTGTCTTAAATCTTTATGCTCACACTTTTTCTGCTTCTGAAATAACTAGATAGCGAATGTTATTCACTTAACCTGTCAGTGGTGTTAAGGTTATGGCTGATCAGTGTATATTATCTATGGCAGCATTCTGTGATATTATACTGGGATACTAGGACCACCAATGAGTGTGAACATTTGCGTGTTAATTGTTGCTAAAACCTAAAGCAAAAGGATTTGTACCAATGACAAAGAAAAAAAGACTATATCTTAACAAAAACAGAATAAACAGATGAATGTGAAAGATAAATAGTTATGGTTATGTAGTGAGGTGAGAGTCTCAAAGTGTCTCTAAGTGAATGAACTTGAAAAGGCCAGATGTTCTGCATAAAGAACACAGAGTCATTATCATAGTATAACTGCAGAAATGGAGTGTGTTCTGATTCAAACTTCACTCTGACCTCCTCCACTATAATAGACTTTAGGGTCATAGTTTTTTTTCATAGACATATAGCAGTTGAAGCTGATTGTAGAAGGTTTGGCTGTATAATAATCCTGCACCTGAAAGGGCAGTTCTCCTATATAGAGACATCCATCAAAAAAACAAGTCTGCGAATATGATTCGTAGAACCCTACAGCATAGGCCATCTAAGGCAAGCCTATGAGCTAATGTCATTTAACCTCAAATGCACCACAGTCCATTATATCAGTATGTCAGAGAGAGTTTTCCAAATTTGTGGATCGCCTAGGTTCAAGGGGAGGTCTTGATTCAAAATAAAGATAACAAGCCTGTGCTCAAGGCATTATGCTGTCTACATCGCTTTACCCTTATACTTTTAAACTTGACATTCTTTTAGCATTGAATTAGATTAATTATATTAATATTTTCTGTCCTTATTTTTCCCCTCAGATTTCTTCAAGTGTAGGGTTGTTCCAATTGCTTAGACCCAGAGAATGACCGCTAACGTGCTGTCTTTGCAACACGTATACATCAGTGTGCATTAATAAATAATAAAAAAAATATATACAAATTTTCATAAAATTTCCCTTACATATTATGTTTTACAGTCAGAAAAACATATTCTGGACCATCCTCTGTGCCAAGTGCCAGAGAGCTATAAAGTTCCCCAGCAAGGGCTTTGCAGCATTGAAATCGTATTCTCTGGAGTGACAGAGCTCCATCAAATCATGTCTTACAGCAGGGCAGTCACCAAACTGATGGAAATGATGACTATTTCTTTGGAATTTAGCTTATTTAGCACATTTAAAACAAAGTTGCTGCAAATTAGAACATCTGCAAAGTGATTCTGCATGTAGACGCTGCATCTTTCTAAGCTGCAACACAGAACAGCTAAACATGCCTGGAGGACAGTACTGACTGCCCAGTTCTGTACACAGAACCCCACAGAGGTTTGTGACTGTGCCACTGTTTCACAAAATCTTTCTTTGTATATCAGTAAACCTCACTCTTCATAGCAAGCCAGTCAACAGCACTTCCCCAAGAACATCTAACTGAGAAAAACCTTTAGTGACTTACCAAACATCCACACATCACTGGCTGTGGTGAAGCGGCGAAAGTTGATGGACTCAGGAGCCATCCATTTTATCGGCAATCGAGTAACAGAGGCTGAAGATGTGAAAAAGAGAATTTAAAAAGCTTTTGACAATAGAAAGGTACAATACAAAAAATGTTAAAACAGCATTGAACATAATTCCGCAATGTTTTATCATCTTAATATCCAATTAGTCAGAAAGCAGGCCTTACAACAATGCACATTTTGTTAATAGCTTGCCTCTATGTTCTAGTGGCAGTTGCTGTAGATGCAAGTGTGTGATGTGCAATAAAAAAAAAATTGTGAGAGTTTTTGCTCCATTTCAGTCAGTAAGACATTTCAGAACCTTCCCTTTTATGGCTATCAGTGCTTCTGGTGCAATGCTTTTAAATCCATTGGAAAACCATTCTGTATTTAAACATAATTCAAAAATTTTGCCAGTTAGCAGTTTTAGCTACAGCTGGTTAAACAGTGCTTTCCAGTTAAAGCAGCAATTGTCTGGTTTAGTAGATTCTATTTCAGCACAATGTTCCAAAGCTCACAGTGAAAATGGTTTCATATCACCCACTTTTTCACACCAATAGGGCTTAGGGCTTTGTTTTAGCAGAAAAAAAGCTTTTTTGTGTATTCCTCCAGGGAATACACTGATGTTTGTTTTCCCTCTGTATTTTAGTCATTGACCTTCAGTAGACAACTGCTACCCATTGCGTCAACTAGTGATTCATTAGTTGCCTAGAGTATACAACACATACTTCATCCTACTTTACCAAAAAATTCACATGAATAAAAATAGCTAACGTGATCATTTTTTTTATCCCATGTGCTTTTATATGTGGAGTATATGAGATTCAAACAGACAAAACAAAGAAGTAATGAGTTCCATGTGCGCTTGTCATAATTAAACCTCTTTTGCTTATTCCAGTAATAAGTAACACTTCCAAAGAGAGAAAAGGCATGTTTTGAATAAGAAGCAGGGCTGAGAAGTGAGTGAACATGATTATTCCATCATGTTATTGATGTCTCAGCACATGGTCTATTGAGTTTGCGGTCATTAATATTCAAGTGGTAGCCTGACTAAGATATAATAGCTGCAGGGTTTTGAACACTCCATTGCTTTTGTGTGTCTACAAACCTCTGAGGCTTACCTTTGTAATATTCCTCATTCTCTATGTACCTGGACAGGCCAAAGTCACCCAGCTTCACACACTCTGGTGTAGCAACAAGCACATTTCTCACAGCAATGTCTCTGTTATACACGCACAAAAATGTCATGCAAACAAATGTAATTAAGAATTTGCTCTGAATCTGCATAATGGCAGAGTACACAGACAAAAAGAAAAATTATATTGATCTGCATACCTGTGCACCATGTTTTTTCCCTGTAAGTAGACCAAAGCTTTGCAAATCTGCAAGCTAAACAGCACTAATGTGATATTTGTCAAAGTGTTCTTGCTTTGAGCCAGGTAATTCCCAAGCTGAAAGTTAAAAGAACATTGTGTTAGTCTCTAAAACTCAAAGGTAAATCAGAAATAATCAAAACGATCATGAAGAGCAACACATTTCCTTTGATATCCAATTACATAATCACGATCACAATATAAGCTTTTGCAGCACTGATATGGCAACATGCAAATAAGCATGTTTAATGGCTAACTAGGGCTGCAAATGTTTGTCAATGGTTATTGCAATATTGGTCTCTGCAATACTTATATCACAAAATATGTAATATGAAATGAGCCTCCAGTCAATCACTGTGTTTTTTACAGGGTGACTAATAACAGTTACAGATGAATATTACTGGGTGATTTAATGAATCAAGGTATTCAAATAAATGTAAACTAATTTTGGCTCATTTTTAACCATTAAATACACATTTAAGATGTTTTTAAAAGGACCTTTATCTATATTTTCCTTCTGCATCACTTTTTCTATTTGTGTGAATTTGTGTATCAAAAATCTAATTCTTGTAACGATCATGCCCTCCACGTGTTTGTGTTGTTTTGGTTCTGCCACGTGTCTTGTCATCGTGTTTAGTTGTAGCCATGCCCCCCACCTGTGTCCCATGTATAATAAATCGTTAGTCAGCTGTCTCCCATTTCCTGTGTTTAGTTTCTTTGGTTTGGTTTAGTGTCGTGGTTTGTCTGTTGTATCTACCCTGTTGGTCTACGTGCGTGTTGGTCGAGCCCCATGTTCATGCTTCGTGTTTATTTTCTAAGTGTAGTGTTTGTGTCTTTTATTTAATAAATCAGTGTTTTCGTTTTAAGACGTCGTCATCGCCTGCAATTGCTGCCAATGCCACCCGCACGCATGACAATTCTTAATTAATCACAATTCATTCTTACATGAACATTTTCTATGTTTAGTCCTTAGAATTAGAAAGGGTGCTTTTGTTATTGTTTCTTAAAGACTACATTTCACTTTGAGCATTTGTTGCATTTTGAGAGAAATAACACTGAAACAAGCACAGGCCAAAGGTCCAAATGTTGTTTGTCCAGTGTATCAACATAATTGCTTTACTACACCTCACCCCTATTACTGACCCTGACTACTAGTGGTTTATAATGTAATTAATATACAAGTAAAATATTAATTTAACATTACATAGGTAAAGGTGTTATATACTAAAAAGGTATGTATCCAATAACACGTTTCTAACAAGGTGGCAAGTAAGTGCACACTATGTAATGCTGCTGTGCCTGATCATTCATACTACCTACACATACTGTACTACTAACAATACTAATAGTCCAACAGTGGCCCTGTTTCCATTGATGGATAATGTATAGGGTATCTGACAAAATATAAAGATGGACTATGGTCTGTAAGTGTAATCCAACAGTGTGCACTTATGGTAAACCTTATATGGTACATGGAATGAGTGTGAGTATGTCATGTACTGTTTCCATTATTTTGTACACTCCCTGGATACTGTTCACAAAGTTATCCAACTTGGACAGTCAGTATATTGCTTTTCATATCAATTCTCTCAAGACTGATCTCACCCCCACCCCCCCTGTAAACATGTGTTTTTATGACTCCCATAAATGTTTATAGACTCTTTTCTATACCACTTTCTTAATTGAGTTTTCTAGATCAATTGCGGCTGTTATAGAAAGAACTCTACTCAGCATATCATTGGCATCTACTGCTTCTTGAGCATTTGGATTGTACTTGTTTAGTCCGAAATGCATGCAAGGATCCAAAATGCATTTACTACGATCATTTCAGACTGAATTTATGATGGTCTACTGTATGAGTCCCAATTGTCTTATTATAAATAAACAATTGTTACTTTGTTTGAACTTTTAAATGGCCATACAAGTAAAGTAAAAAGTTATATGTTGGCCTGTTTAGCTATTCTCTTCTTTTCAAAGTTGTCACTTACTTCCCCATATTGATATAGTTCCATGATGATCCACACTGGGTTTTCCTCAATTATTCCAATCAGACTCACTATATGAGGGTGGTCCAGGGTTTTCATAATGACTAAAAAGCAGAAATGCCACAGGTTAACAACACATGGGCCGAGACTTTAAACATTTTGACATTTTGCTATGACTAGGCATGCTACTTCTCAGTATTTTCCTAAAAGCTGGTACTCTGCTTCTAACGTTCTGCCTCTGTGCTCAGTGTTTGTTACCTGCTTCACTCATGAATTTCTCCATGACATCAGGAGAGCAGTCTTTACAGGTTTTCACAGCCACATTGATCTTCTCCCCATTCTAATTCAGTCAAACACAAGAAGAAGAGTTTCAATAACAGGAACAGGAGTGCAATTGTGAAAAGCAAAAGTCAACAATGACATTTTAAATGACCTAATATACATCTTGCCATATTTTCATTTTTTCAAGGTTAAGATTAGATACTCTACAAAATGTAAATGTAACTTATGAAAATATGTAAATAATTATATAACTACATATAAATGACATATATACAATGTAAATCAAATGCATTGTAAACTGAAATGAACTGTGGACTGTATGAGTTAAATTGCAGTATCAGGTTGTGACACAGAACAGGCAACATATTTACCTCTTTTTTATAAACTCCTTCATAGACCTCACCAAAGAAGCCTGCCCCCAAAATCTGCCCCAGGACAATGGCTTTCCTAGAGACTCCAAATTTCACTGTTAAACACAAGACATGAGGTTTGTTCTGTGTTTAAATGAATAAAACAGCCTGAGATGTAAGGTTTCAATAACTGACAAAGGGACTTGCATACATAAATCCTCTTACTTACCAGGAGGTGGCGGTTTTTCATCCATTATTTCACAGTATATATCAGAGTCTGAAAAATGTAAAAATAAAAAGATATTCTAAAGCTTTTGTGTTTTTACATTTATTCATTCAGCAGACAGCAGAAGAAACTAAATGATCATGCAGTATTTAGTTCAGGGGGGCTCAGAGTTTAATCCACCATTGAGGGGCTAAGACACTTAAGCAGTAAGACCGAGTTTTACAAACAAACTGAATTTTTAAGGAGGGACCTAAGATGCCATGCAGGGTGTAGCTCTGAGCCCTGGTACAGAGATAGTGACCCAAAACCCTTAAAGCCTTGAATGCAAGCTAGATATGTGGTTATAAAACTGCATATCCAGCAGATTAATGGATTTTGACTATGTCCACACCTTGTCAATTCATGCTTCTCAGGCATCAGAATAATATCTTAATAAGGCCAAGCCACATAAAAATGACAGTGTAAATGTGATATAAATGTAATTGCTCAAACCACTTCATGAGGTGATCTGAGATGTATTCAAGATATATGTAATGGCAGTATAATTGCATCTCTTTAAGCTGCTTTCAAACATAACCCATTCCAACATTGGAACCTTTGGCACTTAATGCAGCAAGCACTGCTTCTCAGCTCATCCCCTGATGGGAGTTTGTTCTTTAAGTTTAGTTTTAATTCTGTAGCTCACTCTGGATGAGCCAGATAGCTCAAACAAAGCTACAAACATTTTGTTGTTTTTTTGCCTTGCTAAAGTGTACACTTCATTTTCAGCAAATGCAAATGGTTGCTGTATATGGGTTAAATTTGCATATTAATCACCACATAGTAATTGGATTTTAGTGTGGCAGAGTGGAGACACATTTAAAAACCAAGTGTAAATGCATGTGGTTAAAATCTGATCAGGATGCAATTTAAATACAAGTCACATAAAGTGATCAGGTGTTATCGGAGTCTTTGACATTAAAATGGTCATGAACAGAGTAAGAAGAATAGACTGTACTGGTACTCACTCATGCTCTGTCTTTCAGTTTCTTTCAGGGGTTCAGACAGCTGTCTAGTAAAAGAAGACCAGAGAAGTGAGTAAAAAAGCAACTAAGAAAAAAGGCAGAATCTACTGTTCCCACATCTGCACAATGTATGTCTGAATTTTGTCCCTAAAGTTATCCTCATTATTAGAATTGTTAGAAATCAAATGTAATAAAAACTACACCTGTAAGCTATAAAGAAAGTTTTAGGAAAAAGAATTTGGTTCGGCTTACCCTGAGGGGATTGCAGGGAGAGCACTTCGTAGTTCCGCACCTGAATAGTCATGTCAACTTTATTTTACATTAATTCTTATTATTGCTCATTTTTGGCTACTTTATATAATTAGTGGCATTCAGTAATACTACAGTTTTATGGCATGATGGTCACTGCAACTAGAAACCATGGGTATAAAATGTGCTTTATGATTTAATTGGATTTAAAGCTCAACACTATAGTATTACTGATCCTTGTCTTAACAAAGAAACTAATTAGTGAAAAATTTTAGTAATTTAAATGAGGTCCAGAGAGAGAAATGGAACTTCTGTCCTACCTTTATTTGGCCAAGATATTAGTGATGAATCTGTGTTGTTCTCCAACCGGCAGTAGCCATCAATCAAGTCTGCCATGTTCTCTGCCATTGCCAGAGTAGGCACATTGACAGAGAGAGGCTGAATAGTGCAAATAGGCAAAATAAGGCTGTTAGGACCGATGGCATTCTATAAAACAAGGTTTGCAGCTTGGAACCACTTTGTGATGCTCACCTGTCTGGCTCCTTTGATTTCGATGGTTAACAGCGCTTTGCTATCACTTTGTGAAGCACTCTTGATACTTCGGATGTGTTTAAATTCTGCCAGACAGACTGTCTGGAAATAAAAAAGTTGAAAACAAAGTTGGAATCTTCAGTGCCCTAATCAAGGTCCACTGCAATGACAAATGCCTTTTGAAAAATTCAGACGCAATTCAGTATGGCCTACAGTATTTAAGGTTACCTTGCATTCTGTTAGTAAACTCAGAGCTAATTCTGTGGAGCGTGTGACATTGTTTTCAATTCCCAATTACACCTTAATAACTGTATAACTATTAGAGCTTCTAAAAACCTGTTCTAAAGATAGTAATTTCTCAGGCATTGTGGATTAATACACGTTACTATGTCTTACCGATAAATCTGATTGTGTGCGCTGGCGAATCCCTTTTGCTCCAATGACTAAATCCACTGCTAGACTCCAACCTTGCTAATAAGAAAATGAGTGGAATCTCTATAGCAACAGGTTAAACATAATTCTCAAGCACAAATCCCCAAAAAATTTAACAAAAAAAAGTTAACTTCAGCCAGCAGCCATGCAGTTTAGCTCAGAACTTACCACCAGTTCGCAGGCAAAAACCTCTTCATTAAAGTTAATGAATTCCCCAAAGGTCTTAAAGAACCTAAGAATACACTCTTCCTCTTTTAGTGTGCCATACTGCTGAAAGGTCTGCTGGATCATCTTCCTCAGCTGCTTGGGCTGGGGACCAAAATGACAGAAAAAGCAAAAGAGCCTGTTCATTCAGTCTAGCACATCTACTGAACTGTAACAACACTTTCAATTACCATTTTCATAAACGGAAATGCTCTTCTGCATAGAACTCCTTTCTCAAAGCATATTTTGCTTTGCTTATATGGGAATCTAAAGTAATATTCAATGGGCACACAGTAAAAAATCATCAAAATTATGTTTTACCTTGGTACTGTCTATCATTTTCTGCGGAAAGAAAAGGTTCAGACCAACGTCTTTCCTGGAAGAAAGCATTATATTGTCCCAATATGGTCTTTAGCTGTTGCAGAAATGATTGGGAATATATTTACATGTTGATTTACTTTTGCATGATGAATAACTAATTAATGAAATGATGAGATCCTAAGGTAATGATCATACACAAAACAGAAATGAAAGATTAATAAACTTACTCTAACAACTCGAAATTGGATTTCTTCTCAAGACCTTTGGCATTCATGTCTTTGTAAAACCTCCTGCCAGAAAAGCAAACACAAACCAATTTAATAAAGGAGAAAAAATTTGAAAAAAATTTACACTAATGAATAATAATGATTTTGTCATAGTGTTCATTACATATGCACAGTAAAGAAAAGGAATCATTATTAGTCTTACCTGATCTCCAAACAGCCCAGCTGCAGTGCCATGCCTTCACTAACTTTACTGGCATACTGCTGCATGTAGTCACTGCGAACCTTTGATATGCCAAGCAAAACCATTTAAAACATATATATCAATGTTTACAGTCATAATAAAATGTTTTAACACCCCTGTTAAAACTGCATGCTTTGTGAAAATTAGTACATATCCTCCAAACTGTCAATTATTAGTTATTTATAGTGTAATAGGTGTAATCTTTTATTTGTTCCTTCAGCAGTTGAACAGTAACAGTATGCATTAAAAGTGTGTTCTTTATACAGGACACATTCTTATTGTATAATACATGCCTGGGGTGCCCAAACTTCCACATTGTAAACAAATCAACTGTAGAAAAATTGGCATGAGAAAGAAATGTATATTAGGGAGACCTGTGTATACCTGATGATAGAGATATAACAGTGAAGTTCTGTCCTCTTTAAATTTCTCCAAGTAATTTGCTGGTATGTAGCGAATTCTTAGGTCATATCTGAAATACAGATATTTAGTAGCATTAAAAAGCATTATTAAACAAGATTTTTATTTTTGTCAATCTTTTGGTTGTGTTACAATCTATCATTCTGAACCACAATTTACACTGATGAAACATAAAATAATAAAACCTTTTGGCATGCCCACTCAGAAGCTGATATAAAACACAGAAGCACAGAACGCTCCACAGGCTGACATGGGAATTAAACCCAGTTAAAGAAGGCATTACCTAATGTCTCAAAATGCATCACCAGCGAGATGTTAGGTATGATAGGGTAAGGTCAACAATACCATGTTCCTTTTGTATTGACATTATGGTTTTTTTAGTGCCCCTTACCTCCACTCTGCCTCCACGTGAAGTCTCTCGTAGCGCTGCTCCACATCTCCTATAGTCAGGTCTGGGTGAAGCCAGTAGTGCTCTTCAGACTTTAAGTGTTTGAGCCTCAACCCAAAGCAGCCTGCGTTCTGCACATTAGGGCCCAAACGCCCACTAATCAAGATGGACTGGATGATGGCCTGATGGTAGAGAGTCAAAAAGTAAATGGTAAAAATAAACATTATTTATAAAGAACATAAATAATATTAATAATATTAATTAGCATTCGAATCAAATGTATTTAGCTATATTCTAAATGTAAAAATGCAGGTAATATTCCAAAAAAACCATTAACTCTTTATACTTCATGCATGTATCAGTGGATCTAAACAAACTATTCTGTAAGCACTTCATTTTCCTTACCCTTATCTGCCAGGAGCTGTCACACTTAACAAGTTTAAAATTCTTTAGGTTGTTACTGCTGCTGAAGCACACTTTGAGGATCTTTACAAGTCCACCATCTGCAGTAAAGCCAAACACAGGGCTCTTTGGCCCATCAGAACCCGGGCTGGGCACCTTCCAGGACAGTGTGGTGGTATCACCTGACATTTTCAGAACCTCTCAAAGCAAGAAGTACACCATTACACCTTCCTCGGGCCTGTGGAAAACACACACTCAATAAAAGATTATATGAATTTCTAGCAGGCTTTTGAAATGTATGAAAATGGCTTTTGTTTTTATGTCCTTTGTAGAGGGAATATTACTCAATATAACTGTATGATCAAAAAATTTTCTGGAGGGTAATAAGTGGATTTTAAAAAGGAAATACCACTGAGAGAACATTTCGACTTTTGAAAAATTGGTGTAAATCCCTTAAACTACAGGTGGGAGAAAAATATCAAAACATTGTAGTATCAACATTGTTTGGCACAATAT
>JBBPDA010000152.1:8438140-8463660 GCA_037974385.1 Arnoldichthys spilopterus | reverse complement strand
ACACACACACACACACACACACACACACACACACACACACACACACACACACACACACACACACACACACAAGCTCACTCCTTCCACAGTATACTACACATAGTATATCTAGCAAAGAGATTGCTCCTGACAGCCCTGCACTCTGTGGTGGTGGATGTGGGAAAAATGCATGTGTCAGAGGAACTTTTTCTGCAGAAATGAACCACAGTGACACATCAACCAAATAGTCTTGAATGTTAAAAGATTTATCTTAGAATTCTTGCGCTGAAAGCAAAGTCGTTTGAACACTGCTAAAGCTGAGAGCGCATGATTGCACTTAAAGACATAAAGAAATGTGATCTCATAATGCACTCTTGAAATTTTCAATTCAATGAACAATTACACAACAGAGTACATGAAAGACTTTAATAACGCTTGTTGTTTTACATCTTAGGAACAGATGGTGTACTCTTAAAACTAGCTGTTCACAGCTGTTTATGGGCTATTTAGAGGCTATTTAAGGTTAACTAAGCGTTGTTTCTTCAGGCCAGACCTCTCCTCAGTATCTAAGACTTGCCCAACTGTATGAATGGATGTTGCTTATAAAGCTGGTGGGACTGAATATTAAGTTTAATATTGCTGAAGGATAACAAACAGACTGTATGCATTATATGGACATAATATACAAAGCATTACTTGGCATCACTGTAATTTGTAAACCATTTAACTCGATATTTAGATGATTCTTCAAGGCATGATGTTTTAGCATTACCATTACTGACAATCAATTGACACATTTTATTTGTACAGAAGCAACTCTACTGTAATTCTTCCACCAGTCAACAAATACTATTGCAACCTCCCTCATGGTCACAAGCAAAAGCACCACCAACACTCTCCCCTGATGGCCATGGTGCCACCCCAACTTGAGTAATGGTCTCAGTCTGGCCACATGTATAAAAATTCCTTAACTCTGCCACTGATTACAGTTCATTGCAAAATATTTAATTAGCCGTTTAAGATATATTTAAATTTATAATGTTTAAATTGCAAGTGATTTTGAGTGCAAAAAAACAATCTGTGATAAAATTTACTTTAAAGAATTTTTTTTTATGTTCTTTGCATAAGTATTCAAACCCTGTGCTGCAGATGCTCCAAATTTACATGGAGAATACAGTACCTTAACAAGGGTTCAGTTCACTAACAACTGGACTCTCCTTAAATTCCTTAAATTCTAGTACCATTGGTAACATGGAAACTGTGAAAACAAAGACCAAAGAGCATTTTTAGGAAATTAGACAGAAAGGTATACACATGCAGAAGTGAGGAAAAGGCTATAAAAATATTTAAGTGTGCTGATATACTAGTGAGCACTGTTGGATAAATTGTAAAGAAACAGAATCTTTAAATCAGAAACTTTCCTATTAGTTTTGCTTGACTACTTTGTGCACATTTCAATCTAATTTCAACTTTGTTCCAACTTTGTGTTTCAGCCATTAAATTCTAAATTTGTGTATATTTACAAAATACAGTTAAGGTGGTCAGAAAAACTATTCTTTGTACTTTTGTCAGTTACATAAAGGTTAATTATCACAGATATTTGTTTTTATAACAATATATAAGAGATATGTTAAAACATAATTGGGCTTTTAAGTATGCAAATTGTGCAAACTGTAGTGGATGTCTACTTAATTTTACGCTGAAAATCAACAAAACATGCAATTTTACCAGAGGCACTCAAACTTTTGCATACAGCCACAGTATATAAACTAGTTTTACTTGGGCATAAATGCATTCAGCTCTGCAAACTGAATAAGGGAGAGTGGCTTCCGAATGTGATGGAAGAGGGCTTGTTAGTATGTCAGCTTGTTAGTATGTCTTAATGCCCTGAGGGTAATAAAGCAAGGGGCTCTAGCTGCCCTTAGGGAAGGAATATACTGTATAAGACTACCTGAGTCACTGAGCTTCACCAGCACGCATAATGTTCAGCCTCCCTCGATCTCACAGTCCATGTGTCCCTACAGACAAGCTTCTCAGTCCTATTTGTCTCGCCTCCACCTGTCATGAGTTTGGAAATAGCATCAGGACGCAATGTAATATCATTCTAGTATAGAAAGGATGGTGGAATATGATTCAGGAACAATGAATAAATGTATAATAGCAGTCTACTTAAAAGTATTTCTCCCTTTGAGCCCCAGTTCTGTGCTTCCAAAAGAGCAGATATGCTTCTTCGCACTCCTGACAGCCAAGTACTAAAGTTAAGCTAAAAAGTTTGTCCTTAGCAACAACTTTATCCTCCAATTAGCCACAATTATGTCATGCAGCCAGGTGAAAAACATTCAGCTGCCAAGCTGACAGTAACCAGTGGTTATTTGGTCAATTCTGTACTAAAAGAAAAGCTGCTGCACTAAATACACAAAGCTACAGTGTACAACCCCTAAAGGCTTTAGATTTTCATTAGGCTATATGGGGAAGAGACCACGAATATATACCAATCAGCAATAATATTGTGACCACAGACAGGTAAAGTGAATAACATTGGATATTTTGTAATGGCACCTGTCAAGCGATGGGCTATATAAAGCAGCAAAAGAACAGTTCTTTAGGAAGCAGGAAAACTGAGCAAGCTCAATAAAAAGGGCTAAAGTATTAATTATATATTAATAATATATAAATATTAGGTCTGAGCATCTCCAGCAGGTTGAGTGGTTTGTTACTGGTATGCAGTGGTTAGAACCCAGAAACCCCCAACAAACAACAACTAGAGAACCCACAACAGGGTTCCAAGGCTCATTTATGTGAATGGGGAGCAGATGCTAGCTTGTCTGGTCAGACCCCCAGAACAGCTACTATAGGTCAATTGCTGAAAAAATTTATGCTGACTTACAATACTATGTGCTGCCTAAATTCTTTGTAATATTGCTTTGAGACGGGCAGTGGTGGCCTAGTGGTTAGGAAGCTGCCTTTGGGACCAGGTTCGAGTCCCACCCTGGGCACTACTGAGGTACCCTTGAGCAAGGTACTGTCCTGCTACACTGTTCACCAGGCACTGTTGATAGTTGCCTGCTGCTCCACGTGTTAAACAGTGATAAACAGTCACTTCAGAAGTGTTCTTATTAAACTCACAGACAATTCTACCATAAGGTTTGACACAAAGTGGTGAGTCACAACCCATCCTTGCTTACAAAGACTAAGCCTTTGGTGGTTGCTCCTTTTATACCAAAAATTATAAATTCATGTCTTAAATACTGTAGTGTAATACTGTCAGCTGTGCCTTTTTTCCAGCCTGTAGGCAGGTGTAATGGTTTCCTGACCACTGTACTAGCCATAAAAGAAGCTTCCTAAAAGCCTGAGGGCCATGGATTGTTGCTCACATAGTTGAGTTATGCGCTCCGGCATAAACAGTGAGGGTAGTGAGTAACTGACAAACAGTAAATAAACATAACTGTATAGTTCAATTTCTCTGATATAGAAGCTTTCATGGAATAAAAATATGCATTCATAATAATGAGAAAAATTCTTCTATTCATGGGTCTGTGTCTTATTTCAAGCATTTATACAAACATGGTGGATAGGTGATAATGACTGATCTTTGTAACAAGCTCCAGAGAGGCATTTTTTAATCATTTTTGTCTGCCTCTCTGAATGTGAAGAGAAGTTTGACTTTCATTTCAGGGCTGGGAATAACATTATCCTTCAGCATCAGAAACCTGGGGCAAACTGTGCAGTAACACTGAATGAGATGATGCTAATAAAATCTTAGCCAAATTCCCTGGCAAACTGTGATATTATTAATGTTTGTGAGGGCTGCATGCTAGATCTTATTTTCTCATGATACATCCATGATATGAATCAGCCAATTTTTCTTTTTTAATATACACATCTAATCTGCACAAATGTATTATTCTACTCCTTCTGATGCATGAAAATAGATACAATTAAATAAGTCAACCTTACTTCGACCTCTGCTTTATTAATCATTTTTTAGTTTAATTTAGTTCTGATATGAACTAATCAGGGCTACTATCTGCAAGCAAACTATCAGAGGATTCTGGAAAGACATTAAACAAACTGTGACAGTAAATGCTATCTAATGAGAAGAAAGAAAAACTAATTGTTGGTCTGACCTGTCAAAATGCATTACTTTGCAACAATATGTCAGATTAAAGGCTCTAGGACCAACGGTTATAACCTGAAATCAACAAAAAAAGTTTTATCCTTTTGGTCCAAAATGACTGAAGGACACTAGGCCACCTTTGGTTGCAGACACACTAAATCTCCTGTGTGAGTGCAAGTTGCATAAAGTGTGCTCATAAAATTCATAATTCACCATTTTTGTCTATGCAGCCATTATTGTGGCAACAATGATAGACTGTATGCCTGCATTAAGTGTAGCTGAAAGGCAGCATTCTATTTTCCCCTCTTCTAAAAGGTCTGCGTATCATTCTGCACATTCAACCCATCTCTTCACCCTTGAAAACTAGTCTGTAGCATGGCAAGTGGAAGGGCAGTGACAGTGTGTGCTGTTTATACTGATTAAATGTCAAAACAGTTTCAATGCACCATCGTTCCCAAACAAAAACTAGTCTGCGCTTCCGCTCAAGACACGCATACACTTTTATGGCAGTGTCACTTTGACTCTGGAATGGACTTGATGGCCGTACTCGAGACTGGCATCACCTCTGACATCTAAGGATGTTGGGTATCCATCTGTAGTGAGAGTAAGCTTTTCCTCTATTGCACTGAATTCAATGTAAATGGGGTTAACAAACAACAGAGAGACAAACTCTGTTTGTTTTCTTTGATTTTCTGAATGTACAATAATTTTGGCAGTTTTCAGTGTTTACTGAGCTGAGGTTATGCTACCACCAAAACCTATGCAATGGAAATGCTTGGCCAAGTGCACAAGAAGCCTTCTGCTAATTAGTGAGCAATTAGCATATATTCCAAAACAAACCACCATTCTGAGCAAGTACAGCTACAAACAGCCAAAGTATTCCTGTCTGGTAGGTACTAAATACTGCATCTGGAACACTCCACAAGACCTGCTGTTTTGGAGATGCTCTGACTCTCGCTGCCTAATACATCATACTCCCTTGACAGGTGTCATTGCAATGAAATAAAGAAAAAATCAATGTTTTTCAGTTTACCTGTTAGTGGCATTAATGTTATAGATGATCAGTGTATAAACATCAGGCCCTGTCCCTGAATCTTCCCAAGAAACCTGCATAAGGTTTTATGGTACCATGTCAGTAAGCCACAAAAAACATAATGCTGGAGTACAGCACTCACAGTATTTCAAAATCTGGTTGCCCTGGTCTTATAAATTCTAACTACTACAAGCTAAAACGATAAAGAGGAATTGGGGTTCAATAAGGACATATTTAAAATGCATTGTGCTTTAAATTTCACATACCTGACAGCTAACTAATCTGAGGATTTTTAATATATAGCCTAAAAGAGACTTGCATATGTGAAGTCTTAAACTGCATGACATAAATCCTGGCCTTGACTGTGCACAGCATTACTGGCAACAGCGCAACACATTTACAAAATTTTGCTTTAATACTGAAAAAAAAGTAATAAAGAAAATGTTTGGTAAATGACCCGCACAGTATGCTGAAGACCTATAAAAAATTTAAATGAAAGACTCTCATGTCTTGAAACACAACAAGTCACGAGAAATACTTCATCATTCAACTTGCTAGGATCACTGTTATGTGCTTTGCTCATCACTTTCATTCAGGCATATCCTTCAGAGTGAAGAACGTGAATTTAAATGTCTTCTCACTCTTTAAATGTCTTCTCACTCTCCATTAGGTATGTCTTGTTAATTCCTTTTTCAAGCCATTAATTTTCATTAACCCACTTTAACTGGGAGCCTTCAGGAGTTCCATATTATTTAAAGAACTGCCACATATATAATGAGATATTTTTATGATTTTACTGCTCTGGGCAAAAACACAGTCAGAGCTAATAATGAATACTTTTCTTTACATGGAATGGTGAAAAAAAAGTATGAATGTTCCATGTACTTGAAAACAATTAAAAAGCTCCAAGTTCTTAAAAGGAAATGTTCCTAATTGGTTCTCGGTTTGGATGTATAGAATGTTTATATTATGTTGATGTTCTGGAGGTAAACCTTTTCACCCTGGCACATTTCATTTTCTAAAACACAGACCATAGAGCATCCACTGACAAGGAACAAAAAGAAAATTATTTTACACAAGGACTATTCCGCTATAGTCTCATAGGGCAGGGGTCCAGTGAAGTTTGTATATTGTTTAGCTAAAACGCACCAGATTCAAAGTAAGTGGGTGTGTTTCAGCAGGGAAAATATTAAACTGTGCTGGACACTGGCCCTCTAAAACTAGAGCTAAAGAACCCTGTACTGCATTGCTCCAAAGAAACCATTTAGTATCATTAGTTTGTGCAATCAAGCAGGAAACATAGGATGTTCAGAAATATTAATGTAGTAAAATAAGTTTAGTGTGGAAGTGCTGAAGAAATTGGAGACTGTTAGTTGGTCTGAGTGTTCAGTGCTTCTTTTGTCCAGCATGATAAATTTGACATGACTTGTTGCTGAAATTTACAAGCTGTAATTTTTAAATGTCTACCAGACACAACAGGCTTTCCAAGATGGTTAATTTTCTTTTTGCAAGTTTGTGTGTCTCAGGTGGATCAGAGCTGGCACAATGGTCCTTGGCTACTGTAACCATGGATACGCAATGGCCCTATCAGAAATAATTGCTGTGGTGAAGCTCTGTGGTGGTAATGTTTCAGGGCTACACTGTGATTACTCAAACACCGTCTTTTTCTTGCCTGTATGATTCTTTTGTCCCAGCTAGGACAAATGACGATCATAGACCTGAAACAACTGCTCTCCATGTTTGGAATGCATATTCTCTGAATACCTGTGTTCATGCATATATCTGGAGCAGAACCTTCTCCTTTGTAGGTTATAGTTTGTCCCTAGGCATGAATCTGGAGACAAAAAAGAAGACTCCAGAGAGCTCGAGTATGCATTTCCCTCATAAAGTATTTAATTTAAATCAGTTTGAGCATACAAAGTGCACTGGTATTACCAGCGAAGACATAAACACCATAAAAATCATAAAAATTCACATGATCGCTGCTTGTAATGTCAGAACAGCAGCTCCATCCACATCCACCTCACTATGGCAGCATATCAGTTTTCTTTCTTTTCTTTTTTTTCTTTTTTTTTGGGACATGCAGCACTCCAACTTTCACCTCACCATCTTCCCACACAGCAGAGATGGGGCCTGTCACTCAGGGAGATCTTACACTGTCATCATTAGTTCTGCTCTTTCTCAGAGGAGCAGCTCACATTACTGGAACTCTGCTTAGCCAGCATCTCCCATGTGGAATGGAGAGTGGCAGGCGAACACTTGAATGTATTTTCTGACAGGTAGATGATGAGGGATGCTGTAGTTATCCATTGTTCATTGTACAATGTAAGTCCAGACACACCTTCTAATTAGTAAATGAATGAGAACATCCATAGATGAGCCTAAAGTGTCGGGAGTAACCTCACAGAATATGAATGTCAGCATGCTCAATGTTACATGTTGCATCCATAATGCTCCTAGTACTGAGCTGTGGAGCAGTGCAACTGTGTTCTCAGGTATGATGGAGCTCCATTAAATATGTTTAGGAGTATCTGAAGTGGGTTTGTAATCTAAACCTTATCATCCAACATCTGTTCCTGACCTTGAAAAGGTGTCTAAATGCAATAAAAGCCAGCAATGTTCTAACATCTAGTATAAGGCATACCAAGAGGCTGCCACTACAGAAAATAAGGGTTCCTATCAAATTCCCTATTGTTACTTCATTTTAGAAAACATACTGTTGTCTACAGACCTTTGGACATAGTGAATATAGTGAATGCAGGGATTAATACAGTCAGTGGGGCATCACTGGTTATGGTAATTATGGCCATAACAGCTTTTAATGTACATCCCTTTTCATTTTATGGTACAAAGGCAATTTGTCTAACACACTACTGAATTAAACAGAGAATAACAATATACTGTACTTAAGAGCCATGTAACTATTATAAGAGAGTCACATTAATTGCCAGTTTTCTCTGACTTGTGTGTATCAAGTCCTTATTCAGATTTACTTTAATGTACACACATACTTTGTTTATATAGTATAGCAGGTATTAATTAAGCCTACTTACAGCATGTTCCTTTTAAATAACTTGCAATAAATACTAACCAAGTAATTTGTCTATGATGCTGAAGCATGAGAAATATTAGAGGATGGCATTTAGGTGTACATCTTTTTCATTATTTCCTAAATATCTTGAACTGCTGAACTGAATCACTGTTCAGTATGTTGAACTGAATTAAATTGTCCTTACAACTGTGATTTAGCCTTAAGTGGAAAAGCAATGAATTATGATTCAGATTCAGACAGTTATAGACATATACAATGATCAGCCATTAAATGAAACCATCTGCCTAATATTGTGTAAGTCCACCTCATCCTGACAAAACAACTCTGACTGTGGTGCACTGTGTGTTCTGACATCTTTTTTAACCTTTAACTTTTTATACTATGGTAAAAGAAGTGATAGTCTTTACTCCTCACACACACAAATCAGTCTTCGGCCTCCATGACCTTGTCTCCAGTTCATCTGCTGTCTTTTCTTGGACTATGGTTGGTGCTAACCACTGCATACCTGGAACACTCTGCAAGACCTGCCGCTTTGGAGAAGCACTGATTCAGTCACCTAACCATCACAGTTCGGCTCTTATCAAAGTTGCTCATATCTTTACACTTGCCCATTTTTCCTGCCTCCAACAAATTACGTCAATAACTGACTGTTCATATGCTCTCTAATATATCCTTCACCTTGGCACGTGCAACTGTATGTTGATTATAAATATTATTTACTTCACCTGTCAATAATTTTAATGTTGTGGCTCTGTATTATATCTTATACAATAAGCAGAGGCAAACAGATTCCAAGATTAGCCACAATATAAATACATCCATATATATAGCATCATTACCAGATGAACAGCAATATGCTTCAAGCATATGGGGAAGACATATGAAACATTTGATGTGGTAATTACATAATACACAGCAAATCATTGACGGCCTGCCTCTAGTAAGCTGGCAAAAAGTGTTTTCTTCCCACTCTACTCAGTCGTAAAAAGAAAAAATCTGTTCGCTTTATGCAAAGATGTACATATTTGGCAAAGCATCATACAATGTTAAAATATGTGGGCAGAATATAGATAGTCTTTAAAAAGCTATCTATCACCAAGTAAACACAGTACAGTGTAAACAGCAATTTCATGTTAAGGCTGCGCATTTCTTTCTGAAATTATTTCCCAACTATCATAAGAGTGGTAGTGCGGAGGATTGTGTGGGCGGCACTTTCAGCTCCTCAGCATAGAAAGGCTCTAAAAATAACAATGCTTCACGAATAATGTGTATTTTGCAATCTGATATTCCGACCACAGTATACAAAGTCTGGAAAGATATTTTTTTTTAGAAATACACTAGCTCCAGCTTTTGTTATGGAACTAAATTAACATTCACCTATAATACATAAGATAGGCAGGAAAAGAGAATTAAAGTCATAATCAGCCATCTGGTAATCTGTTTTTGGCTCTGCAGTCTACAGAATCTTTAAAAGAGTAATGACGTTCAGTATGATTTCTACTGAACTAAAATCTGGCATGAGGATGATTGATGAAGGACATTGTTCTGAGGAATTCCTGCCTGGAGCTTTAAATAGAATTACCAAATCACTCTCTATCATTCATGGCCAACAGAGAAGGCCTACAGTGTTTAAAATGTTAGAAAGCTTTTCAACAAACTTTTCATGTTTTCAGCATCTTAGGGGTGCAATGAAATGCCCGCAAGTGTTCCTGCTATGGTCCTATCTACAGTCAGTTTTGGGGTAATCAAGCATTTGCTACATGATGCAATGTAATTGTAACATTCAAAAACTTTGATGTATTATTGTTATCCTTCTCAGACACTGTGCATACTGTATGGGAGAAAGATCATGTCAAATATTTTTGGCAAATGTGTCATGATAGCGCTCTTCAACAACTGCAATGCTCCCTGACTGTCATACATTGACATGCATGTGTGCAAAGAAACCCTGGCATCATTTTAACAAGCAGTCTAGAGGAGCCCTGAGTGGACAGATCCAGTGTCCACCTACACAATCAGTTTCTCCACCTGAGATGAGTTTCAGAGATACAGACACTTTGACAATCCTGCCCACAAATGGCTAAAGGAAATGTGACTTCCTAGCTATTTCTAATTACACAAATATGAGAAGAAAAGAAGTATTATGCTATGAAAAATCCTACAATCTTCACTCATGCAGTTAGTATTGAGCATTAGGAAGGCAGGAGGAAATCATGAGTACTCCGCCAGACAGACTGCCATGGTCGCAAAGAGAAATTTCTGTCAGGTCATCAGGGATATTAAATAGATGTAAAGTTATTTTAAATTTAAAAATTTTTAATTTTAAAATTCCTCAGTATTTCTATTTTGGGGTGAGTATGCCAGTATGCCATGTTTGTGCTAAATAAGATAAGAGAATTTAAAAAATACATACTTCTTGCCAAAAAAAGGTTGCTTTAATCAGATCCACTTATGTCATAATCAATCAGCTGTACATTAAAAAATCCAATCAGCCATGACATTAACAACATTGAATAACATTGACTGTAGTTATTTCATTACAGTGGCACCTGTTGGGGGTAGAAGATATTAGGTAGCAAGTGAACAGTCAGGTCTTGAAGTCAATATGCTGGAAACAGGACAAAATGGGTGAGTGTAATGATCAAAGTAACTTGGACACTTTGGAGTCAGAGCATCTCCAAAACAGCAGGTCTTGTGCAGGGTTCCAGGTATGCAGTAGTGGATAAAGAAGAACAACGGGTGAATATGAGGGGGAAGTGAAGGCTAGTCCATCTGGTCTTATCCCACGGAAAAGCTACTGTGAATGTTGACTCTGATAGAAAGGGGCCAGTATCCACAGTGCACCACAGTCAGAGCTGTTTCAGCAGTATGAGGGACCTACCCAATATTAGCCAGGTGGTGCTAATGTTATGACTGATTAGTGTAGTTTGCATTTATAAAAATAAAGTCTTCTTCATGAATAAGATGCATAACAAAGTGACGGGAACACAATTTTAGCACAATTATTATATTTATTTTTTACACCAGTGTAGTACACTGTATATAACAAATTATGGTTTTATTCATGCCAGTGTGGTAAAAATAAACACTTTGCCCCAAGCCCACCCACCCTGCCAACATTTTCAGAATATCTTCATACACTCTGATAAAAAGGAAGTCTCATGTACAGTGAAAAAGAGGTTAATAAAAGCAGTGGTCACTCCATCCAAGAGGAAGAGCCTGGGCAGAGTCCTAGAGCCAAAAAGGCAAAGGCTTTAACCAACATTTGCAATAAGTGAGTGCTGTGCCAAGCAATGCAACTGGCCAGTGCATTAATATAAGCCAATTTCATGTTTTTCTTTTCTTTTCTTATTATAGGTAAATTATTGTGTTTAGTAAATGTCCATACACTACACATGAGGCAAATTTGGTTAGAAAAGTACTGATGAATTCCATTATAGTTCTATATTCTATAAATTACACATTACAAAGAAAAATAAGTACACATGGTCTACAGAAAGCACACTTCTCCACATTTTGATACACCATTATTGTTTTCTGAATTAAACAAACATTATTTATTTTAGTACTACTTTTTTCCAATATGGTAAACTTTGTAAATACATGCAAAATGTATATTAAAATTAGCAGAAAGAAGAATTCTGCAACTGTAGAATTCCCTTTTGAGAATTACTTTAATTATGTTCACTAAGAAAATTAACAAAAAATATTTTGGCCAGGGATATTCAAATTTTGCATATTGCAAATGACTGCATATGACTGCCCATAGTCACATATGCCAGCTGTTCCTGTTGGCACAGTATCACCTATTGCATCCTCCAATGCTAGCACTAGAAATTCTTCCCCATCTCCAACCCAGGCCCCTGTGCATCTTGTATGAGTGTGTGCATGAAAATCACAGCAAAACGCTGCTTTGGCAGGCAAACATCATTCTCATTGGCATCAAGTTTTGTACAGGTCAAAAATGCAGCATGCAGTCAGATGCCTGGAGCTTCCTTGGACTAGGACAGCTTTGTAAAAAAAGCTCCAGTGTGCATCAGGGAAACAGAGGCAGGCTCCAACCCTGCACCTTGGTAAAGTGGTGATGCCTTGCAGGGTAAGACCCTAGCTGGCTTTCACAAACTCTACTCCATCTCTATAATTCTGAAATCCTCACATGGAATCAATTCCACTGGCTTAGGCGACCTTTTTGTAGCACAATTAGATAATTTAGTGTTTGTTACCTCAATGTGCATGGTCTTCATTAATATACATATTATAGTCTCTGTGCTCCTCTCTGTGGAGTTCTATAGAGGAAACAAATGACTCAAATAGAAAAGGGAAAAAGGAGCAAAAAGAATGCACTGATGATAATTTAGTTTTTTTTTCCTTCTTAAAGAAAGAAGTCCACTTTACAGATTATTATCTTTTGTAGGTTATTAATTAATAATACATAGCGCCTTTGGATTCTAATATAATTATTGTTTAGGTTTACATGTCCAACAAAATATATTTAATCATTATTGACACTTACACCTTTTTCAAGTACTTAAAAAATAACAATTACAAACTTTTTAATGTGTGCAATTGTCAGAAAACATTCTTGAAGCCTCACTAAACAGAAATGTGAAGAATAGTGCACATTGGGTAGAAAATCTGATGATGACAATAAGCCCAATAAGATGGGCATTTGTAAAACTGTAAACAAGTGCCTCTAACCATATGGTCGGTTTTACTTGGGAAATAAGCAATATATTACTAGCAGGTTTATTGGGTTCAGTCACAATTTGTTTCAAATGTCCAGATTATTAGGCACTTCTAACCTGTTGGTCCACCTTGCAGAAGTTATTGATAATAGTTTTTCTGATGCAGCACAGTGTGAGCTAATCATCCTCTATTCCTTCATCAGTGGCCAGTTTCTGGCCACAGGACACTGTTGGCTGGATATTTTTGGTTGGTGGACTATTCTCAACTCAGCAGTGACACTGAGATTTAAAAACCCCATGTGCACTTCTTTGTGTGAGCCAGTCTGTGCAGTTCATGCACATGCGCACACACACACCCACCCACACACACACACACACACACACACATACTCACATATATATACACACACACACACAAACACACATGTGGGACTTTGTAGAAGTTAGATAAGCTCTGATAGTGACCATATTAGCACTTAATTTTACATCAGAACTAAAGTGATACTGGCTGAACCTGTAAGCAGTGTGATGCTGTTTCAACATTTCTTTTGTTTTTAAGGAAAGTTTAAAGGCTGGGTTGTTATGCCATATTAGCAAACCCTCTGTAGTGCCCTAATAGCTGTCTTGGAATGTTAATTAAAAATTATTTCCTGTTTTAAATATATTTTGAAGCTCTCCTATCTTTCTGCATCAAAGACCAAAATTGAGTTTCCTCCAAATTATTTTCAGCTTCATTAGAGAGAAAAAATATGTAATAAATTTAGATTTTGCACAATGTAAGCTGTGACAGAATAGCAGTGGTAACAGGAAACTCAAAAATGGATGAAGATGTTGAAATCCATATCTATCCCCACGTGTATAGTAAATTACCTTCAATTGATATCATGCTGGAAAAATACTGTTCATGCTTCTGCTAAGATAGAAGTGGGTATGTTCATGCTTCTAAGACTGCCATTAGATTTTCCCCAAAATGCAGCCCCTACTTAAAATTGGGCATGTTCTTTTGTTTAGCTGCTGTGAGGTAATGAACACTTTCTGTCTCTATCATGCCAATCCGCATTACAAATCCATCCAGCATGCATTCACATCATACCAACGCCTTTTACCCCCCCCCCCCCCAAAAAAAAAAAAAAAACACACACACACACACCCCCACCCACCTACCCACAGTTCCCTATGTCCAATTTTATTGGTAAATCAAGGCTGAAAATATTGCTTTGTGGGGGAAAAGGAGCTTGAGAAAAAGAGTTCAGGCTACATATAGGTTGCTCCTTACATGTATTAAAATAAGAAAAAACGAATTATCTCTTTAAAATCTTAATTTATAATATGCATGCTGTGAATGGGTTTGGTGTTCGAAAGTCACAAATTATAAAGACATCAGTATATGTAGTGAAAAAAAAAAACAATGGAGAGTGGCTAGAGCCACCCTTAGCTAAGTCAGTCAGAGGTGCTTTGTTCAATAAGCGCCACCAAAGGACCAACCAAGCCTCCATTACAGCTACAGAGCTACTGTGTGCAGGGCACAGTGCATCTGCTCTTAAAAATAAATGCCCTGAAATATCAGTCAGTAAAGAGAGCCAGTATAAAAAAGTCTCTTTAAATCGTTTTGCATGCAGTCGACTGCATAAATATACAAGCAACCACTATTCTTAGAGTAGACTTCATTGGCAGGCCAGATTCCAGCTGGACATGCATCTATTTACAATAGAAACTATAATTTCCTCCTTCAAGAGTTACTTCATCCATTGCCAAGTGAAAACAAAAGTTGTAATAAATAAACCCACCAGCGTATATCCTATAAATAAATGTTCCCTCTTAATTCAACAGGGTTCATCATCTCTCTCTGCATCAGGGGTAACAGGCCTTGAGACGGTGAAGATGTCCTGGCATTTGAGTTTGCTTTTAGGGGTTAAAGTCTGTGAGGATGAGCTAGGTCTCCTCTTCTCAGAAAGCAGTCTCAAGATCTCACCCACCTGGGCTTCCAGTACAGACAGACGACCACTTAGCGTCTGGATATCCCCCTTCAGCTCCATCTTAGCCTCCTGCAAGCTGTTCTGCAGGAGGGCCTGCTCAGGAACAGGCTGGAATGGAAGACCCTGTGAAGGCAGGACTCCTGCTCCAGGACAGGGCTGGTCGAAGGGACTCCGCTCAAATGGACTGCGCTCAAATGGACTCCGCTCCATTGGACTGCGTTCCATGGGGCTGCGAGAGTCACCAGCCCTGTCAATGCGTAAGTCACTTTTGGTGATACCACTGTCACAAGATTCAGTCTTGTGTAGGGCACTCTTCTCATCAGCCCCATCACCACCTTCATTTCCATTGCCATTACTGTCCGACCCTCTTGTTCCACCAGAATCTCCCCCCTCAGCCTCCTGGCTCTTATCAACCTCTGAGTGCAGTTCCAGGGACTGGGAAACATCTCCCCATTCCTCCTCCTTCTGCTGCCGGTCTGGGTCGGGTGAAGGACCAAGAGGGGCTTCAGTCGCCGTGTTCCTGAGACGCATCCAGCCTCGTCCTCCCCCACCTGCCCTGGGTCGGACTGGACTGGTGACTTTTAGGCAGTTCTGGTCCCCTATGCCCAGACTGGGCTTCAGTTCCAAGGCCTCGTGGCCATCCCTCAGACCAGAGTCCTCCCTTTGAATGTAGGCTATGGAGCTTTGGACTGGAGTTATCTGTGAGACAGTCACAACACTTGGGCCACCATTCCCGCCACCTCCACCTGAAACAGGAGCCCCATTTTGCATAGGGGGTCCATGCTGGTGTTGGAGCGTGTGATGCACCTGGTACTGGGACTGAGGATGATGATGATGAAAGTGATGATGATGCTGCTGATGGTGCTGGTGGGACAGTGGTTGGAGCTGGTGCTCCACCTGAAACTGGTTCCTCTCCAGATCTGGCTGCAAGGACCCTTGAGTTTTCATCTCCTTCTGCTGCTTGAACTTCTGGAAGAGTTTGCGGACAGGATGGTCCACAGGAATGGAAAGTGTCACCTCGTTCTTCTGATGTCTCCTTTCCTCCTCCTCTTTCTTCACATCAGCGATTTTGCGAAAGACAATCTGTGAAAAAAAAATCATTTCTAAAGTGAGAATTGTGCACCACAGAACTTAAAAAAAGAGCATTACTGTAGGCCTTGAAAATGTCTTTCTTTTTTACTTCACAGCTTCTGGATACAGTGTTTAAAATTAAAATTCAATTGTAGTTAATGAGTACACTGCAAGAGTATAACTTTGTGTATATTGTAAATTAGTCTTCCTGACCAAAAGGAAAAGTGATGAAAACCCATACAAGGTTATTAAAGATGGAGTGAAAATACTTATAGAAATTCAACCTTAGTTCTTCATCAATAGTGCATCTTTGCATGCTTTAGTTGAATATGACTCCTAATGAGTCATTAAAGCTTATAAGAAATTAGAGGGCACAGCTGAAAGCAGCAGGTTCATTTAGGGCATTCCTCAGTAATGTCATTAATGAAGAATGTTCACCTGGTGTCAACTGTCATAACTGTGTTTATTCAAATAAGAACCCATTTATTGATTTATTGTTGTGTACAGTTAGCACAGCCTGAGGAAACATCCCAGTGATTTTTCTGGGATTCATTCTGTTACACAGTCTTTTCTCAGTCATTGAGAACCATCCCTGGAGTTGTGCAGTCCTTGCTGCTGTTAAAGATTTATTGTTTATGCGCACACTTAGGCAGAGTTGTGGGGTCAAGTGGCACTTTAGAAGACTGAGCGAAGAAATCCACAGTTCAGACAGGGTTTACTACGGGGGTCAGTGCTGAGCTGGGGCAAACAGGCTTGGAGATCTGCCAAATACAAATGTGGTTTATGCTCACAACCCACAACAAGCAGCACTGTCAAACTGGGAAGTGCTTAAACTGCCGATAGCTAACGAGGAACACACTCTCCTTCAGTAAATAAGCAACCTCGCAGCATTAGACCCTCTGAGGTCAGAGAAAGCGATGCAGCCTCTGGCAAGTCCAGCACTTCCCTTAGACCCAGACCACCACACTCTCCTCCCTCACCTCACCTCCCTCCAGCTGTGGGGATGCTCACGACAGAAGCTTTGATCGCATACGTTGTTAATTAGACAGCACTAATTAGCCGCCCGGGCCTTTCACCAGATGCCCTGAGGAGGACTGCATGGCCCGGCCTGACATACTATAGAAGACACTCACAGCACAGCTTGTTACTTCTTATAAGGTTCCTATCCTACTAGTTCTGGAGCATCCATGCTTAAAGCATTTGGTTGTTGCTTTTATTTTTCACCTCCCACTTCTTCTGTAACACATTGCACAGCTTCAACATTCCAAAAATAAAAGGGTAAATTTCATATCTAACGTGCCTATAAAGAGTTTGCCTTCAGCAAGAAATGTCTGTATTAAATATTTGACTAGGTGAACTGGTGACTGCTAGAATGGAATCTAGCACACATGAAGCCTGAAAAGACTTCAATGAGTATATTATTTTTTTATTGTAACCAACATCATAAAAATGGGAAGTGGTGTCCTAGGGGTTAAGACATTGCCCTTGGGACCTGAAGGACCCAAGTTCAAGTCCCGACCCTTGAGCAAGGTACCGTCCCGCTACACTGATTCCCAGGTGCTGCCCACTGCTCTACGTGTGCATGTGTGATAGGTTAAATGCAGAGGTCACATTTCATTGTGGTGCTTGAGTGTGTACACAATGACATTACTTTTTATTAAGCAAGTTCCATTCTCACTATACAAGACTTTAAATCCAAAAAAGTCTCTTCCAATTATTAGATTTTAATATACATGGGTCCTAAACACCTGAAAGCTTTGAGTGCTGATGAATGCTGACATCACAACATGGCCATAAAACGTGTGCTGTATGGCACTATTCTTAAATCAGTACTGTCAAATATTTACAGGTGTGCCCTCTATATATAAATAATATATATTATTATAAGACTTGACATTTTCATGATAAATGGTATTACAATATTCAATTTTTAAGTATGAACAGTTGGAACATATAAAGAAATGTACCAGCAGTGCAACTATTTAAAAAAAAAAATTATGTCAAAAACTATGGATGCAATTCATTTTTTTAACATTTCACTGCAATCTAGTTAAACAGGACTAATTATAATCTCTTTGTAATCAAACTCACAGATGGTCAGTGTTTTCTAAGCATTGACAATCCCTAAAATTTTCCATGTATATAAACACTGTTAAAACTTCTAAACGTTCCTTTTACTCCCAATCCATGCAGCCCATGTATGCAAATGTATCTGTAAAAGTTGACTGTTTTGAATTAATTGTTCAAAACCAACACATTTCTAAAGATCAATGGAGTGATTTAGTCCACACTACTTTTTGAATAAGGCCCAGTACAAGGCAGCTAGTCAGAAAAGAGATAATTTACAAGAAAACTTCGGATTTTAAATTAAACGCAATAAAAACAAGACTACGTGATTTATTAACTCTTGGACTTTTATTTAACTGATAAAAGTTCAAAGTGAAGATTTCCAATGTTGTCACTGGTCAGCTTAAATGTATTTTTTAAATATAAACAAGTTAAAAAAAGGGAGATCAAAATTGTAGAATATGATGTGTGTGTTTATTTATATATATAGAAAAGGTGTTTTCAAAAGTCAGGACAAGTATTTCACCTGTGGCCACAAACAAATTTGGGAAAAATAAGTGAATGAGTACAAATCACCACTGGCATTCTCTCATTTCCCTCTTTGTTTTTTAATCACTATCATGTGCCCCATGAGATAACATCAGAGCAACTGTGCTGACTTTAAAAACGTCATCTCCTCAGGGCATGCGGTGGTACACAGTGGTAAAAATAGAGCCGAGTGTGTCATGTGACTCTTCGTTATCCCAGTGCGGTCTCTCAGCACCCTACAGTGCTGAGGTCGCGTGTCACTTCTCATCTTCCAGGAGGACTCTGGTAAATAATGAATCCAGCCCCACTCTGCCGTTTCCGATTATTTAAGTACAGCTTAGTACTGACCCAGTGAGATGAGAGTGACAGAGAGAGGGAAAGCAAGACAGGAAGAAGTAGAAAAAGCAAGAGAGAACAGAAAGAGAGTAGCTTCTGAGCCACTAATTGCTGCATGAAAATAATACACTATTTTCATACAGCAATTAGTGTGGGTGAAGCTTGCCTGCATTTTCATTGTAAATTAAAACACAAATAAAAGAGTTTTTCAAAGACGCCTGACAACAAAAGTTTGTGATCTTCATTTCTGTCCAGATCATAGGAAAGATCCTGTGGTACAGGAAAGTACCACCAGGAAGCAGAATATAAGACTTCAGTCTTAATATATGAATTTGAACATATAACAATATTACAGTTAGAATAACAAAAACATGTGTCTAAGATTTAGCCAGAGAAAAGCACATTAAAAAATGTTTTTCAATGAAGAGAGCTGATAAAAAATTGGAAAATAACTGCAAAGTTTTTCTTGTTTGAGTTTAAGAATGATGACCTTTGAGAGCAATCATATTTCATGAATAACAGACAACTGACAAAGTTATCAGCATAAACAAATGCATCAGCCATACTTAAATAAAACAACTGGGAAAAAAATGTTTCTTTTTCATTTTCACTAAATCTGTAACAACCTCAAACATTCCACACTGATTGGTCCCTACTTATAAAATTGTTGATGTTTTTCCAAATTTAGTTCATTAATATTGTAGGGGAAGCAGTGGGTAGCGGCACTTGTTTGATTTCTGTATCCACGTGGTTTTGTTTTCAATCTCTTTTGTCACGTTCTGTATTCCGCCTTGTCAGCTCTGTCTCGTTATGTTTCGAGCCCTGTCACGTTCATGTTCATGTTTGTATACCCTCTGTTCGCATTATTGTATGTATCCTGTTTCTTGTTTAATTACAATAAATGTTATACCATAATTCCTTAATTCTTCTCTAATCTTTAAAAAAAAGTTTAAAGTTAGGATTGCTTTTAATGAAGCACCAAAAGTGTAGCCTGCCAAATCCTTTTCATGCAGGATTTATGGGTCCTAATTTTTACCTCTAGAGCACAAATAAAAACCATCTATTATTCATACGGACCAATATAGCAACACACTTCAAATAGGCACCAGGCATCTGTGCATATGTCCAACATCTATTAGCATTTTTACTGCTCACTCCATCCCTCAGCTGCCCTCCCTCTTCTACAGGGCAATACTGTTTGAATCAGTCACAACTAAATACAGTGATGAAGCCACATCCATTTACTCCTGAACTGTAATGAGCACATAAGAATTGCAGATTACTGTTGCTTTTAGATGTGTGAAAGTGCACTACTACACTGTGGAAATGTGGTAAAATGTGTGAGGGAGAGTTTGTGGTAGATATTTATACTTTATACATTATCAAACTAAAAACTGAACAAATAATCATGTGCAATGTCATTATAGAGAAGAATAAAAGAGAAGAAAAATGAAAGTCATCAGGCTTTCAGTATTGCCTTTGAGCTTTTACCATACATTAATTAATTATTCCTCCTTATTGATCTTACTGGATTATGGCAATTACTGCAATGCCCAGCCAATCTAGTGGCAAAAAGAAAGAAAGTGTCAACAGCCTCCACTGCTCTACTGGAGGAAAGTGATTAAATGCGACAAACCAGATAATTAAGGATTTGTAACGATCTCTAGGCATCCAGTGGGAATTTGAAATGAGAACCCAATTTTTCATTTGCACCCTCAGAAGCTAGGATTATTTTCACATTTCACCACCAAGAGCTAATATTTCTTTCCTTCAACAAATATGCACCACATAGGGGGTAATTGGACAGGCACGCTGTGGATTTCATTAGCTCATTATTAAGATCACTGAACAGCAGGACTGTTACATATTCAAGTAGTCAGACTGCTCTAAATGGTGTAAATGATCTGTTGAGAAAGCAGTGAAATTTTATAAAAAAGGCAAAACAGAGGTCATTTCAAAGATATTTCACTTAACATGTGAGTTACTTGTGCAATATATACAATGATCGGGTGCATGAAAACTAGGGCTAGTGGAATCCAAAAATATTTAAAAATATATATATATATCTGGCTTTATGCTTAATAACTTCTGGATATATCATTCTAATAGGAATTATTAAGAAAAGCCTTTAACAATGTTATCCATATTCTGGCAAAAAGGGCATAAGAGAATATATGTTTGAGTAACTTCTTAGGTTTGCGCTTGGTCACCTCAATTAAAAAGATTTAGTTGACTGATTCCATTCCCGAACCTCGTCAAGGTGACACAGCTGGCTGGAAATCGAAGCAGGTATTGAACCGACCTGTGCCTGTGAGAAAAAGCCTTCGAAGGAGAAGGCAAGCCATGCAAACACTACATTTCTAAAAACACAGGCAGACTATCGTTGGTGATGCAATGTGGTCAACCACACAAACAGCCTTGGCCCGCTCCCAGCCTGGAGCCACAGGGATAATAGGAAAAGCAATCTTCTGAATCAATCAACTGGAACCACAACTGAGAAATCAGCACACTGAGAAACATGCACTTTTACTCCCAAAATAGAGAAAACTAATACAAATTTTTAACACGGCACCATCTGAAATAGACAAAATCAATCATGAATGACATCACATTTGATGAATTGGTAAATAAAGAACATGCACGCACACACACGTGCACACACGACTAACAGTAACATAGTTCACTAGGGGCAACATGGCACCTACTGAGATAAAAGAAGTAGAGCATATGCACAAGCCAAAAAAAAAGCAGGACAATGTAGCTCCAGAGGGGAAAAAGCAACATGAATGATTCAGTAGAGGTGGTGAGCCTGTAAAGAGTGTTCTCAGCTCATTCCACTTCACTTTATTCCTAATGGAAGGGTCTGACTGAACAGTCACCAAGGTCTGTAGTTTCCTGCCTTTAAATGCCCCATTACGACCTCCAGGATGACACTTAGAGTTACACATTAGTTTCCACTGAAGCAACACAGTTAGCACCATTATAAGAAGTCTGCTTAGGTGCACAAGGCACAGTGCAATACACAAATAGTTATTTTTTTAATCCTAATAAAATATCTGCATGGTACATTTGCATTTTTTCATTTATATGTATGATATGTCAGGACTGGGAAATAAACTTGTGGCAAGAAATCATTTTCGGTCAACAGACCAATTTAAAGATGCAGTCCCACAGAAACAGTGAACCTATTTTTAGTACATTACATTTCCTCTTCAGTGCTCTTTCCACTTTCTGTGAACTGTGTTAACCTATTCACTGTTGTAGTGGAAAGATACAGCTGGATCACATTAAATGTTTAATCTTTAGATGATATTTAACATAACATGAACAGACAGCTTCTGAGGCCGCCGTCATATACTTACATTTTGAGTTTCAAATGGCAAGCTTTAATTTTATGCATACAATGAGTGTTGTTCAGAGCGAACAGTACAGAGCTTAATAATGGACAAGGGAAATGTGACTGATTTCGAAATAGTCAGTTTTAGTCACTTTCACACAGTGAGAAATTAGATTTAGTTGCATTAAATGTTGAAGCAACATCAGAGAGCCATCTATAACTGGAAGAGGAGGAAATGTTTGGTGGGATTGGTTGATGGAATAAGTTCCAGCTACTGCAGAAACTGAGTAAAACACAGAAATTGAAATGTTGAGAAGAATGAAGAAGTTTGAGTAGGGTGAACTCTAATGTAATATAGCGCAGCGTAGCTGACTTCACTTAAAAAGTTGTGTAACAAGTTGACTAATAATTTTAAGCTCCATTTTATGTTTGTAAAATTAAGTTTAATTGCTCTCACAATATCAGTGCTCACAGTGATAAAGGTGCAGAAAAGTCAAAAACGACTTGTCATTGTGAACACACTCAGTCTACAGCAGAACGAAATGTGACCTCTGCATTTAACCCATCCACACATGGAGCAGTGGGGATTAGTGAAGCTCATTGGCACGCGGGTCAGGACTTGAACCTGCAAACGTCTGTTCACAAGGGCTAGCCACTACACTATCATTGCCCCAGTAGTAGTCTCCAGTATGTTCACGGGCCCCTCACCAATCATTATGTTGTGATGGAGCCCCATCAAATAACATTGGGATGATCTGGAGCAGCATTAAGTGATCCAGAAATCATCATCAGTCATTTTCTGTCCTCACACTCTAGCTGAATGCAACCAAATCATTCTGGCAAGTTCCAAAATTTAGTGTAAATCATTCATATACGGGTAGAGGGTGTTCATCTCTATAATATTGGAAAAGGAAGTCTTCACCTTGAGCATATGGTGTAGTCCTTAATTATAATCATGAGAACAATATAATTGCATGCAGTCCTGTAAAGGTATAAAATCATATGGAGAACAAAATAAGATGAATAATACTGTATGACACACATCTGTGGTGTGTAATATTCCCATCTACTATGAGAGGAAGCCTTTTGTAGATTGTGGTAATAGTGTACTGAAATTGGTATATGGGCTTGTCATACACCTGAGCAAGTAAAAGCTGAGGAATGATTTTCAGCCCTGCACAGCTGAATGGGCTAATTCAATGAATCTAATTTTATCCTATTCTCAAAACAGGTTTAAACACAAGCTCCAGCATCCTTTTCAGATTAACAGGGTTGCCTCACACAGAGGAATCCACTGTGAGAATAAGATGACACATTCATCACACACAACAAGAGAAAGAAGAAAAGTGACATGCTCAGACAGAGACAGAGTGATGGACATTGGGGATTGTGACAGCTCCTGTGCCCTACCGTACCCCAGGGGAAGTAGGAGATTATGAGAAAAGAGCATCTTCACACAAAATACATTTCTCTTACTTCATCAAAAACTCCTCCATGCTCCTACTCTACCATATTTCCTGTTCCAAGAAACTTTCTTCAACCTGACACTAATCTCCAATTTCTGATGAAATCTGGAAGATATAATACTACTTATTTCAGAAATATTGAGATGCTAATGTTATTAATTTAGCACTTACAGGAATCTTAATCAACTTGGCAGAACTTAATAACAATGTGGCTTAAGGGGCCCATATCATATAAAAACATACAAATCCATTTTGTCTTTGGCTTACGTTTCCCCCCAAAAAAACAAGCTGAAATTTGAACTCATCAGACCACATGTTTTCACTGTCTATAAGTCCATCTGACATAAACTTAGGGTTCAGAGAACTTGGTGGTGTTTCTGCACAAAATTATGAAAAATTTTCATGTGGTGTAAAAGAGTTTCAGGTCACATTTCGTAATGCAGTAGTAGCTCTCTTAAATGACAATTTTTTTGAAGTACCCCCATAGCCCATGTGGCTATACTAATCACAGAAGCATGACAGTTTCTTGTGGAGTGCCTTTTGAGGGCTCAAAGGTCATGTAGATTCAACAGTGGTGTCTGGTATTGCCCTACATTGGTTGACTCTTCTCACAATATTATGTACTTTACATGGTGAAAGATTTAAGTTCTCTTGCATCGAGAAATGGTCTTTTAAAACTGATTGACAATTCTTTCCTGAAGTAAAACAGGATATTTTATAATGACATCCACTGCACTTACTAGTTTACCTGCTTATTTGAAAGTGGTACTCACACACTGTGAACAGTGAGTAGTGAATTTGTTCTCTGCGCTTAACCTATGACAGCTGTGATCATTCTCACCAGGAGCAGGAACAGTGGGCTTCACACCTGTACACAGGGGTGCCTTGCCCAAAGGCACTTCAGTTATGGACATGGGACACAAAGTTGTCACACTCATCTTTCTCACATTTTCCCTACTGATCCTGGAGATTGAAATTAACCGGAAACTCTCTGATCTCAAGCCCTCTTCTCCAACCACAGCTGCCTACCGTTTTTGTGGAATGTTTCAAAATGGTGTAAACTTTTCACTCTTCATGTCTCAATCCCAGTCTTTGTTATGTAAAATGTAGAAACATAGTGGACCAACTAGTGGATCTATAGAAGAAGGTCCCTTTAAGAAAGAATATTACTGCATTGGGAAATGTGCTCAGAATTTGGGCTCTGTCAATTTAAATGCAGTGCCATTTGTCCTATGTAAAGTCCTCACAAATGTTCTAAGTGCTGCCATTTTCCAAATGAGTTAACATTTCATTGCAATTAAGGAAAAAATCAGTGCACCTGAAGTGGCTTCTATGTTCTAGCTCATAAAACAGGAATGACAGAATGACACAAAATTAGGCTGAAGTGAACAAAAATGAAGGCACAGTGAATCCTGTCTTGCAGAGCTTCATTATAGACTTCCATTAAACTAATTGTCTCTGGGTTCTATTAAACTAAAAAAAAGTTAAAAAAAAAAAAAAAAGAAACCCCCCATTTTTGGCTCTAGCAGATAAAAGCACCCATGGTGCCTTGATTGTGCTAGTGCTTTTGACTGCAATTCACCTGTAATGATTTCAGGTTTGTAAGTTTGTTTCAGGTTTGATTAGTGAACAATTGCAGAGATTTTAGTCACTGCTTTAATCTGTAAAAACAGTATTTTATATAATATCAGATATTATATATCCTATTTAGACCTTGGCTTAAGCTTAATCTGGGTCAAGGAACAGGAAACATAGACAAAGGGTAGCTTTTCATATCATGATTATTTAACAAAAAATTAATGCAATTATTAAAACGGAAGTCAATGCCAAACTTCACAATGAACCTGTGGCATCCCAACATTTCTTTCTGCAT
>JBBPDA010000152.1:8414230-8424273 GCA_037974385.1 Arnoldichthys spilopterus | reverse complement strand
TATTAAAGGGAACTTTTACTTATTTCATTAAAATTCAGAGCAAACAGGAAAAGCACTCATGCAAATAACAATATCCCTAACTTATTGTGAGTAGTGTATATATGGTTAATTTTTATTGCACAAGACACATGCATGGTTGATCTGATATGCAGAATAATGGTTTGTTAAAAAAAATTTAATTACACTAAAAATACACTAATTTTTAATTTGCCCAAGATTTTTTTGATCAATATGTTTAAAGTCCAAATTTTCCTTCCTTATTTTAGAACTGAAGACAAGAGACTAACATTACTTACTAGAAGTCAATAGTATTCCAAATCTTTTACATAACTGCATCCCCAAAACACAACTCTCAACTCACTCAAACTGCATCTGACTCTTTATTAAAGTGGCATAGAGCGGTCAGTGTGGTTTAGAACATAGTTTCATATCCTATAAGCTATGTAACAAAACAAAATCTTAGTGTGTAGCTGAATGCTGCTGGGAGCCTTTTATGACAACAGTTTTTTTTCCCAAACTGCCTGAGGAGTAGAGAACCGGATGTGATTAGAACAGGTTGAGAGAAGTTTTAGGGATGTATTAACAGAAAAGATATGGGTGAATAAAGACCTCTAGTCTATTAGGCTTGTAGCTCAGGTACTAAATCAATGAAGCAAAGTTCGGACTTCGAACATGTCTTATTTGATCTACTATATCTGGGGTAAGTGAAAAATGAATTAGATTTTTTGCCAAACATTCTCTTTAACTATAGCATTATGAATGATACTCATATGGTATTTTCTTAGAATATACTTACACATAATGTAGCACAAACAAGCTCCTCTTTTAAATTTTCATGATAAAGCATACTACAAAAAGCCTGTGTCTACAACTGACTTTGTTTGGGACAGGTCCTTAATCTGGTTTCCTCCAGCGTACACTGCTGGCTTTTGATGAGGGGCATCATTAGGAGCCCAGCAGGTTCAGAGTGGTGGGTTCAAGTAAACGCCTCAGGGATAATTAACGCACAGCGCTCCCATCTTATTTCATTTCATAATCATTAAAGCAAGAGAGCATCTGATCTGATACCCCATTAGAGCAATGAGACTTTAAGTTCCTTTCTGCAGCATCTAATCAGACCTAATGTGATGTCACTGGATGAAAATGAGGGCGTCAGTGGAGGGCATGTTGCATTCTTATGCTTCAAAACATGACTGCATTATTCAACGTAGTAATATCCATTTTAATAGAGGATGCAAGAAATATTACTCTGTATGTTAAATATGTGTGGGTACATGAACATGCAGTATGAAAGAATTATTCTGTTGTTCTTTAAGTGTAGAGCTTTTAGCTGCCGTTTTTAATGGCCTTAATAATGCTCTTTTTGCAAACAAATAAGAAATAAGAAAAACAATTACACCAAATTAGATTATTTGCGTGAGCAAAAACAAACGGAAAGAAATCAATAAAAACACTCTCCCTGGGGAAATTGATCAGTATTGAAGGTTTGCTAAGTTTGCTTTGCTTTTTATAATCCTCTGTCAACAGAATCAGGTGTACAATCCTGACTACACTGGAGAGTCTGCAATATCCTATCATGTCTATGAGGAAAAAATACCACCTGCAATGGCAGAAGCATCGGTCTGTGCAGTTCCATTAGAGTAGAATAATTATGTAGCAAGAGCAGGGAAACAAACCCTATACATAATTCAGCAAGGACTGAATATGGGTTTTTACTTAGCTTAGAAGAAGACATAGCAGAAAGAGCATTGCATCAAAAAAATTCTAGTCTGAAATGCATCCTTCATTACTATCTGTGAAACGGGCCAATTTCCATATGCTCTGTCTTATAGTGGAAAATAAAGTAGCCACAGTTTGTAATCTCAGCAGGGATTTGTTCAAGTCTTTTAGCACACAATAGGATCAGGTGAGTAATTATGCAGCTGAGCTTCCTTGAATATAATGTGGGCATCAAGATAAATTCTCCATCTTGTTAGGACTCAAGGAAATATAACAAGCTTCCTAACAAGATCTTACCTCTGCTGTTAAAACTACATTCATTCATATGCTGAGCTGGGCACAGGGGACTACAATACTTGGTTTACACATGGTAAAATACTCAGATAGTAGACTGTAGTTGCAGAGTCAAAATGTTTAATTTAATGGGGCTATAATCTATGCTTTGTATTGTTGTCCTGATGCCCCTCTTTGCTGTAGTAACAGCCTCAACACTTCAAGTAAGGATTTATGCTAGACATTGGAACACTGCTATTAGGATTTGATTTAATTTCTAGGTGGATAGTGATGTCAGACATGATGTTTCATTATTATTTCTGGATCACGAAAGAAACTTATTCCAAAGGTATTAGATAGAGTTCTATCATTTCCACTGCTCCATAGCACAGTACGGAGGGGATTTCTGCTCCTCTGTTTGACACTTGGCATTTCAACTGGTGAAACAAGGCTTGTGTGTGGCTTCTTCGGAGTGTCAAATTCTATTAGTAATTGGTTTCTGCAGAGATGTTATAAGATGTGTGGAACACAGGACCATTTTTTGTAGCATTCACTAAAGCAGAGTAGTACAGTTAGATTCGAATGGTTTCTTAATACATTTATATATGTAGTTTATTCAGTCTTGAAAAGGAGTACATCCCATGGCAATTGATCATTTGAACAAGCGAACATTTGATACTCTTGGATACAGTGCCTAGAGATAAAGGTGATTATACTTCAGCAAATAACACAAAAAATCTGACATTTTATAGTCATTTTCTTAATTTAAAAAAACAGATCATGCTCAGTTGACACAGGGAAAAAGAAAAGTACATCTTTTCATTTATCACACCATTCCATAAAATTGGAATCAAGTGTTCCAGATCAGGTGCCAATGGTTAGAAGTCCATAAAATCAGAATCAGGTGACCCAGATCAGGTGCCATTGATTAGAACCTCCTGCAGATGAAAACTGTAGTATTTAAATCTGACATCTAGTGTCTATTGTTTTCTATGCTATTGAAATGTTTTGCTGTTTTGGGAAGTGTTTGCAGGTCATCATACCAAAATCAACAGAACTCTCTAAGGTCTTCAGAAAAACTGTCATGGATGCTTATGAGCTTTATATTGTTTTAAATAGATAGCAGACCATTAGATGTGAAAAGAAGCCTTCAAGGACAGTTTAGGGTTGCTTCACTGCCTCAGACCCTGGGCAGCTTGCAGTCATTGATTCAGCTATGAATTCTGAATCAATCACTATAAGCTAAAGATGAATCTTTCAATAGGGTATTGATCTTAATCACACTAGTAAATCCAACAAAGGATGGCTCTAAAAGAAGTAAACCATTTTTTTTTACCTCTAATGAAATGTTTTAAAAGGGAAGTATATGCAAGATAACCCTCAAACATCTTGAACTCAGCTGAAGAATTTTGCATGGAAGTTAGAGACTGGTGGATAGTTATGCAAAACACCTACAAGAAGATATTTTTGCTAAAGGGGCCAATAAAAGATTCTGAGGACACAGGTGTGAGAATGTAAGATCCTGTCATGATGTTGGGTTGTTTTAGGAAGTAAATGCAGGCTTACTTACAAAAACAAAGGGTTTATTAAACAAAACGACAAACACTAAGAACATAAACTGAGGAAAACAGTTCTAAATACACAGATGACTACATAGGAAACGACAGAGGCAGGAAGACATACAAAGACCAAAGAAGACTGAGAGAAACACAGGGGTTAAATAATGCACACAAACGAAGGACACCTGGCATGGGGAGTGACTGGGAACAAGGACCAGGTGTGAGGTGGGGCTAGGGCGTGGCTAAACACAGAATGAACACGAGGACTAAGGCACATCAAAACAAACACAGACAGGACACGTGACCCAGGGAAACAGAAGCAGATGATCGAGAGTTTACTTTTGAATTAAACTTTAATTGAATACCAGGGTTATTTATTACTGTTTCAGAAGAGTTCTTGATTCCTAAAGGAACAATTCTGTTGTTGTTTTTTGCCACAAGAAATATTTCTCCATGATAGACCCCCTTAAATTTCTTTTCAGGGGTGCGAGTGTGACTGGGCTTACCTAGAATGGCAATGACCTCATCATCCTGAATAACTTCCAGCGATCCTGACACCACGAAGCAGAGTGTATCGACGCTCTCTCCAGCATGGAAGATGAGGTCTCCAGGGGCGCAGTGTGTGGTCTGGAACTCCACCGCCAGAGAGCGCAGGCAGCCGTCGCTGGCCAGCCGGAAGGCTGGGTGCTCGTTAAACACCTGCCGGTTCAGGTGGACGCAGATGTCAGCCCGCATGTCTTTTGGACAGATGGACAGCACCTGGGCAAAGTGGGCAAGGGCATTATTTCACAGCAGTGACACAGTGCATCTGGTGTGTGTCACTCTGCATGTGCAAACATGGAAGGATGAGATTACGTATCAACTTTGTGTAGTGGCCAGCGCCGCTCCAGTTGTGTAGATTCTAGCTGACTCAATATAATCTGAGGGGAGTCTAGAAAGAGACAATTTGGCAAGTGTCCAGCCTGCAGTACATGCGAGTCAGAAATGTGCAGAGTAATGTGGTGGAGACTGTGTCACTGCAAATGGAATGCACAAAAAAGAAAGAAAGAAACAGGGACTGCATTTGCAGGCAATGAACTTAGCTTCTTTAAGCACAGTTCATTATTTTCCCCATGCTGGAAAGAAAAAAGCAACAAAATAAGAACTTGCTCAGCTGCTGCTGGTATTTTCAAATGTCAGTTTCTCAGCATGCATGAATATTTCATTTTGCTGCTGTCTAGAGTTATAATTAAATTAAGTGTGAGCCAAAGGACTAGCATACAGCTTCCTTCCCTCCTCTCACAAAATAGAAAGTTATTATAAAAACAACATAGGTGTAAAATATCATCAGTAATCCTGTTGATAATATTTTTAGCTGACTAAAATAGCTGGCAATAGTACAGCTGTGCAAAACTATGCCTGCAAAATGCATCTCTTTTTATGTATAAGCAGGTTCAGATTTGAGATCCATTTCAGGTTTCAGGTTTCTAATTCATACCAAAAAGACTGGGTCAGGCTAGATCTTAAACCAGATGTGCTTCTGAGCAAATTAACTTAAGTGAATGGTGCTAATCCAGAGTCTAATCAAGATTCCTTGATCAAATGTTGAAGCATAATCATTCATATCTAGCTCACATTGATTACAACACAAAAGCAAATATAACAATCGTTATTGAATTGTAGCATCTTATTTAGCACATATCAGCCATGCATTTGCAACAGCCCATGATATTGATCTGCTGCACCAGAGTCAAGTCTCTGCAGTATTAGACTGCTCTCAGATGTTTGATGATTAACCATCTTCAAGGCCTGTGTCAGGCTCTGTAAATTTCCTTTAAATTCCTTTTAGTGATTTCTCCAAACATGATCCACCCCCGTGTCTCGTTGGGGCCTTAAAGATTGATCTGCTTAAATGCTCTGTGTTGGCACAAGTGGACAAAACAGTGGAAAACCAGAGGAAGATGCAACAAAAATATCCACTGAAGGAATGATTATCTATACCAGATTTACCTATGCTCTTGCCGCTGATGATCTTGTACTATATAGCTCCAATTCCAAAACTGCCCTCTTAGAAAAAACTATCCAGGCACAGATTCACTATATTTTTATACATATATGGAATTTCAAATACGTTTACTGTATGTGAATATGTAGTAACCAATATAGTAGACAGTAACTATATATTTAACATGTGCAATTAATCTAAAATATGCATGATATTTGAGATTTCACTGGGTAAGGCAGTTATGAGGCCCATTACTACATTATTAAGTGCCAAGTGAAAAAAAAAAGTGGCAAAGAGTGTTGGCTGCATTCACATGCTAATGGTTCCATTAGAGGCTGTGGGACAGACGTTGAGACAGCACAATGGAAAATGAATAAGATCTCATCTCTCTCACTTCACCAGAACTTAATTAAAATGCTGCAGAGCCCACTTAACCACCAATCCACCCCCTAGACCCCACCATGGGAAAAGGCTGACGAGTTTTCACACTGGGGGGCCTCCACATAATCCAGGCATGCATACATGCATACTATATGTAATATGGCTTTCAAGATATATATATATATATATCTTCAATTAGTAAATAGTGCCCTCAGAATGTCCTAATAACATGCTTTAGGTCACTAGCAACCCTTCACCATGACCTGTGTGCCCAATCAAACATTTGTGTCTCCAATAGGTGCACTTTATAGCATCTGAATTAGCCTATTAGAAGGTGTCTACAAAGTTTAGGACATATAAAGTAGGCCTGTAACAAGTATTACATAATCATCTTACCGCAATTACAGTATAAGACCAAACCTGATAATTTTCCACAGTCGTTATTTGTCACATTCATGTGCGTATGTCACAACAAACAGAATGTGTATCATGTGAGCAATCCTCCATTTAAAGAATAGCATAAAATACATTCACAAAGGCACAACATGGGTCTTCCCAAAACAGCAACAATTATAACTTCTGACTAGAGGTCTACTTTCCATCTCAAGCCCACAGGGGTCTGACAAAATATCGTGTTTAGGCGGAGTTCATGCTAATTTTACATGTGAAACATAAAGCTAGGGTTGGACTCTGATTTGTTTTTGAACAAGTATTTATGAGTTTTATGCAGTAGATCCAAGTTTAAGCAGACATTTTCAATCACTCAACTCAAGCTCTTCGTAATAAAGCTCTGCAAAACCATGCCTGCAATATTCCATCTCTTTTAATATGTATAAGCAGGTTTGAGTTCCAGTTTCAGGTTTCCAATTCTGCTGTACCAAACAGACTTGGTCAGGCAAGGTGTAGAAGCTACCGTTAATGGTTGGGTTCAGGCTTCAATATAATACCCATGCCAATTTTTGCTCCTGACTGCTGCTAGGAATCAAAAGTCAGACAGTGACAGATTTACACACTATCAAACCCATCCTGGACACCCACGCTCCAGGACTGGATTTGCCTACCTGTGTTTTAGATATAAGGCTTTGTTTGAGATAAAATTATAACAAGGTTTAAAAACAATTCTTCCCATACATGCCTGTTAGTTAATAAAAAATCTAATTCTGCAGTCTGTGTCAAAATTTTCTAGAAACCTGCTGCCCAAAAAGACTTACCCTGCTGATGTTAAAGTGGCAAAGAAAATAACACTTCATTTAGGCAACAAAAAACATCCAGGTACAGCCAGTAAAACAAGTATAAGACAGAATATTTCTAAAGAAGGAGTTTTTTAAATAGCCCTTCATTGCTCTGGTCACTGTGATTAATTACAGTTGCTGTAGTTGCTGTTAAAAGCATGACAAAAAGAAAAGAAAAAACTAAACTAAAGAAATTTAGCACTAAAGTGTTAAAAAGATGCTTTATTAATTTAGGATACATTTTTAAAGGCGTCACATGCTGGGAGTAAAGAGTGTTGAACACCTTCTGTCTCTGTGTCAAAGGCAGCTCTCAGCACACTCAGTGAGACAAGCTTTGCTCACTTGGGTCTTTTCACGCCCACGGCATTGCAGGCAATAATGTTAAACCCCCCCGCTGGCTTCCTATGACTTTCCTCCAAAATTGGATTTAAGCCTTTCAAACCACATTTAAAAGATTATCTTTCCATACCAATGAACAAACCTTAACTAACATTTTTTGGCAACAGTAATATGTAAGTTTTAGATACATTCACAATAAAAAAAATTAAGTAGTTGTCGTAGATCAACGGTCAATATGCAAGATGCAATGAGCTAATGTTTAATCTTCTGTTACCAGAAGTGAGCCATCACATTTTATTTAAAGGTTAATTGTACATTTTGTTTTGGACAGTTCTGACTTCTGGGTTGCCAACTGTGGAGCCTCTAAGCACAGCAGAAGCCTATCTCCACTTTCCTTCTTTGAGAAAGAAAAGATTAAACTTTTAGAATGATCAGAAAAGTTTGTTCCCTCAACCCAACATGTCTGCAAATTGCCACCCCCTGATTCTTTCACGTTCATGCACAGGCTCACTATGCAGACCTGCACTAGGGCCAAAAGTCAAACTCTACTCATTACAAGTGTTATTCAGAGAACAGAAAGGATATCCAGAAAGGACATGACTGCATTGCTAAGTGGGGTTACACAAAGTACAGAATTTCATTGCTTTTCAAATACTGAAACTTGTAATACTACAATTAAAAGTTTTTGACACATATTTTTGTCCCAAATATCAGAATCCATTCCCAGGACTGAATCTGGGCTCATTTGGTGGAGTGGCTCATAATCGCCAGTTTGTTTTCACACAGAAGAATTTTTCCTGGACCATGGATCATCTGTCACTATTGTGTGCATGTTTCTGCAATGATAAATAATAGGTTCAGTCCTTTCCAAATGGATGGTGATTGACAATAAGCTCATATCATTATTATTATTTACCTTTGTTAGACTATCAACACTCCACCAGTAAAAAAAACAGTGGCTATTATTAAGCTGACACTTTCTGTCTCCTTACCTGCCATATGCCAAGTGACAATATGAACATCCTACTTGTAGATAGCTTTGACATGTTCATTGTTAACAATGTCCCATGCTCAAAAACAGTGTTCACACTGAACCAAATGTACAAACGCTTGAGGAAGATGGTGGTCTTACTAATTGTCCTACCTCGAAACGTAGAAATGTAGGACGAAGCCTCTTTTAGAACTATAGGCTGAATGGTTGGGTAGCATAAAAAATCTTATCAGGGCAAGCTCTCACAATAAAAAAGTATGGACTTGTGAAGAACTTATTTATATACTTATTGTATTCCAATATCACTTGGATGGGCAGAGAAGCTCAAGGAATTCATATGTGCTATTTGGCATAGCTACAGAAAAACAAGCAAAGAAATAGACTTCTTTTGTGCCCACAACTTGCTGAAAAAGATGGGGGGCACAAAACTATTAAAAGATAAAAACTACTTCCTCTGTTGCAAGGCAAAGCCAGTTATTCTTACCATCTGGCTGACAAGCAATCTGACTTCTAGAAAGAGCTGAAACTTTTTGTGCAGTGACTCATGAACCTCTTGTGAAAATGCAATAATCCCATGGTTTTGCTACAGTATCATCTTGATATTGAGCCAAACTTGGTGTCAGACTTCTGATATAGTGACAGTTTTAGCTATTGTCAAACATACAACAGATATTATGCCTCTTTAAACAGATGCTGGGAAGACTGTGGAAGATGACACAAGGATAGCAATCAAAGTGAAGAGGTAGAGGCTTTCTCACCTTCTCAGTGTCTATGCCTTTGGACATAGCCCAGGTGGAGACAATGTAGTCCATTACCCTTTCGCTTAGGCCTTTGGGCACCTGATAGAGCTTGAGAAAGTCCCGCACATTGTTCAGCATCTCGTGGTAGCGATTGGTGTTAGTGTACATCTGCTGGAAGATGGTGGTCACATTTCCAAAGATGGTGGCATAGAGGAGTGCTGTGAAGGAGAGAGATGGAAATCTTAAGATCCCTTCAGAGAGCTGCTGAATATAAATCAAAGGCCAGACTGAGGCAAGGGGTTGTGGAAATGTCTGTAGAGAGATCAGGGCTGTGCTAGCAGAGAGGAAGGCAATGCCAGTTATTAGCTTTCTCTCTACTGTTTCACTGCAGTGGGCTTCCTCTCATGTCCTCCCATAAGCATCCTAAATACGTACGCTTGAATATGCCAAAAAACTTGAAGCAAAGTAATACTCTTTTCTGGCAGCCAACAGCAAGAGAAAAAGCTACTGTATACACTTGTTACACAAGTTAGTCCAGTATCAATATTTACAGTAACAATCAGCACCAAGCATAAACTCTGTTTAGTAGGACAGGATTCTTCATTGATTAATTCATTAATTGATTTTATAAGAGGTCTAGAACAAAGATTAAAAAGGAATTCAATAAAATAGAAACTAAAAGAAAACAACTTTCTGAAATCATCTTAAAGAAAAACATATAAAATAAAAAGACATTAAACTAGGCAAAAAGAATAATAAGAAAAGTCCACACGTTTTCACCCTTTTATTTAAAAGTGGTTTACGTAGACTAAAAGCTAAAAGATT
>JBBPDA010000152.1:8378191-8399368 GCA_037974385.1 Arnoldichthys spilopterus | reverse complement strand
AAAATTACAGCTTATCTCACAAACTATGCATACGCCCCAGCCCATTTTTAAGGCACAGTATTTAAAAACCATTCAAATAATAGTAATCAGCAAGCAGCAGACAAAAGTGGAAATGGAAGCTCCAGGACAAAAAGCCATGTTAATAAATGAAGTTCTTCTCCTCCAAAGTATTCTTCTCTGTTTGCGAAAGGAAAACACGTACTGCGCATGCAAACTGAGGCAACATCATGGGATATTGTGCCTTATGTATTCTCACATATTAACATCTAAGCCCTAGAGTTCGAACTAAGTTATTGTGAACATGGTGCTTAAGGTTTGTGCTGTAGTCCCAGATATACACACATAGAAGCCACATTTGGTTTGGCCAAACACATCACCATCTTGCAAAGGTCAAAGTCTGCCATTCTGCACACTAACCATTTACACTACAGAAAGATGTTGTCCATATTATACTGTTTAATGCAATAACTGATGCAAAAGGTTTACCACATCAGGCCATTTTACAGCCATAGGTTTGTAGACTGCTCATCCAACATTTCTTCTGAAATCAAGGGTTTTAGTAGAGACTTTACCCCCTTTCTAAAGTTACAGCCTCTACTCTCTTAAGAAGGTGTTACACTTAACGGAACATTGCATTAAGGATTTGATTGTATTCAGCCACAAGAGCAGTTTTGGAACACAAATCATGCTCCAAATCATTGCAAAGGTATTTAATGACACTCCACCACTCTAAAGTACACAGTTCTACTTCCTCACAGCCCAGTGTTTGGGGGCTTTATACCCCTCAGGCTCATGTTTGGAATTGGGCACGGTGACATTAAGCTCCTAAGATTTTCTACTTACATTATGCAAGTGTGTGTGCACACTTGTCTGCAGTGGAGGCACATTAAAGTAGGTGAGTTTCCTAATGAGAAAGGGTGTCTGGATACTTTTGGACAATTCGGGTCTGTTTCCTGGACAAGGATTAAGTCCAGGACTAGGTTTAGGTTCTGTCTGGAAAACCAATACAGAGACTTTATTCAAACAGCACTCTAAACCTAACCTAAGGTGTAAGTAACCTAAACTACATCAAGTCAACAGCTAACACATTTTCATTTTATTACATAAATATATGTGTATTTTCCTTAAACACTGTGACTTGCTTTTCACTGTGAATGGAAAGGTTATGTGGGAGTCAAGCTTGAGACAGTCAACAGCAGATAAACCAACAAGCCCATTGTAAGGGTGTTTTAACACGCATTCTTTCACCATTTGTTTTAAATTCTTTGAGGGGTTCATTAAACTGGATTAACATTCAATGGTTTACTACACGTTATAGCTAGAAATGTTCCTAAAAGTTTTCATAATCTGCATTAGCCATCATGGAATATACCAGCTAATATGCCTACAGACATTAAAAAAAGTTGAAAATGGCGAAGAATGGTGAAGGAACTTTTATTTTGTTAATATTCCTTTTGCTAGTTTGTAGCTCTGGCTATGGGCATGGTCTCAATGAGGATGAGAACCTGGATAAATCAGAATTAAGCAGATGAGTAAAAAAGTACTGCAGTCTCATGTGGCCTAGGGCAAGGCAAGCTCAACAAGGTCATCGTACAGCTTCTTAATTGGCTACTTTCAAGCCATCGGGTTTCTCCAGTGACCCTGAGCAAATACTCTAGATTTCTTCTGGTGCACTGAATGCAGTGGCACATAGAAGTGCTAAATTCACTACTTTCTCTAGGGCTAGCATCAATCCATCTGTTTTCCTAGTCACAGTACTACTCTGTCATTTTAATAGACTGTTTCTAAATATTATTGCAGCAAGAACAGCATACGATCCTGTGACTTTGAGTAAAATTGTATTTAGCCATGTATAAGGTATATATAAATCTTACATTATTGTAAATGTTTTTATTTTATTCATGGGTGAGTGGTAATCAAAGCACAGCAATGCAATGAAAAGCCAACAACAATTAAATAAGAACACGGTACAAGTTGGGAGAGCAATCCCACTGAGGGTTTCCTGTAAAGAGGTGACTATTAGTAGTGTCTTAAGCAATGTTCCACTACAAAGCATGTTAAATACACACATGCGCATTCACATAGTGACAATACAAATAGACAGAGGCAGCTTATGAATTTGTCCTAATTTTGATACAATCTTTGTTTTAAAAGAATACGCTAGCATTTTTTCATGCTAATCTCTTTGTCAATTTCTAGCACATGGTCAGATACCATTTCCTAACCTTAAGCAGAGAAAACCACTTAGTTTGAAACTAATTATTGAGCAGGTGCTATTCTAACTTCCAAAATACGTGTGTTTCAAGGCAAAAGGTTTCTGTTCTTTTACTAAGTAAATGGAAATTACTGTCTTTGGTAATAGATTCCATGCTACAGGAGCAACAGATTCTATATGTAAAAACCATAGAACATTAAATATAGCTTTCTGTTGCTTTTATTCAGAGGCCTAAACTTTGCTATTGCTTAATGTAAATAATGTCCAGCAAAAAGAACTGAGCATGTCTGTCCATTTCTAAAATGAACCCAAGCAGGGTATCTGTCCTAACACACTTGGGTGCAGTAATTACACCACAGCCTGTAGGCAGAGTTCATTTATCTATCACCTTTTCTTCTCCTCACTACCATGGGATTTTTTTCATCATGTCTTTCCTTTGGTTGTCCCCTTCTTCCAAGCAATTCTTGAGAGAAACACCCACAAAATCCAATATCCTGGTCCGGTCTTACTTTCAATTAATTGAATAGCTGTATCTGAAATTGTGCCTTATTCACCATATAATGTATATCTTTGAGGTTCTGAGACTTTGTAGTAGTGTTAAAAACCATGGTGCAGAATGTATAGCGCACTCGAATGCAATAGGATAATAAGTCCTAAAAGTAGGTTGCTTACCTATTAAGAAAATACTGTACATTTTGTAGTATTAGTAGTTCATTTTGAAGGGGATATTAGACTCAAGTGTTATTAATCAATGGAATGTGAAAGGATATCCTGTTTTAGTTTAAAAAACTGGAACAAAAAATCTTTGACCTCAGAAAAAGAGCCGTTGATACTCATCAGGCTGGGAAAGGTTATAAACCATCTCTAATGAGTCTGGACTCCACCAGTCCACAGTCAAAAAAATTGTGTAAGAATGCAAAGCATTCAACCTCCCTATGAGTGCTTGACCAGCAAAGATCACTACAAGAACAAGGTGTGTAATAGTCTGTGAGGCCTCAAAAGAAACCCATTATAACTTCTAAGCAAATAAACACCTCTCTTAAATTAGCTAATGTTAATGTTTATGAGTCGGCTACCAGGGGAACACTAAACAATAATGGTGTACATGACGGGGATGCAAGGAGAAAGTCACAGCTCTCCAAAAAGACCCAAGCACAGAAGTTCTACCAAAGAATTGTTAAAGAAGAAAAAAATTAATATTTTGGAAAGCTGCAGTCAAAATCTTGATCATAACCTAACAGCAATGTTGTGGAATGACCTGAAGTAAGCGGTTTGTGTGAGGAAACCCCAGGAACATCCCAGAGCTAAATCTCATCTGTAAGAAAGGGCAAATTGTCCTCTAATTTGATGTACAGGACTGATCAACAGTTACTAGAAACAATTAGTTGCAGTTATAAATAAAGGTTCACTTACTTTAGCCACTCACAGATTTTGTAATATGTGATTATTTTCCTTAATAAATAAATTGCCAAGTATAATGTTTTTGTCTTATTTGTTAAACAATTATTTTCTCTACTTCTATGACTTGATAAATCAGATTAATTTTGAAGGCATATTTTTTTTATGTCACATCTGAAATTTTTCACTACATCACAAACACTGTTCCCTATAACAGTGCACTATATAGTGATCCAGATCCTTCAGTGATCCATCTATAGTACTTGATGTGTAGCTTGTTGTGCTCTGTACACTGTAAAAAGTAAGTAACTGTAAACTTACTATTAGAAGTTCATTGATCCCAAAAGTTACGCAGGGATACTTTTTAAGGTTAAGTCATTTTTACAGTGTTTGATTATGAGATCAAGATTCGGTGGTTTGGCTAAGAGTAGTTAAAATTTCATTTGAGTGTATGTATAGCATAAACCCCTACAACCCCTTCATCCTACCCCCACTTTACTCAGACAGATTGCACCTAGATGATTTTTCTGATCACTGAAAGGTTTTTCCATGAAATAAAAAAAGGGGGGGGGGTTAAACTTCAAAGAACATTTTCTTTTCATTTTTAAAAATACTATTTTAAATTGTTACACTCATAGTACTATGGTATCAAGCTGAAATCAATATACTGACTGCACTGTTTCCTAGTTGTTAGGCAGAGATGTTGTATGGGGCTTAAGAGTCACCATGATGCAATTTGGGGGAGCATGAATTAAAGTAATCACTCAGAAGTGTGACCTTTGAGTGCAGATTAGGCTCTAAAACACCTAAAACAACCCTTATTATAGAGCTCTGATTGCCCTGCGTGAAGGGTGATTGATCCATATCCACAAACTATAAAATTTAAGACTTTTATAATTATTTGTTACAGCATACACTATAAATATTGATTGTAAGCTTTAAAAATAGAAAGATATTAGATTTTAACCTTTAGAAGTTAAGACTGTTGTTATAGTAGATTTCTGCTAAGACTGTGGTTTTACTCCTTGCCCAAAGCGGGAGTGTACATGATAGCAGGGAAGTGACACTTTTCCTGTAATAATAAAATAGCTCCTCTTTTATGTACAAATTCAAATTTGGTATTGTATGTTTAACAGAGCCTCTCTATTTGTTTCTTTTAGTAAGAAATAATTCATAACAAATTGCATTATTTAATTTTTTCTGCAATTTCTAAAGGATAAGCAATCTCAGAAAGCTGATCAGAAAGTGCAGTGGCATTTAGTTTAGGCATTTTTTAAATATTAAACTTTAACAGAACTGACAGAAAAGCTCCAAATATATGGCTATGCTTTTTCCTTGGCCCCCTTTATAGTGCAGCATTCTTCTTATTCACACCAAGCTGCCTGCATGGCCTGAGAGCAGACTAAGCAGTGTTTTGCTCCATCTGTGCTTATTGCACCAATAAGACTTAGGTTACATCTCACCTTTCATAATCAGAATGTCTCTCGCTCTTTCTTTCTCTCTTCAGTAACAACATCCACTGTCTCTCTGCAGCACAACACAGATCAATACTGAACCTCAGCATTGCACTTAGCTACCCAGGCTAAAGATCTCCTGACCTAGCATTTCTAGATCTTTCTGTCCTCCAGTGCAATTCCTCAGGCTTCCTCCAGCTGATTTGTGCTCATCCTATCCAATAACGCCAGACTCTCCAGGCATAACCTGCTCGGCATATCACGGGGAGCTCCTCTGCTTGTTGCACTAGCAAAGGAGAAATCGAAGCCCAACGATTTTGTAGATTGTGGGCAAATGTGCGGGTCAGGTTAGATAATAGACTGCAACATCCCAAAGGCTCCGGAGTCAAGACAGCCCCATCACCTACAGCTTAAAATTGATCCAATTCAATTGCAACAAAAAGTGCTGGAATCTATGTAAACAATATTGTTTTTTCATTTGCACTGTGTTGCTACACAATGTGTAAGCTGTCATAGCTCAGGGCGTAGAAGACACCAAGTGTGCAGGTAAAAATAGCACAGAAATGAAAAAAAACAAGTTTAATATTGCCTTAAGCAGAATTAGCACTATAAGATAAAAAAAATGAACAAGTCCAAAGCAGTTTGCATTCTCCTATGTACCACAAGTACCACCCATCTTCTCCTTAGTGTAGAATATACTGTAACTGAATTACATGCAGATTCATTGTTTCTAAACAATTGAAGGCAACAGGTCCAATGTGACCTCAGTCCTACTGCTGTTTGTTTTAAGGTTAAAGGCAATTAATTGCAGTAAAACATGCACTGAATACATGACTGCACTTCTGCTTTTGCAGTTTCTAATGGTAAACCAGCAGTTAAAGAACTTCTCAGTAAACCAGGAACTTAGACGTTTAAAGTAGTATAGTGCAGTATATATGAATGCCAGTGGGTATACACAGTCTATGCCTTGAAATATACATTAGTTCATTTTTATGCTAAACAGCCTACTAAGTGTTAAGACTGTATATTGCTTTGTAACTGCAGAGGTTTGCTTGTAAAATAATATTTGAGCCAAAGGGGTAAATGTGGATGTCAATTACATAAATGGCCATCCCATAAACAGTATGGAATGCGCCTACACACAGATGTCCTCTGAATCATCACTAACCCAGCTTGTGCAGATCTCCTTTATGCAGTCGGGTTTCCTCAGATACACTCATAGACAACTAATGCACTTTCTGTGTTATGTAAACTATTTTTAGATAAAAACAAATTAAAACTGTGGCAAAAAGATTGTTGTGAGTTAAAAATGGATTCCAAAAACGTGTTTGTTGCCTACATTTGCTGAGTGCTTTTTTACACCATATGAAAATGTGATTCAGTTCACATCTTTTGGGAAATATTTCATGATGAATGTGCCAATAGAAATTGTCAAATATAACCAAGAATAAAATCGTCCTACATGAACACACATTAGAATTAAGATTGTGTTTGTTTTCGTTATCCTGTAAAGTTACAACTTGGTTTGTAATGGCAGCGATGGTATATGAGTTGGGTTTTCCGTGTACTGCATTTTGAGTTCTTTATGCCCTCCTACCTGCAAGCATCAGCATCAGCTCTTACACAGCCCATGCATGAAATGAGATTTTAATTTTCCATGCACAAACCAATATTTGGCAGTAAAAGGTAAGCAAAAATCTCAAATGAATGCTTTCCTGGTCTTAAAATATACTCTCCTTGCCAACAGGGTAGGACCTGTGCTATTTATAGCACCTCAGTTTTAAATTTAGATTAGAAGATGGAGACATGTGCTGCACAGAACCTATTGTGAAGGGCCTGGTTATGTTACAATACAGGTGGGATCAATAGAATCGCTGGCTCTTAATCTGTTGACAGTCAAATTCTACCTCCCACTTGAAGTGGAGGAATATAATGATACATTGCATAATATCTGCCATCCACTCTCCATATTTGGCTTGCAATATAATGGGGGATATTTTTCTTCTGCTGATGACAGCAGCGCACAGGGAAGATAAGGTTTTGCGTAGGAGCAAACCCCAAATTCCTTGGCAGGTGGGAACAGATGATCATCAAGCATGTGCAGGATAGGGAGAACACTAATTTGGGTAATTATGCAGCATGAAGCATTATTATAGCTTTTTTTTTTTAATCCAATTGTTCTTCCTTTCTATTTTTATATTACAGAAAAAGATAGACAGCAGAGTAGAGATTGAACACATGTTTTTTTAAGCCTCCTTCAACCCAACTCATCGAGAACTCCAGAATACCGACACGAAGGTGAGACAAAATGCCCTGCTGGCCAGGAGGAGGCTTAAGCCTTGATCACATGGCTTAATGGAAATGCAGAAGGAGTGATGTTAACAAGCCCATCTGGAGAGGTGGTGCAAGGTCTGTAATTAGTCAGCTATCCCCTGCTCCCTTCAGCAGATCAATGCTTGGACAAACAGGGGATGCATCACTGTACTGCACCAAATTAACAAGCCTGTTCTTCCTTTTATTTATGAACACCGTCACATTATTGACTGAGAGGGGAAAGCAGCAAAAGGGATTGCATGCTCTCCTGGGCAAATGTGGACAATGAAAATGCTTCAAAGATGTCTCCTCTGTGTAAAGCTAACTGATTCACTGTGACTCACATATAAACCAAGCCAAATTCCTCATATGATGCCAATATTTCTTAGACTCTGCTTTCCAACCTGCCATTCTTCCCCTTTCACCTGCCCCTAAACTCTTTGAACTGCAGCCCTATTTATTTTCTAAGTTACATGCAAATAAGAGTAAGGAACCTACAAGTACATGTACAAATATGAGCCCTTATGCAGACATCTCAACCTGCAAAAACTCATTTCAGGGAGGTCCCACCCCCATCACCCCCACCCCACCCTGGCTCTTTCTCGGTCCTTCTTCTTCTTACTAATATGACTTACTATCCTGTAAGAATTGTTCTGTGTTATGAAACTAATATCTAGGGAATATATTTATAAAAGTGAGGCCATTAGAGTTTAAGGGCATCTACATTTTAAGCAGTTCACTTTCAAAATGGCCAATAACAGTGATCAGGAATAAAGCTCAAGGCCATTAACATATCATGCTGCTGGCGTTTACTGAGGCAGTAGAGATGAAGAGACAGTAGAGATGGCCTGATGAGCACTCCCAACATTACAGTGAAGGTACTTCGCAGCCAGGCCCAATCAGCATGAATAAAGCTTAAGACAGTGAGACAGGGCAAGCGAGAGAAAGATAAGGCTAAGATAAACGAAGAGAGAGTAAAAAAGGAGGACGAATGAAATGAGTGATGGGCCAGAAAGAGTCATCTCTGACAGAGGGAAGAACACTTGTGTAAAACAGAGAAAAATCCAAACTGAAGGCATGAAAAGAAGACTAAAGAGGGCGGAAGAAGGAGTAAAAGATAGAAATCTGCCCAAGGGCATGAGTCCTTCAATAACTGTGGCTATCTTTCATGTTCATGAAATATAACTTTCATATATAATAATATATATCTTTACAATATTGAAAAGCCCATGAAAAAGCAAAAAAACACCAACTTCAAAATGGTATCTCCGAAATTGGAACTTTACAAGAGAAGGCAAAAAATGCTCCTTACTGTACATCTGATGCAAATTAATGGAAGAACATTTTGCGGTGATTTTGGAGCATTTTTATTGGTCTGTTCATTTCACACAATGGAAAGGCCAGCTGCTGTGTCATACATGAAAGTGACTATTTGTCATTGTGAACACACTCAAGCACCACAACGAAATGTGACCTCTGTATTTAACCCATCACACATGCAGATGTGGAACAGCAGGCAGCTACCAACAGCGTCTGGGGAGCAGGCTTGCTCAAGGGTACCTCAGTGGTGCCTGGGCCAGGACTTGAACCTGCGACCTTCAGTTCGCAAGAGCAGTGTCCTAGCCACTAGGGCACCACTGCCCTAAAAAAACATAAATAAATAAAAATAAAAAAACTCAGATATGCAATTCAAATCTGGACAGTGGCACTATGTTACCTTTACCAGAAAACAGTTGCTTGACAGGCAACATACGTAATTTTTTTTTTTTTTTTACATTTTGTGCCAAATGACACATTGAAGCCTCTAGCTAATTAGCTTGCACTTACATTCCTTGCCAACTCCTCTTTGGAACTGTATTTTCATAGATATTACAGGATATTAAATTCAACACTTTTATTATAAAAGGTTAAACAATGATGCAAGTCCAAGTTCCAAGATTTTCCAGTTTTGAACTAACGAGAAAAAAATATCTCAAAGATATGTTTTCCTGAGATTATGACATTGGGCTCCATTATTTAAAACATTTTCTTCTTAATTTCCTCTTTAAGAACTGTCCTTAGAACAGGTTGTGTCAAATTCATGATGTGTTCACATCTTCGTTTTTAAAATGATTTACTCACATTGTCATGTAAACACTAACATGTTTAACAAGTGTTTGGAGGTGCTTACATATTTATTATTGGGCAAGTAGATGTAGGGTGCAGAAAAAGACCTACATAATGTCTATAAATAGTGTGATCACTCAGTCATTGGTTCTCATATGACCATATTGTTAACCAAAGTGTTTATTTATTTTTTAGAAAAAACATAATGGCTTGTAAAATAATGATGATTAAATTGTACAAATGATAACATTTTTAGTTAAATTTAAATATAATTGCATAAGCATGTCAGGACTCAAATGTGTGTAAGTAAGCTCTTAAGGGTGAGCAGATTCTGTTCATACCTAAGAATAAATCCCAAATAAGAACACATTGGTGAATGTTAGAATCTTGCAAAAACTGCATAAGTGGGATTTAAGGAGAAACTCTTCTGAACAGGTTGTGAAGAACGATAAGGGGCTTCTGTCTACTGACAGGGGCTTCATTGTGGAACAACAGGCCTGGATGGTTTCATGCCAAGCCTCTGACAAACATGACAATTGTAGTTTCAAAGGATTTGACTGAGCGAATTCTGTACAAAAGCCTAAGTCAGAGCCGTCTGAACTATAGCATGCTGCTCTGAAAAGGGAGCACATGGCAGCAGTGGCTCGGGTCTTAAAACTGTTAAATGAACATGAGCCCGATCTTCACCAAAGTGAGCTACACCATCCAGCCAAGCAAAGCAACAGCTAATACCGTGACTATTCTTGTCGGTAGCTTTCCTTTGTGAGTGGGATGTGTTTGAGAATGAGATCAGACAAGGCGTTTTGTGGAATTGATGAGAGATGAACAGATGCTAGTGTTCCGTGTTGACATGCCGAGGGTGTATAGACAGCATCTGTAACCAGCTGTGACACCGCTATGCATGAAGCACTTCTTCTAGACATGAATCTGCACACTCCCCTATTAATTACAAGTTCAGTCTTTCTTCTAACTGCACACGCTCAAGCAAATCTATCCCATCTCCATAGAGAGAGATGAATCACAGCAGAAAGCTGCTGATCAGAAGTTATGGCAGTAGGCCTTGGTCTGGCTTGCTGATCTGCACAATGGTCAATGAGAGAGTACAGCACTTTCCCAGAGAGAGCTTATGGCCTTCACTGAACTTTTCAAGCAACTGCAGCTTGGACTGATACTGCTGATCAAGCCAAGCTGCAGCACTGTTCTGTCTGAGAGAATGACAGGGCAGGATGTGTTTAGCAGCAGTTGGTGTAAGCTCTGGATGGAAGACAGAATGGAAGTGGCCTTTCAACATAATGTAGCCCAGAGGAAAGCCTGGAGCATGACTAGCATCACTCTCTTTACCCAGAACACACTGTCCTCCTGAACCCCCATCAATGTAATGCATCTCCAGCCAACCTAACACTCACCACTAGACCTTTATGTGTGGGCAGTGGTGGCCTAGTGGTTAGGATGCCCCCTTTGGGACCTGAAGGTCGCAGGTTCGAGTCCCGGCCTGGACACTGCTGAGGTACCCTTCAGCATAGTACCGGCCCACTACACTGCTCCCCAGGTGCTCTTGGTAGCTGCCCGCTGCTCCACGTGTGATGGGTTAAATGCAGAGGTCAAATTACGTTGTGGTGCTTGAGTCTGTTCACAATGACAAAGAGTCACTTTCACTTATCAAGTAAGAGTTGGACACCTCCACTAGCGTAGTCACAGTGAAATGTGCATTTGGTTATGTCTCACTGAGCACTGCTGTTCAAACACAGACGCACATACAAACATACACAGGCATCCAGACACCTTATTAGTGAATTCAGCTACTTTACATTTCTGGACTGTGGAGAAGTGAAGCTGAACTCTGAAATGAAGGAACACTTTGGGATAAACTGGAGCACAACTACTACAACACCACCACTAATACATTTGTGGCAAAAATCAGTCAAATACTCACAGCAATTTTCCAGCACCTAGTGTAAAATCCTTCAAGAAGAGACTATTATTGTAACAGAAAGGGGCCAAACTCCCTATTGATACTATTGATTTTGAAAAAACAAATGGAGCAGGCTGGACATACAGTCTGACCTCATAACTCCTATTTTATTTTATTTGCTCATTGTTACTGTATAACGGATTATTTTAGACAGGCTGGCTGGAGCTACAGGGTCAAGAGGGGCATTACGGACAAAATTTATGCAGAATCTGTTGTACTTCACAGGGTGTATATACACCAGTCAGCCTTAACACTACCTGCCAAATACTGTCTAGGTTCCCCACATGCAGTTAAAACTGTGGTGCATTGTGACACCTTTCTGTCAGAGTCAGCATTCCCTTTTTAAAACACAATAGCTCTTCTGTGGGATCAGACCAGACAGGCTAGCATTCTGTCCTCAAATGCATCAGTGAGCCTTGGGTGCCAATGACCTTGTCGCAAATGTTAATGTTATGGCTAATTGGTGTAGATAAAAGTGTCATCCAGTGTCTGAAACACCATTAGCAAGTGTATTAGATACTACTAATCAACTCCACAAGTTTAAGGTCAGTGTATGATGATTAAGGCAGGCAGTTAGCACTGTTTTAACTGGAAATACTAACTAGTTTAGCTGATAGCAAGCAAATTTCAGACAGCAAACAATTGAAGTATTGACAGGGGAAATTGAAAGGGGGAAATTCTGTAAAAGTTGGTGTTCAGTCAGTCTATTTCCACAAGCTGAAAATTAGAATTAGTTACCTGAATTAGCTGAGAAATCAAGCCTTGTGAAATACACCTGAGTTGGATGGTTTCATCTAGGCAAAGCTGCTTTTAACATTTTCTAAACTTTTCATGACAAATGGGCCAACAGAAATCTTTCAAAAAAACAAAAACCTTGTTATATGAAAGTTAAGGATGCATGCATGCACACATACATGCAGCACACACACTCCAAACACAACACACACACAAAGACATCACTTATCCCTTTAGACTCGATCGAGTAAGGGGATAAAAAGGAGGATCAGGACAAACACTGAAAGGAAAGAAAAGATACAAAGGGCAGGGAGTTGTCACAGCTCTATCACAGCGAAACAGGGTGCAGATTAGTGCAGTGAGCTGTTAGCATTGTGATTAACTCAACATCAATTTCCCCTCTCTTCATAATCCATTCCCATTCATGTCAGCCATTCAAACAGAACTCTGAAGCCCACCACACAGCGCTCATAGATAGAGGATTACCACTAATAGGTTTATCTTATGGCTCATCACTGTCAGCCAATTTAACCACTGTACACTAAACCTGCAGCAAATCAAGATTCTCGTTTTGATAAAATGGCTCCTCTTGATTATGTCTATCTAATTACACATAATCACATGACACCTTCATTCAACACCCAGTGGAATCTCACCTAATACTGACTATGCAATGTGTTGTAAATGTGTAGTAAGAAAAGCATGGTCAGTGTAAGTAAAGCTCACTAGGGCTTTTCAATAAGTAGACTGTAGATAAAACCATAGGTAATTCTGAATAGAAATATGGACCACAGTCATTGTTCTGTAATACTGTATATGATGTTTATGTGCATCTATTGTGCAATGCATGGAACAGCAAAGCTGATGTTAAACAGAAGTACAGTACATGAACATAATGTGCACAATGTTCAAAATTGCTCTAAATGTGATGTAGGCACATCACTTACAAAAACAAAAGCATAAGGGAATGCTTAACTGCACCTGACCTTACTTAAAAAGCACAACAAAAACATTTAAAATCATATGTATAGTCAAACAAAGCATCAATTAAAGGAGTAAACGAGTTTATTGTCTACTTATGTTACATTAACCAATGTTTTTTTATACTACACTTTTAAAATAAAGAGTCAAAAGAGTTCCTTGGGGCAATGACATAATGGAACCTCTTTTGGTTCCCCAAAGAACCTTTAAGGTAGTTTAAAGAACCATTTTTTTATGAGAATAATGAGAATAACCAATTTATGTGAAAGTGTGAAAAAGCTTCACATAATGTAAAGGTTCACTATCAATAAAAGGCTTAGAACTTTAGAAGGTGAAGAGCAATTTAGGACCATTTATTATTAAGCGTGTATGCACTTTATTTATTATCCCTTTTAACAGCCCTAGTGTGGGCAGAAGAAACATAACACAGATTTCCACACTCCTACTGTCAGCGCAGCTGTATGTAACAAAACCTCAATTGCACAGGTGGCAGGGGAGCCTGGCAACTACTGTGGCTGTTCTGGAGCTGGCACTGCATCACTTTAGCCATTCTATGCTAAAGTTGTGAAAATTAAAATGGCAAATAAAGAGTTCTTTGGAGTGAAATCATAGAAAATACCTGAAAAACAGCATAAAGTGATTTTGATTTAAAGCTTCTTCTCATGCAATGTTAGCCATACAAGTTTCTTCAAGCTTCCAGTCATTCTTCCCTCACTCTCCAACTCAGCCAGGTGTGAGCCTGCTGTGGCTGCTGTTGCTTACCACTTTTAACCAAATGTTCCTGGTCAGTTTAGTCATAGCTCCATATAGCCTCTGGAGCTTTAAGGACTGTTCCAGACTCAAGAGGGTCGCTGTAACAGATGCATCCTGAGGCTGGGGCAGGACTATTTCAGTGCCCTTAGACTGCTTAGACCCTCCAAGGAGACATTCTGATGGTGATGAGCACTGACTAGTCTACCAACAGCCAGGGGAGGTGTTATATGAGGTGATTTAAAAGCCACACATGTGCATTTTTATATGTGAATTGTATGTTTAATCACGAATATGGTTCAATAGATTTCAGACAAGCATTTTTTTGGTTAGGGCTTTTTGTATCTGTGTGTTTATATGGCATAAATATATACATGATAACTAAAAACAGGAGACATTTGTGTATGATAGCAATATCATGCAACCTTTGAAGCAATACCATAAGCCCAGAGAACAGAAACCCAACATTTTCCAACAAACTCATACGAAGCCATTCATTGGGTTGATGTACCATATTTGTGTGTGACACAAATTGTGTTTTATGTTCTTCTTTATTATGTCAGTCAGTTGAAATTATATGTTTGAGGTTACATGCTACATGACTTCTACTATGAATGGATAACTGATGAAAGCAGTTTCAAAGTGACAATTACTACTGGTTGCAGGAGGCTTCACATGGTTCAAGAAAAGAAGTTTTATGTAAGTCTCAAGCAACAAATTTGATATACACAGCAAGCCTAAAACCAGCTGCAAACATCTGAATGTTAATATTTGCAGGAGAATGTTGGGATGCTGCGACTTGCTCTGTCCACATAACATTAGCAGTGCTATCTTTTCAAAATCCAAGTTAAGTTAAAGAACCAAAGTAGTAACTTACAGCCCACCATCATCATGGCCACAGAGAAGATCTTCTCCCCATCAGTGGTTGGAGCAATGTTACCAAAGCCTATGGTTGTGAGACTAGTCATTGTGAAGTAGAGTGATGATATGTAGAGGGTGTCCTTACTGGGGCCTCCCTCCCACTGGCCTGATCCACTGGCATTATAGCGGTAGGGTGTCCCGATGCTGATGGCTAACTGATAAAGCCAGCTGTCTGTCTTGATGGTGTTGGTGACTTCATCAATGACCTCGTAATCACCAATGCTGTACCAGATACAGGCCAGCCAATGTGCCACCAAGCCAAAGACGCAGACAAGAAGGACCAGGACAGCAGCTCCATACTCCAGATAGTGGTCTAGCTTCCGAGCCACACGGCCCAAACGCAGCAGGCGCACCACCTTCAAAGAGCTAAAAAGGCTGCTGAGACCCTGTACAAGAGCAAAAGACATTCATTAGAAAGCCTTGCTGTTTGCACACAACACAGAAACTTGAAAATTGTCAAGTTTGAGTTGCTAAGTAACCAAAATAGACCTTTTAATATGTTTAAGGTACTGTATCATGTATCTAAGAAAATGGATAAATGTAGATGTCATTACATGTTTGTATGTATAACATTATGTCAGATAAAATAATAATAAAATAATTAAACCTATAAATAAAATAGCATCTGGCCATGAGACTTTTAGTTACAAAAACGCTTTACTTGATGCTGTCATTTCCTGCAATTTCCTGTTGCATAAGTTTGGTTGATCAGCAAAAAAAGTTTCCATTTCAAATTGCATGCAACTTTCATAACTTAACCAACTTCATCATTATTATTATTATTATTATTATTATTATTACTAAATGTATTTATCTAAAGCATTATGTGAGACATCACCATTCTCTGCCATACACAGATGTATGAGAACTTTATATCTAGAAAGTCTATAACCTGGACATTTTTTTCTACAAGTACTGAAAAAGTCCTTGTAAGTCCACCTCTTCGCCTTGCTACTTTGTTTTTTAACTAAATTTATGCTGGTTTCACATAATTCCAAGTATTGATAATCAATTTATCCTTTAAAGATGACCCAAAAAAGGGTTTTTCTTTACATTCATAAAATATTACTAACCATTTTCATCACAAACCCTATTCTGACAAACATTTTGAAGCGTTAAAACACTTCTTGTAAAAATCTTCTGGCTGCAAATATACAGTAGTTAGTGACAATATAAGGGACAAAGGTAAATGACCTTGCATGCATATCTATGGGATTCACAACAAAAGAAGACACCTGTGTGATGTCTTCCAATTCACTGCCACATGAATTATTCTATTTTAAAGGGTACTATAGCTCCACAGACCTGCTTTCTTTTGCCTATAGCCACTTTGATCTAACTGCTTTCATGTCAAAGTAGGAGGAGTAGGGAAGCTGCCATGGACAGCTGGGTTACATCTTACCATCACACATCTCCACTTCAAGTTAGGGGAAATATAGGTGTCCTGAATAGGACAGCATGGCCATCTGTTGGATCACCATAAAGTCTGTTCATTAGATAGTAACCACATCCACCATACAGATTTTTAAAGATATGATGTGGTCAAATTTAATAGTTTATAGTTTAAATATTACTTTAGAAATGTTCGGACCATTGCAAGGGAGGGCCGTGTTCTGGGAAAGATATTTTAGTGCTTTTATGACTTTGGATAAGAGACAAAGAGCATGCTCTTTTGCAGGTACACCCACACACCAGAACAATGGCTTCTAGAACACAACAAAACATAAATATCTATTGCCAGCCTCCACTCAGTGAAAATAAGAGGTCTTAAAGAATCCAAACCAGCCCACAAAACCTTGCAACATTGTTTCAGCTGCAGAACCTCAGATTCACTCTACATACAGATGAAGTCATGTTTGTTTGCTTAGTCTAGGTCTTTTAAAGTACTGAAAGCAATAAACAATGAAATGATGGTGTATACTTGATGAATCAGAATCCTTAAACTTCTCCAAGATGCTTCCCATTATCTCGTGGGCAAGGTTTATACTGACAGAACCGCTGTTTTCTGGAAAGCTGCTGAATTTTTTTTTGTTTTTTGTTGCATCAGCAGCATTAGCAAGTAGCAGTCTGTCGGCACTAGACTGTTCTATAAATAGCTCACATTTTTAATTAGTGTTTCCTTTAGCACAGGCCTGTGCTTTTTTTCCAGACGTCACACAATCATAATTTCTCAAACATGCTGTATATTCCTGAAAGGAGCAATTCTCCCCAGACACTGACACAGAGGAAGGGAAAGTAAAAATAGACATGGTTGGTAGTCCTCAGACACGAACAACCCAAAGGGTTTTGCAAGGCAGTCACTGTGGAAGGTTTGATGTGCTTCTCCAGGCTATACATCTTCTAATGGAAATCTTTTACTATTAATTTATTATTAAGGGACGTAATTTGCATTTGTGCATATTTAGGCAAGGTTTGTTTCTTTCCTGATAAGGAAGCCATAGGTGCCTGCTAATTGGCACATAAAAGAGATGTGATTTGGCCATGCTGAAGAACTACTGCTCACAAGATTTATGAATTTGAGAAGAAATACAATTTGGACTGGATGAAAACTTGAGATTCAGTGATTGTTCTGGTAAAACAGAGGGATGTAGCCTGCAGCGTGTGCCTGCACCAGGGAAGACAGGGCCTGACTCATTTGGACTGACTCACATCTAAAATCACTTTAGACAAACAAACACGAGAGTGAAATGTTCCAAAGCATCATTAGCATTAAATTACAATACCATTAGCGGCTCCCTACTCAATAAGCCAAAGAACAGGGGATAGGTTAATGCTAGAAATGAGAGACCCCAACAGTAAGGAAGTGCCAGGAAAAGAACAGTGAGACAACAAGAAAAGCAAAGAGAATTACCGGCAGCACTGAGTCTTCCGCCCGTGTGGCATTCCGTGGGGAGCTGCCAGAGGCCGGCATGTGGCCCACTGCAGAGGAGTCCGATATAGGATCCTGAAACAATGTAGAGAGGTTTCAGTTCAGGATCACTTCAACCAGAGCAGCTATGACTGAATTCTCAGTAGATACTGGATATTTTATGCACTGGACACATTATGAGAAACATATGCCTAATGTTTAGGTCCACCTTGCTGATAGACTATAGCTCATCTGCGGCTACACACTATTTATGTCAGCTATTTTCAAGCTCTTCATTAACAGTTTCTGGCCATTAAACTTCTCTTGGTTGGACATTTATCTAGCAATGATACTGATGTGTGTAAAAACTCCAGCATTCATACCAGAACCATGCAAATAGTGTCTGTTTAACAGTGGTCCTGTGGTAAGAACCTTACCAGTGAGAAATGGATTACAAATGGCTATAGTCTGGAATTGTCTTCATAATTCAACTTCAAAGTGAACCAACAAGATATGTGGACCTTATAAAGTGAGCAGTAACAAGATTTGTTTTATATAAAGACAAGTGTATAGGGAATTAGGAACCATTTGAGAATAAAGTTTTCAAACAGGAAGTTGTACTAATTAGCACAGCTGAATGATGATTAGACACATGCATCAAGCAAGCACGTTCCCTTTTCACAGAACAAGCATTTGCTTGTGTAAGAACGATGTACTAATAGGTCTGGATCTAAAAAGGCTTCAGAGGCATAGAAGTCTGGGAGTGATTATCAGCTTTTGTCATACACAGGCGGGTCAGAGAGGAAGACCCCATGATCATGTCCATTTAGAGAAGTGGCATTTAGCTAATTCAATAGCTAGCACTACAACAAACTGTAATTTAATACTTAAGGGCAAGACAAGGGTATTGCATCAGTACCTTACAGTAGTTTAAGATTATATTAGCTCCTGCTTTTATAGAGTCAGCGATTCTTTTGTCTCTATACATGCTTTCCCAAAGGTAACCATTATTAATGAATACAGACACTGCAAAAGCACACCAGATGACTCCTAGAGGGTAGCAACAGCTGGATGTAGTCTTCTATTTTGTTGGGCAAATTGACCATGATTTAGTCTAGAAGAATCCTGTGAAGTAGGATGCTGGGTAGTCCAGAGCTCATTCACTTTATCTCTGACATCAATAATTCACCTGTAGCCCTTTGGTGGGAACAGATTGATTGGAGAGAGGGAGAGAGTGAGAGAGAGATAGAGAGAGAGCGGGCAAGAGAGAGACAGAGAGAAAGAAAAAGATAGATAGAGAGAGAGAGATTTAATGTTTTAGAGTGTTTTTAATGTGATGCAAAGCTCACTTGTTTCAGCAGAACCGCAGATGCAACAGAATTATGTACTTTTTAAATGAAATAAAAATAAATCAGTAAATCGGTGCATATGACACATTTAAATAAAGCACGGACAAAATCCAATAATTTGAAGATTGTACTATGTTATTTCTTTAATACAGACGGTCTGCTCAGTGATCCACTTCGTAAAGCACATACACTAAAGTGCTACTACTATGCCAGTGTCATTGTTTTGCTGAGATTGATCCACCAAGATAATGCCCACTCAATGGTGGCCCTGTGGGGACTTGACCATTGACGGACGGGGTAAAAAAGGTTAACAGCTGATACAGAGAGAAAGACTATGGCTGTAATTGTAAATTACAAAGTGTGTCTGCATGATCAGTGAAGCTGATAAAATCTCCAATTAGTGCAGACACAAGGTAGCTGTAACTAATAAAGTGTCTAATTGTTACCACTGACATCATCATATTTCCAGATGAACATGTACTATCAATTCCGAACAGAAATAAGATGGATATCAGTTAAAATTAAGAATTATCAGTCTAATACTATGTAGCTCAGTGCCTTAAAAAATAAAAAATAAAATAAAAACATAAAAAACATTAAAAACTAAACCTAAAAATATCAGCTCTTTTTAAGAAAACTTCTCTTAGCAAGAAACAGGTATGTATTGAGTACTATATATAGGCCACTTTCCTATGTTACAGTATGCTAAAACTCTTTTACTTGTCAAAAATATTAGCCAGTAACAGTGTAACAATTTCAATACAATATCAAGAGACTGAAGAAAAATACATGTGTTCACAATAAAATGTAAAATGTTCAGTGATATGACCCTTCAACCATGCAAAAAACCTTGAAACAGTAGCAATGCTATAGCTAATACTTAGTGTCACACTTATTGTAGATTTTGCACATATTATAATTTTGATTTTGTAACATGCTAATGTTGATATATCAGTTTTTGAGGACTGAAATTGGACACATAAGGTTTAGATGAGATATTTCAGGTTTTTAATTGTTTTAGCTCATATCTACTCTCTAGTAAGATAATTATTTCTCACAAGAACATGCTAGTTTGGAATATCATGTTTTACAATGTTTTTTTATTTGTAAATCAATCTGTATAATATAAAATAACAAGACATATTTAACAAATCAACCATATCCCAACCTCAGATTTAAAAATGTACTGAACCTGAAATTCTCTTTCATCACACTCCACATTATGTCGGTAAAAGTAACAATAAGTTCTAGATCAATATCCTCATTTTCTTTGCCTCTTCATAAGTTATTTAATCATGTTATTTGTTTAAACATAATTCTGGGTAAAATACACCAATTAAATGCATCAGATGAAATGCATTAAGTAGTTATAAAACTCATTGAATGAGTAAAGCATCAGCAAGGTGACCAGACACCGTTTCACAGCTCAAAAACAGCCACTGTTGTACAGATCAGGAAGTGAGGGAGTGTGGGGCACAATAACAGCATGCAATTCCCTAGGGGTGCATCAGATAGACCCATGTCAAGAGGATGACAGACAGTAGTGCTCTGGGCAACTGTCTCCATCATGAAATATTTAACATGCTTTAACGTTTTAATGTGTTGACAATCAGTGTTTATATGATCATGACATGACCTTTAGAGTTTCATATGTTCTACTGTAGAAGTCCAGGCAGGCTGTGAGAAAGGGCTACCATGAAATGAGCAGAGTGCAGACCTGTCACACACACTAGCACACACATATGCATGACGGCTGCAGATAACACCTGTCAACTCAACAAGTGTGCTGATGAGGCTGACAGCTCGTTAGGACTGAGAGGAAAAACAGAACCCACTGGGGACCCGAAACAGCCAAGCAGGGTGTGACATTTTACCAGCAGGTGTGTCACTGGCACCTGGCCCGTGTCATTTGATTAAAACCATCACTGAAAAAATTCAATCACCCATATACATACAGACATAGGAGCCTGAAATATGGAGTAAGTTGAGAAGATATAATGCTTATTATATAAGGTGTACAAATCAGCTTTTCATTCAAAAAGTATAACATATATATAGAAGCATATTTATCCTACAACCACCAGCAATGTGTCGGTCTCCGTGTAGCTCCACTCTCAGTGTTGATCTATGCAACA
>JBBPDA010000152.1:8349350-8366646 GCA_037974385.1 Arnoldichthys spilopterus | reverse complement strand
CTCCCCCTCCCCTACATCCCTCCCTCCTCTTGGGAATCCTTTGTCTCACCAGCGCTCTGTCTATCACTGCCCAGAGTGTCTCTCTCTCTCTCTCTCTCTCTCTCTCTCTCTCTCACACACACACACACACACACACATGCCAGTGTGTGTGTGTGGGTAAGAATTAAAAAGATAACAAATAAAAATGAATTACATTCAATAATAAATTGAATTTTGGGCCTTTTACACACACGCATACACATACACAGCACCTCCTCAGTGAGCATGCAACAGGTGGGGCCCTGAACAAGCCAACAGCAGTGCTGTAACTGGTCACATGACTCTCTGGAGGCCACACTACACACCTCAGATCCATCACCTCACGTCGTTTTTTTCTGGAACTTTTCATTACGTTTTATTCACATTTTAAACTGAACTTCTCTGCTTTCATCCCTTCACCACTGCGTCGCTTTACGGTGCCACACTGTAGAGAGAGAGAGAGAGAGAGAGAGTGAGAGGGAGAGAGAGAGAGAGAGGGAGAGAGAGAGAGAGAGAGAGTGAGAGGGAGAGAGAGAGAGAGAGAGAGAGAGAGATAGAGGAGAGAGGGGAAATGTAGGTTGAGATGATAACATCTACTGGCTAGCCTGTCCCCTCTGGGCCTCTGATTCAGTAGGTTCTCTCCATCTTAATGTTTTACTGGTAAAATAAAGTCACAGACCATATAGGTGATGGCTTGAGAAGCTTCTGCCAGGGAACATTAGACTCCAGGATCCCTCAGGATTTCACTGTTGCCATGGACTCCACATTATTTTCTCATTTCTTTCCCCCTATGAGCCATTATTTGGAGTTTGCACACATCTCGATAGCCAATGTCAAATAAGATTGGATTGTCAAACTTGTTTTAGACTGGCAGACAAACACACGGGCACGATCACATCCAACCAGGCACACAGAAGAACTCACCATTGCTTCAGTGGGAGGTTTACAGATAATTGAAACACTAGGGAACATAAACACAGACACACGCATGCACCCAGGCACACCAAAAGCAATAATGAGACCGTGTGCACTGATGAGGAATGTTTACTGCTACCGTTGTGAAAACCTTGTGCATATTTCATTGTTTCCCTAAAGGCACTCTTAAGCATGGCAGTGCCTTCCTGAATGGTATATGCGAGTCCCAGTGGGACTCTTATTCCCTATGAAACCAACACACACACACAGTCACGTTCTGCCCAGAGAACTGTGTGCCCTGAGGCTGGTGGAGGACGCTACACAGTGACATGGAAGAGAGCTCCTGGAATAGCGCTCCGCTACATGACTTCCTAATTACAATCCAGGCTCTGCCAGGCATATAAAAAGCATGTCATAGAAGCACTAAGGCCTTTTGCATAATATAAGCTTTCTTTTTAACCCAGAGGTGTCCAGCTTTAGTCCTTGAGGGTTTTTTAGTTCCCCTCCTAAAACACACCCACTAAACATGGCAATTAACAGATGAGTTGAACAGCTGTCAAACTGTGCTAGACACCATCCCTCCCAGAGTGGAGTTGGGCCCCCCTGCTTTAACCTAAAGGCAGTACTGTAGTGAGGCCCATGTTTTGGAAAGGAACAGAGCATGTTACAATTGCTTCCATATTTATGCTTTATTTCTTAACCCAACATAGTAGAGTAGAAAACATTTGAGAGACATGTCTAATTTGTTACTTCACTTAAGTATTAATGTAGTATTATTAAAATGTACTGATATTTATATTTCATTCCAAAATGCATGATATCAATTTGTGAAAATTTTGAATTTAACATGTTTTTAACATTAATACAACAATGAAAACTCACTCATTTGTTAAAACATTTCATTTTACATTTATACACTTGAGCATGTTTAATATTGTCGTATGTCGATAGTTTCTTTTTACTTTAAATGAATTATGTTTCTAACTCAATACTTTTAAGAGTTCAAGAAACTACTCAAATGCTGATATAATGTATTAAATATGTCACATTTTATGATGGTTTTGAGACAGAAATATAGAAAATAGGATTATTAAAGACATTTTAGCCACATTTTAAGTTATGTTTTTAATTCTAAGTTCTGATTACAATGGCTAGGATAATGTTAATTTTGGCTAGCTATTTAGTCTCTATGACATTTGATGTAACATGTTTTCAATATGTTTAGAACTATACAGTTTTAGTGTAAACATTGATTTTTGGACATGTGTCTAACATGTTTTATCTGTATAGTACATTTAATTTTTTTTAATTGTTTTAGATAAAAAAATTTAATTGATTATTTTTTATATTATTAAAGGAGCCTGTTAGATGGTGAAAGAAGATTTAAAGTCCTAATATGTTTTACTAATTTTCCTCCAGGATGCTTTGTATTCCAAGTGTGGACCTATTCCCTGTGGGCAAATTATATTTTACATTTGAAGTCATCTCAGTTATATGCATCAAACATAATATGCATTTAACATATCAATACAGGCTCAAACTAAATATGCTTGAAGTATATGCCTTCACACAAAACACTGCAAACCATTTTGCAAAGAAATGACTAAACACAAATCCAAGAGGAATACTCAGACTGAAGAGGTGGTTTAATTCTCCATCCTCTTTACCCTGGTGGGCATATCTGATAATGGTGCAGATGTGATTTTGCCCAGGCTCCACTGCCTAAACCACACACCTGCCTCACTTTCAGCTACTCTCATAGAAAAGCCTCAGAACAAAGTGACAGTAACTACCAGTCTGCCTCTCAGATTCAGAGTGTGTGTGTGTTTGAGTAGGGTACTCCACAAGCCAGGATCCCTGTCAAAGGACAAGCACTTCAACTTAGCAGAGCCACAAGATGATAAGGAAAACAGCCATCGGTCACAGAGAGAGACAGAGAGACAGAGAGAGAGAGAGAGAGAGAGAGAGAGAGAGAGAGAGAGAGAGAGAGAGAGAGAGAGAGAGAGAGAGAGAGAAATATAGAGAGATCTGACAATGCCCATCAATCACAGACACGAGAGAAGTTCCCGAGCACTTGTTTCTGAGCTGCCGGGAGAAAGAGCACTCTCAAACACAAAGTGACAGCTCGTCTGTCTCGTGATTTGGCCCTGTGCTCTTCTGCTAACCCAGGCTGCAGCTCACAGCGCCACACAAATCAGCTTAGAAACAGCGCCTCTAATTGACCTTGTAATGGCCCTTTCACACTGCTTCTCTTTTTCAGAGTGGAGCATTGTAATTATTAAGGCAGTTCTGCATTGCGCAAAAGACCACACAAACAATTCACCAGAGACCACCAAGTGTACCCTGACATATGAATAACTGATTTAGAAATAATTTGAGTTTGAAAAAAGCCAGAGCTCTATGGAAGTAAATTAACATATGTAAATAAACTGAGCTAACAGTTTCAAGTTTTAAAAAAATGGTCTGTACAACCTTACAGATACTGAAAAAGTCCTGAGATTCTCTCTCATTCACTTTCACCTTATATACATCTTTAGTATTATTATACAGTAATCACATGCAAACAGTACCAACGGGATAAGTTATGGAAAGCCATTTTAGTTTTAATTTAATTCATTTTTGAGATACCATATTATTTTAAATAATTAAAAAATATTATCGTGTATTAATAACACAAAAACAAAAACAATAACCTTCAAATAGATTTTTTTTTTACAAAAAAGCTGTATTGTTGCATGTATTGTTAAATTTGAAAAAAACATAATTAATTTTCATAAATTCAAAATCAGTCTGAGCATGTCATAATAAAATGTTTTGCCATTGTATATTTTTACTCAGAAACAAATGACATTCATGTTAAAACTAAATTTATATCAATAAAACAATTCTTATAAAGCTGAATAATTCCTACAAATAAAATGTTAATGCTGTTATAAGAATATGACATTTTTTCAAGTCATTTTTGTACTAGTATTAATTCTTTCTTAATTTGCATTTCTGATATCAATAAAATGTGCATGAAGGGGTAAAATGGCTTGCCACGGTCCATATAACACTGAAATTACCATTATGTATAAGTAGCAGTTAGCCAGCAACAGGCAACTCACAGATTCAACATGATGGACATGGTTGAGTGAACCCAAGATTCCAGGGTTCTATAAGACCTCTTGATTAAGACACAGGGGACTGAAGCATCTGCTCTCTTCATTACATACATAAGTGAAGTTTCTACTTACTGAACTTTCAACCTCTGGTTACAAGTCTACTTAAAGTCTGTATTTTTAACAGATCAATAGTGAAAGTGTCTCACCTTTAGTGGTCTCGTCCTCGATGGGTTGTTTGAAGACGGTTATATCCTTGAAGGTGCAGAGGAACAGAACCACTTTATCGTTCTCATTCCTGATTGGGGCCACCTGCATGTACAGCCAAACTGGGGTCCCTGGCAGAACCAAGGAGAGGAGGAAATAAAAGGGGGGGGGGGGGGGTGTCAAGAAATTTAATGGTTGTGAAAGAGCAGGGACAGGAGAGTAAAGGAATTGAGAAAGCCAAAGAAGATGAGGCAGTTTGAGGAATAAAATGGGGTTGAGGTTTAGCTACAGAGATTAAAGGCATGAGAAAGGGGGTAGAAACTAAAAAACGACTTCAGTAGCTGATTTGCTAGGATGTGACGTCTGCTGTGTAGCTGCCTAAAGCATTCATTAAGCCCAAGATTATCCAGACAGGCTTATCTTAAGTAAAAGGTTTAGGATGATTTAAGTGCATATACAGACAAATGGAAAGCATGAAATAAAGACTTTAGGCCTAAAAACTACATTCTGTAAGTCTGCCATACTTTATTCCCTATCAAATAGAATAAAAGAGGCAAAGGCATGCACTGGTATAAACTGGACCAGTCAAGTTTTGAAGACTCTAACAAAAAAGGGGCTACAAAATATTAATCTTGAGTGCCTGTACTGTAAAGTATGCACTGTATTGCAGTTATTAAAAGAGCATTACAGTCAGTTTAACAATGTAGTTTAATCACCAGTTGGTAAGAATTCACTGTTTTATACTATACTATAGCCAGCATGTATTAGGCAGTACACCATACTACCACTGTGGTGTAGACCTGACTGCTATTCTAGGTACTGATCTATTGGCTAATAAATACAATCAAGCTAGCATTAAAGTAATCACTGGTAATCTGGTTGCTGAATAAAATTCTAATCAAAATAATCTTTATTCAAACCAAAATAGACGTATGAACCTTTTTTCCCTTTTAGCCAGAGAAAAGAAGGCAAAGTGAGTTAAAGTATCTAAATAATCATTAGCTACTTTGCTAGCTTTAACTTTAAGCTTGTTGTTCTACTCATCTCTCATTTCTATCACCTGAGTAATGTAGCCGATCAACTGTAACAATGATTTAAAGACCTAGAAAACACAATGCTCCTAAAATCAACCCCCAAAGCAGTTCAAGTATTTCAAGTAACCCTGGCTTAAAGAAAGGGGATTCCTTTTAAAAGGAAAAAAGGAAAAAATAACTATATTGATTCCTGTGGAGCCATTAGTAAGGTGACCATTACTTTTTTGGGCTGGAATGTCCTTTTAATGCAAAGTGTTTCTCAATTTCAGTTAAGCTCTTTTCTAGTCTGGTTATGCTTTTTTGAGTCTAATGTTTACCATGAACCTTAAGACTAATAGGGCCTTCCTGTGCAATTTACTCACATATATGTATGATCACAAACGTGAAGGGAACCAGGAAGCCCTCATTATAAGGTTTTTTAACTACACTGCATGACAACAAACTATTTTGCCCGGGTTTTCCTCTAGAAAAAAATCTAATGTAATGCTTTGAACTTTTTTGGAAATGACTGGAATGGGTGAGGAGCAGCTTAAGTACAGTAAAAACGAATAAGCATTGCAGGCCCAGCTAAGAGCCTTAAACACACAATGATTGCTGGTGATGTGGCTTGTAATACTCACTGTTCTTCTTATAGAGCAGCACTTCAAAGCAATTGGACTCATAGTTATCAAAGGTCTGTCTGACTTTGTCTATTGTCTTCTTGTCTGTCAGTTCACCGTACATGAAACTGCCAGGGAGAAAAGAGAAAGAAGAAAGAAATGGGAGTGAGGAGGGATGGAGGAATGAAAAGGCAGATGAGAAATGGAGAAGGAGAGTGAGAGTGAGAGAGAGAGAGAGAGAGAGAGAGAGAGAGAGAGAGAGAGAGAGAGAGAGAGCTAGGCGAGTGCACACACCTGTATGGCACAAACATCCGCTCAACAAACTCCTTATCTGTCAGTGTCAATTAATTCTGCGAGTGTGTGTGTTCAGGGGGTGGGCGATGATGCTGGCTGTCAGATTGCACCGTTGCAATGTTTGTCTTCAACATAGAAGAGGCTGAGTAAACACACACACAGCCTGACCGCTCAAGGAACACTGATCTCACTCTTATTGCTTTTAATGCCACTTAATGGGGCTGTTTCCCAGACACAGATTAAATCCAGATTTGGACTAAATTACACAGTCAAAGGGGATTCACCACTCAAATCCTTTTTAAGTCTATATAAAGTACGCACTAGGTTTAACCTGATAAATCAATGTAATGAGCTTGTTATTTACCTCAACGTTATTTAATGCTTCTTGTCTATGTGTTTAGTGGTATAATGCTACACACATGTCATTAACTGAAAACTACAGAACTACCCATTTTATAGTCAAAGCTCAAAAATACATTAAGGGGATATGTTGAATTATTTATAGAAAATAATCACTCATTTATTTTTATTTTCAAGTATAACAAGTTTATCAAAAGTGAGGAAATGTGTATTTGGTATGTACAGTGGAAAAACCTATCAAAACATGACATACACAAAAGCTTTCATATGGATTTCCATAATTAAATACAGACCCCATTTTCAGAAAAACTGGGATATTCTCCAAAATGAAATTAAAATAAAAATCTTATGTCAATTAACGAGAACCTTTATTTAACTGACAAATGTTTTAAAAAGACTGTCAATAGTTTTACTGACCAGCTTAATTGTATTTTTATATACACATCAATTTCGAGTTTGATGGCTGCAACATGCTCAACCAAAGTTGGAACACTTTTTAATTGTTTTGGAAGTGAGGAGACTAACTGTAGCAGTTTTGCAATTGAAGATTTTGTCTATTGTTGTTTGATAAAAGACTTCAGCTGCTCAAAAGTCTGAAGTTGCCGTGGTCTGATTCTCCACTTCATGATGTGCTATACATTTTCAATAGGAAACAGATCGGTCAAGCAAACACATTCTGCGTCTGTGAATCCAAGGTGTTGCAGTCCATGCAGAATGTGGTAATCTGACATTGTCCAACTGAAATATGCAAGGACATCCTGAAATGATGCCTTGATGGCAACATATGTCTCTCTAAAATCGTAATATACACCTCAAAGTTAATGATACCTTCATATACATGCAACCCACTCCTTCACATGGGTACTGTTGCACTCCATACCATCATAGATGGTGGCTTTTGCACCTTTTGCTGGTAACACTCTGAAAAAAGCTGAAATGTGGGCTCAACTGATAGCACATGGTTCCACAGTCTTTCAGTCCATCGGAGATGAGCTTGAATCCAGAGATCAGACCAGCATTTCTGCATAAAGTTGATATATGGCTTCCTCCTAGCGTAATACAGTTTCAAATTGCATTTCTTGATGCAGTGACAATAATTTTCTGAAGTACTCCTGATCCCAAGTAGTTATATTTGTCACAGTAGCATGATGGTTTGCTGTCTAAGGGTTTAAAGTTCAAATGCATTCAACAGTGCTTTCCAACCCTTTACACACTGAGATGTCTCTCCATTCGGTAACACTTTACTTTAGGGGTCACAAAGTAGGGAGTACTTATGCCATAATTAGTGATTCATTACCTATTATTGCTCTATTAGTTAACTCTTCATTAAGCATTAGTAAGTAGTCAGTAAATGATCAAGTACTTATGAATAAGTAATTGTGCACAGTTAACTGATTATCTAGTTTGTCATCCTCTGGAGTGGCTTGATTGAGGTTGCAGGTAGACCGGCCAGCAGTGAGTTGCAATAGTCAAGGCGAGACATGACCAGGTCCTTGACTAGCAGTTGTGTGGGATATTCTGGTAGGTATGGTCTGGACTTGCGGATGTTGTACAGTGTGAATCTGCATGACCGTGAGGTCGATGCAATGAAATCCTTGAATGTCAGCTGGTCGGTGTGATGATCGTTGAGCCAAGTCGGATGGAGATATCATGATGTATGTATGCTTTTTTAAAGAAATGTAGAAAGTTCCCATTATATGCCATGAAAAAAGATACACATAGTAACATTATCTGTTGTATTATGTGACATGACATTTTTTTTTTTAAAAACACTCTTTGTTTTTTGCAAAACTTTTCAGCTGATGAAATCTTAAGTGTGAAGAATACTTTTAAGTTGAAGAAAAAGTTAATATTTTAAATTCTGTTTGTTTTTTGGGTATAATTGTTCAGAATAAACATGTTGATTGTGAAACGTTTGCCTTTTACTTGAAGGGACACAGAAATTATTAAGATACCAGCAACTAAATGTGTTTTAATGTTAAGTTCATAGTATAACTAATGATAACGATGATCACTTTACTTGGAGGGACACAAAATGTAGTAACTAATGGTTAAGTATTAGGAAGTAAGAAGAAAGAAATGGTTAAGTAAAAAGAAGAAGGTAATGATAAAAATTGTTAAAGATGACTCTGAGATATAAAAAAAGTGGTAAAAAAAAGAGGTAAAAAAGTGGAATGAGTAGTTTAATTACCAGCTAATTATTGGAATTAATGCTCAAGTACTAGTTAGATATGATGCTACTTCTTTGTATCAGTAAACAGATTATCAGTTCATTAACAGTGAAGTAAGCAGCAGTTAGTATATTGTTAATGAGTAAGTAAGTTATGACCTAATGACAAACTAGATAATCAGTTAACTGTGCACTTAATTACTAATTCATAAGCATTTGATCATTTACTGACCAGTTACTAATGCTTAATGAAGAGTTAACTAATAGAGCAATAATAGGTAATGAATCACTAATTATGGCATAAGTACTCCCTACTTTGTGACCCCTAAAGTAAAGTGTTACCCTCTATTCTCTAAATCCTTTCACATCATTACATGCTGTAATTGATGAAAGACCCAGTTTCTCTGTAATCGTGCATTGAGAAATTTTTCTTTTGAACTGACTAACAATTCTCTTACGGATTTTGGCACAAAGACATAATCTATAATCCAGGCATGGTTGCAAAGACTGAGCCTTTGATGGATGCTACTTTAATAACCAATCACGATGGTCTCACCGATCTCTCCTGCTACCATTTCCTTAATGTGGAGTCTTCCAAACTGTTGTTACCTGAATATTCTGTGAACTTTCAATCTTATTTTAACTCTATCCCAACTTTTGTTGAGTCTGTTGCAACCATCATATTCTAAATTTTTTGTATATTTATAAGAATACAATTAAATTGGTGAGGAAACCTATTGATAATCTTTTCTTTGTATTTTTGTCAGTTTAATAAAGGTTCACATGAACTAATATTCCACCTTTTTCTGGAAATAGGGTTTGAAACTTTGAAGTTTTATTTAAAAACAAATAAGTAAAGAATAGAAATTATCTGGAGTGGGGATGAAGGGACTATTGAAGCTGTGTTTCTAATAAGCTCACTTATTGTTAATTTCAGAACAAATATTACATTTTAATAATCAGTAATGCAATAAACAAGAATAAGACAGACCAGTAACATTACATTTACATTTACATTTTAATAGCCATATAAATTTCTATTCAGTAACAATGAGAAAAAGCATGAATAAAACAAAATTAGTTAATTGTGCCTAATTAAGATATTGGGCCATATTTTGCACCAGCGGAAAGTGCAACGCAAAGTGATTCTGCTAGTTTCATGGCAGGGCATTCCTCGTGTTTATCCCATCTGCACACTTTTTAAAATAAATGATTTTGCACTCATTTCTCTCTCATAAAAGTGGGGCTTTTGTGACTGGGGCACATTGTTGGCATATTTTAAGGCAGTGATAACATTGCACTTTTGACCAACAAAAACCATGTCTAAAGTCAGTGGTGAATTATTAAACCATATTTAAAAGGTGTGATTTTTAAACATGCAGGAGCAGAACACCCATTACTGACACAGGTACGCACGCGAAATGCACTACTGGCCCTCAAAAGGCTTAGGTAGAAGAGTGGTGCTACTGCGAATGATGTGCTTGTGCATTTACACTTCATGCTTGAACAGGTCCATTACCATGGCTGAAGAAGATCTGATTGTCAGGTAACTCTTACTCCGCTTAATTCAGGTGAGGTGACATGCCATTCCTATTACATGTTAAGCCCAAAGACACCTCTGAATAATTAAGAGACAAAGGACAACCTTTTTCCGCCTTATTTTCTGTTTCGGGATTTTCTTGCCTTTGGTATTGTGTTCAGAAAGCACACTTCATTCTGAATGTAATTCTAGTCAGGTAACTCACATGGCCAGTAAAGAACAATTCATGTTTGAACCCTAAAAAGTCACGTGACTAGTTTTGAATCACTGTCCATAAATTGTGCTACCATGCACTTTTGGTTTTGAGACATGTGGCTGGATCTGAACAGTTAAGATGCTTACACTTCAGAATTCACACTGCTGCTGCTGTCAGCAGTCACTGCTTTAATAAAGATAAATGAGCCAGATTCACTGGGAGGCACAGAGACTATGCTACATAGATGAGATGGTATATATTGGATCATGTGGAGCAGCTCTTTTTTTGAGTTTTTTTCCCCACACACACCTTCCTCTTTCCATCACACTGGAAGTTCTTCTTTGCTGGACTTTGTTTTCAAACTGTAACCCAGCTTTTATGTTTATGTTGTACATCACCCCTGCTGGGTTATATATGCGAGTTTCTATGGCCATGTGCTTAGTCATAGAAACTCATACATGCAAATTCAAATGACAAAACATGCACCAGTAAGAAGGAACCCTGCCTCTTGGCCTAGAGTCTGTCACAAAGTTCTCCAATGGTTTTATATAAAGGATAAATCAGAAAGTTACCATCCCCATGGCAACAGTCACTGCTCTTTGATTGGACAGAGGGGGATATTTAAGGATATTTTGAGTCTCAACCTGCAGACAGCTGGATTTGGCTTATGGAGAAAGAGAGACCACTATTTTGGTCTGCTATCTCTCTCTCTCTCTCTCTCTCTCCCTCTCTCTTTGTTAGTATGATTATAGTCTGACAGATGAGCAGTTGCAGAAAAAAAGCTGCCAGGTTCATACAAACAATTTAGCAGTCCCCTTCGGCACACAGAGATCCCTTCTTTCTGAGTTTGTGCTTGTTTTAATACTCTCCTTATCACTTTGGGCTCCTTAAGAGCAGAAAGAGTGGCATAATGACTTTGGCGCTGTAACTGGTGGGTGCTTTAGCAGAATACAGTATCAAATCTTCAAGTCTTTTATTGCTTTAGCTGACGAGGCATTGCATAAGCTTTGTTTCTAAAAACCTCTCCCAGAGCTGCTGAGGGTAGCTGTCGCTTTTGGTGGGTGGTGTTTCCATTCCCACTCCGACTGACTGGCAGCTTATTGGTCCTATTGGGCGATAACAAGGCACTTGGAGATGGCCCCGAGTGAACAGGAGGAAATTTAGCATGTAAGCAGCCGGTGGAAATAAAAGAAATAAAATAGCAGTAGGGGCACTGTAAGTGTAAGACTGGAGGACTGAAATGAGACTAGGTCCATTTAGAATCACCACCCACCGAGGCTTGGGGGGGTGAGTGTGGCATTTCCACCTCCAGTGCTGCAGAGAGAAGTGTTAATTAGCACTGTACCTGAGTCACCGCTGACCAATTGAATCAGCAGGCCAAGGCAGATGTACGCCGGTCACTTTTTATTTAGACACGGTGGAACAGTTCAAGTAATTGACCATGAACTGTTACATTTCCCGTGCTCTCAAAGTCAACCCATGCATTGCTATTTGCATGTTTATTTGTTTGCTTGAAGGTTTGTTTATTGCTACTGAGTTTTCTGAGTTTTCCATTAGTTATATGATCTGAAGAGTGTAGTGTTTTGTTTGTTTGTTTGTTTGTTTGCTTGGTAGCATGTGCTCCAGTAGTGCCACCACAATAGTGTTATCTCCTGAAGCATTAAAGTAATGTGCACCAGTCAAGCCTTTTCTTTTAGTCAAATAAGCACAGAACTCTTAATCATAACTTCAATTATTTACATTGATTTAATTACCTGACTATTAACAGCTATTAACAAATCATTAGTTCATGAGAATTTTATAATGTATAAATGAATTAAAGTTCACTTAACTGATGATGTGTTTATTGACATTTCCAGCTGTTGCACATCATGTTTTCCTGTACATTTACAACATACCCTTTTCTTACTAAATAATGAGCTGTGTAACATCAGTACATGTACACACATCATTTCTATGTCACAATGCCAACATGTGTAACTTTCTAATAGTAACAGAATTTAATGTTTTACCCAATGTGTGTCATATTTAATCCAAACTGCACATCTCTAAACACATTCAATGTTTTTACACACTGGAAAAATAACATATACTCAATGGATAAAATATAAATTATTAACTATTAGAAAGTTATGAATCTCAAGTATTGGCTGTAACAGCATGTAAATGTACAGAAAAACATCATGTACATCATGTACATCTGCTGTAAATGTTAATTTACATATCAATAATTGCTATTATAATAATAATAATATTTTTTATAGCATATGTACATTGTAAAAGCCTGATGAACAAATTAGTTGTCTAGTAATTGTAATGGTCAGTTAATGATGCAAAAGTTACTATAAAATGTCACTAATTTTCTGTTTCAGGCTCAAAAAGTACAAGGTTATACCTGAGCTTTACTCTCTGAATTCAGTTGAATCCAGCAATGCTCCAGCATGTAGTGTATATGCATCCTCAGAAGAACAGAGGCTTCATCAAAAGGGGTTAAAAACTTCTTAAACATATTAATTTGCTTGATTTCAAAAGAAAGTGAAAGTGACTATTTGTCATCGTGAACACACTCAAGCAACACAGCAAAATTTGATCTCTGCATCACCCATCACACGTGCACATGTGGACCAGCAGGCAGTGGGCCTGGACTTGAACCTGTGACCTTCAGTTAACAAGGGCAATTTCTTAACAACTAGGCCACTACTGCCCACAGTGACTTTGATTAAGCTTTGATTGAGACATTATACTTTATAATTGGAGAGGTATAGGTGATTAGCATGAACATATTCTCACCTAATTCATTGTAATGTCACCTGGTTAAACAAAAAACTAAATCAAATGCCGGATGGATATGTGGGATAAAACTATGGTACTAAGACATTGTGTAAAGATTTTCCTGTCCATTATATTAACTAAGAAGCGCAGAGTTTTTATTTAGTTAGTTAGTTTAAAGACAGCTCTCCTAATGCTGAAATAAACAGAGTTGTGATAGGACAGGACATAACACTTTCTTCTCTTAAAGTGCACATGAATCCAACTTGCTCCCTTTAATTCCAGTAATTGAATCAGGATGCCATTCCTGACACTATCAAGACATGCTGAGTCTCTCACATCAATTAAAATTCTTCCCTGGGTTTACAGGAATACTCTGATATTTTCCCACACAGTCTCTATCTACTGTGTCTGTAGCAAGTGGATCAATACCACAGACATTTATTCTGTGTAATTAATTAAAAGACTGTAAACCAGTTACTTGAGACAGGTCAACAGTAGAATGTAGATGTTAAAAAATCTTCCCATTGGCTTCTATTATAGGTGTGTTTTGAGTTTTCTTGTAGAGGGAACTTGTCCATATTAGTCAGCCATATGTTGCACATGTAAGAGATTTCCTTGGAAAGCCTGGGTGGGGCATTAAAACGACAGAGAGCAGATAGAGCCACTCACCTGCATGTGCTGCTCTTCTGCATGACCTCAGCCCTGTGGTAGCCAGACAGCTTGCAGAATCCATCATTACTGTACACTATAGGCCACTCCACGATCTGGGCATTACCCAAAAGGAAACTGGTCTCTGAGGACGACAAAGAGAAATAAACACTTAATACAGTAAAACGTAGATCCACATTCGATCCAACAGAGCAGTCTGGAGATGCACACATTATAACAAAGAGGGGGGCGTGGAGAACTTTTCCATATTCACAATGCTTGCAGCACATTTTGTTCCAGGCATATAAATAGAGTTATTACAATGCAATAAAAAATAGATAAAAACCTGCTAAAAAAGACAATTACACAAGAGAGAAAAAATCAAGCTGTGCCTTGAACTAAATTGCTCACTTCAGTGCTAAACCTTTTGGCCCAAAACCCACCAACCATAATTCAAATGTGCTCAAACGTTCATACTAGTAGAAAGACAGGTAGTGGTAGCCTTGTGGTTAGGGACTTGCCCTTGAGGGTCAAAGATTCAAATACCCTTGAGCAAGGTACCGTCCTGCTACATTGCTCTTCTGGTGCTGTTGATAACTCCACGTGTGGATGGGTTAAATGCGGAGTTCACATTTCCTCATGATGCACTTTGTGTGATGGGGTGTGTTCACTAAGACAAATAGTCACTTTCACAAACTGTGAAAATTGTAGACAAACATATCTACACTCATAACAGTCATAATTCAAACCAGTGTGTCAGGTTTCCAAATCCTCAAGCTAAAGGATCATATTGACTTTTTCAGCATTAAGTACTTCACAGATTTTGGCGAATACAACTCTATTGTAAGAGATCCACATTATTTAAAGCACTTCGCCAAACTTAGTTCACAAATGCAAAGAAGCCTGGCGTCATAACAAATGAAGATTTAGAACAGCAAAAGTATGCAGCTGTATGCAGTGTGTATCAGGCTGTTATAATGCTGTACAGGCGCTTCCTCTGGATGTTATAGAATTGTTGCCAGGAAAGCTGAGCTCAGCCCAAAAACTGCAGCCTCCTCAAGCAGGTATAAAAATAGACAAGGAGGACATTACAGCAGGGGAGACAAATCGGGGCACAATTTGTAATAGAAACGGCTGTAGAAGAACATAAATAACCCAAATACACCCCATCCATGGGTCCTGTACACATCCCCTCTCACTCGCACGCAGCCAGGAGAAAAGGGTGGAAAGCGCAAAAGAGCGAGCACCATAGAATGACAGATACACAGAACTAGAGAGAGAGAGAGAGAGAGAGAGTGGCACTTGACACAGCCATTAGAGGAGGTGGCCGCTTCTCTCCTCGCTTGAATAAATCCTATTCCATCGTCCGGCTCCCTCATCTCTGCAGGACTAGCTGAGAGAACGACAGGGATAGAGGGCTGAAGTGAAGTGATGGCCCCTGGAGGGACACATGCAGAGGGCCTCATTACAGGGGCCTCCACTCCCTGGCCCCCCATGTCAGGGGCCAATATTAAGGGAGCACTCCCTGAGGGCCCGGCCGACCCAGATCCAGTCCAACAGATCCCTTCCTCACAAAGAGATAACTGTATTACTTCCTGTCACTGGTGATATACTCCCCTCTCCAAAAAGACAGCCCACTCTCACTAATGAAGCCACAGCCAAGCAGCCAGGCAGAAAGAAGAAGCGCCACATAGGCTGGAGCAGCGCAGCGAGCGTGGGTATGAGCTTCTAAAGCAATGAAGCTCTGTTGAAGATCAAGTGTGCAGACAAAATTCACTTAAATTGTTAGCTGAGTTCAAAGTGCAGTTACATTCTTAGTCTTGAAGGACATTCTTGGCCTATTTCACATATTAAGGACACATATCCTTAATATTGCTTGAACTCCAGAGGTCCATTTAACATTTGTGTGGTTTATGTACCAAAAATTACCATAATTCAATTTACATGGCAATTTTACAACTTCTCTTTATCCCCTAAAATTAAACAATTTTTGTTTATGTGCTTTTAAGCCTGATATTTTTGTTCTGATTAGCTGCCCTGCATTTTGATTTATTCAAATTAAACTATTTCAACTTTAATATTTGCCATTAGGCAAATTAAAATTAAATAATTATTAAATTATTAATTAATTATTATTAATAAATTAAAATGAAAAGGTTATATTGACTAGGGAACATTGTTTACCACACTGATTTTGAAGAAAAATCAAGGAAAATTCATTTTTCTATAATATACCGTGGTTTATACATCTAATGTGCAAATGTGAGCATGTCAAAAGAACTCAGCCTTCTCATGATGACCCACCAGCCAACCATACTCACTTGACCTCCAGATGTTACCCCCAGATATAGTATATGGAGTGTGGTTCATTTGTAACTGTTTTGTGGTTGATTTGCACATTATGCAATTTGAAAGCCCACAGTTTCGATTCATGGTTAAAGTTATTACTGCCACTTTGGTACAGTATTTAAATGTAATAATGTATTTAATTGCATATTTACTTATTTTCTCAATCACATTTGCATTAGAATCGCCTCTTGTACTTTTACACATATATTAGGTATTGAATGGAAGTTTAGGATGATTTTGAAATTTGAGAACTTGCTTGACAGAAGTTCTATGCTTGTTTCAATACCCAAATGGGAACTATTATTAATTTACACTTGTTTGCACTGCTTAACCCAGTAACACATTTTGTTAAATATGGATCTGCCTTTTGAAATTTGAAAACTTTCGACATGACTTCGACTTCGTATGACTGGTGGGTTAACTTACCAATTTGCTCATGTGCAGTTTTGTTCTGCACCATTTACCAAACAAATGGAAATGTCACATTAGGGTCTGGTGATTGTAAGGTTTTGGCTTGTCTTGTCGGGGTTTGTTTTGTTTTCCTTGGTCATGTGCACATGTCTCATGTTTTGTTATTGGTCTAGCCATGCCCTTGTTCTGCCTAGCCACCTGTTCTGTGTTTCCTGTCTCCTCCCTTGTCAGGTGTCACTTGTTAGAGTTCCTATTTAGTCTCTTGTGTTTGTCTCAGTGTTTGTCGGTTCTCTGTAGTCATTATCTGTGATATGTTACCCAGTCTTCTATTGTATCTTGTTCATTTTCCTGTTGCTGGTATCCGTGAATTCTATCCATGTTTTGCTATTTTCTAGTCTTTGTATTGCCATAGTGTTAGTTTGTCTATTTAAATAAATCTCTTAAAACCGTAAGCTTGCAATTACTTCATGCAAAAAAAAACACTTAAATAAAAAAATACTTAAATAAAAATGTATTACTATAAATTTTATTGCTGTTGGCAACTACAACTTGGCAACCAGGCCCTGGTCATGTCTCGCCTTGACTATTGCAAATCGCTGCTGGCTGGTCTACCTGCAACCTCAATCAAGCCACTCCAGAGGATACAGAATGCGGCAGCACGGCTGATCTTCAACCAGCCGAG
>JBBPDA010000152.1:8303936-8336219 GCA_037974385.1 Arnoldichthys spilopterus | reverse complement strand
ATTGCCCAGTGATTGTGTTGCATTATGCATAAAGGGAGTGAGTGAGTAAGTGAGCGAGTGAGTGAGCGAGCGTGTGAGTGACTGAATGTGTGAAAGAATGAGCTAGTGAGTGAGCAAGTGACCGAGTGAGTGACTGAGTGACTGAGTGACTGACTGACTGACTGACTGACTGACTGTGTGAAAGAATGATCTAATAAGTGAGTAAGTGACCGAGTGAGTGACTGAGTGACTGAATGTGTGAAAGAGTGAACTAGTGAGTGAGTGAGTAAGTGACTGAGTGAGTGACTGAATGTGTGAAAGAGTGATCTAGTGAGTGAGCAAGTGACCGAGTGAGTGAGTGAGTGACTGACTGTGTGAAAGAATGATCTAATGAGTGAGTAAGTGACTGAGTGAGTGACTGAGTGACTGAATGTGTGAAAGTGAGCTAGTGAGTGAGTAAGTGACTGAGTGAGTGACTGAATGTGTGAAAGAGTGAGCTAGTGAGTGAGTGAGTAAGTGACTGAGTGAGTGATTGAATGTGTGAAAGAGTGAGCTAGGGAGTGAGTGAGTGAGTGAGTGAGTGAGTGAGTGAGTGAGTAAGTGACCGAGTGAGTGAGCAAGTGAGTGAGTGACTAAATGTGGGAAAGAGTGAGCTAGTAAGTGAGTGAGTAAGTGACCGAGTGAGTGAGTGAGCGAACAAGTGAGTGAGTGAATGAATGTGCAGAATAGAATAGAATAGAATAGAATAGAATAGAATAGCACTTTATTGATCCCCTATTGGGGAAATTAACTTGCTACAGCAGCTAAGAAAGATGCATATATATATATATAGATATATATATATACACACACACATTTACGTACTAAAATATAAATACATAAAATAAAACATTTTAAAATAAAATCTTACTATATACACACAACATGCAGTCTTAACCAAAGTGTTTTTTTGTTTCTTTTTTTTTGTTATATACAAAAAAGGTGTAAAGGTAAAGGAGTGAATATTGCACAGAAATATTGCAGATTGCCCAGTGATTGTGTTGCATTATGCATAAAGGGAGTGAGTGAGTAAGTGAGCAAGTGAGTGAGCGAGCGTGTGAGTGACTGAATGTGTAAAAGAATGAGCTAGTGAGTGAGTGAGTAAGTGACTGAGTGAGTGAGTGAGTGAGTGAGTGAGTGACTGAATGTGTGAAAGAGTGATCTAGTGAGTGAGCAAGTGACCGAGTGAGTGACTGAGTGACTGACTGACTGTGTGAAAGAATGATCTAATGAGTGAGTGAGTGACTGAGTGAGTGACTGAGTGACTGAATGTGTGAAAGAGTGAGCTAGTGAGTGACTGAGTGAGTAAGTGACTGAGTGAGTGACTGAATGTGTGAAAGAGTGAGCTAGTGAGTGAGTGAGTAAGTGACTGATTGAATGTGTGAAAGAGTGAGCTAGGGAGTGAGTGAGTGAGTGAGTGAGTAAGTGACCAAGTGAGTGAATGTGTGAGCGAGTGAGTGACTGACTGACTGAATGTGTAAAAGAATGAGATAGTAAGTGAGTGACTGAGTGAGTAAACGTGAGTGAGTGAGTGAGTGAGTGAGTGAGTGAGTGAGTGAGAGAGAACAAGCGAGTGAGTGAGTGAGAGAGAGAGAGAGAGAGCGAGTGAGTGAACGAGTGAGTGAGTGAGCAAGTGACTGAATGTGTGAGTGAGCTACTAAGTGACTGAATATGTGACCGTGTGCTAGTGACTGACAGAGTTAGTAAGAAAGTGAACGTGTAAGTGAGTGAGCTACTAAGTGACTAAGTGAGCTAGTGAGTGAGCGCAAATGAGTGAGTAAGTATAATAAATTAATTAATAAATGAGGGGTGATGATGGGTGAGGAATGGATGGATGAAAGCAAAGCTTAATTAATTAAACAAATTACTGAAATAGTAAGTAATAGGTAAATGGATGGGCAAGATGTAGGGATGAGATTTCAGAATTGAATAAACAACCCAGTGAATGAAGGCATACAATGAACAAACAGAAAGAAAGAAAGAAAGAAAGAAAGAAAGAAAGAAAGAAAGAAAGAAAGAAAGAAAGAAAGAAAGAAAGAAAGAAAGCCCATTGGAGAGAGCCATGAATCAGTCAGTAATGGATGGATGGATAGATTAAAGAATAAATTAAGGAAGTAAGTGATGAATGGCAGGGAGGACTCTGCTGAAGAGTGAATCCTCCAGCTGCGGGATCACTCCTCCCTCTCTCTCCCTCCCTCTCTCTGGATTCCCCTGCTGAGTGGGACAGAGCCCCTATTGTTCCCAGCCCACCGCTGCCTAATATGGACTTGGCAAGCGGCGGATCCGTGATTTCCTGAACGCGGTCATGGAGCGCGGAGAGCGGCAGGAGCGCCGCGTGAGGAGAGCGCGCGCAAGGACGCGGGATGAGAGCGGCGCGCGTGGCCGTCAGTTCGTGTGAACGCGCGGCGAGCGACGGCACGGGCCGGCTGTGGGAGCGCGAGCTAAACTGCGAGAGGAACAACTACGAGCGACTCTAAACCAGCAGCTAAGAGGGAGAGGAGCGGGGAGTATTTCACGGTGAGGAAGTCACACGTCCCGGAGCGGACCACCATGCCTGCGCGCGGACGGCGGAAAAGCCCCGCGGCGGCAGCGGTGGAGGCAATCGGGGAAGGCGGTGAAGCCACGGCGCCGAAGAAGATGTTGAAGTGCGTGGTGGTCGGGGACGGAGCGGTGGGGAAAACGTGTTTGCTGATGAGCTACGCTAACGACGCCTTCCCGGAGGAGTACGTGCCAACCGTGTTCGACCACTACGCAGGTGAGCTTGGTGTGTTCTTTGGCTGGGATCCGGCGGACGGAACAGGGGGTCGTTCTGAGTGTAGCTTAGTGTATTGTGCCCCCCCCCCCTTCCCTCCACCACAACAGCAGGGACAGAGGCCCAAGCACAGGCGCTGAAACAGGAGCTGTGTGGAACTGCTACACCGAGGACTAAGGCCTGGCAGGAAGAGAGGAGAGAGTACAGCTTTACCAAGAGCTGCTTTTACAGTGGCTAATGCATGGGACACATGGGTAGATTGAAGAGCAGCCTGGGCCAAACAATACCTGTGGATTTGTAAATGTAACTGGGTAAAAGCTTCTGCTAAATCTTGACTAAAATGTCTAGACTTTAAATCCTAATTCCCCACTCAAACTGAAATTTTGTCAACAATTTGTCTTTTTACATGTAATCCCTGGACTTATCTGTTTTATGGTGCACCCATTCCTCACACTGTCAGTTCAGTTGTGCACACAGCTTGTATGACTTTCTATAGAAAGGCATTGCCAGTAGCGTGAGACCCTCTGGAGCAGCCACCCAAGAGTCTAAGGTCACCATGCCGAGTTGGCTAGAGGGGAACAAGACGCTGCAGCTTGGGGCAGTAGAACTGTGATCAAGCCGAGCGCCACTGAATCATTATGGAACTTGGACTTGGATTCCCTCACAATTGTGGGATTTGTAGGCCCACACCATAGCCAATGTTTGTCATGTACGCCCTAAACTAGACATACAAAAAACCCAACATTTTTTTTAAAAATAGGAACTACACCTGCCTGAATAACAATGTAACTTGTACATCTCTTATTTCTATAAAGTAAAAATTAGAGGTAAAATCAGAATAATATTAGAATAAATTTGATTAGATGCAGTAAGCATTGGACTACTGTGCAAGGACTACTGTAACAGAGTTGTAGTAACAAAAAAGCACAAGACTTTGGTCTCATCTGCAGGGGAAATCCCCCTCTATCGTCACGTGAGTGCTCAGAGAACCCTCTAGGGTTCAGCTCCTAATTACAATTACAGGCAAATGAAATGCAGTACATGTGGAAAAAAGCATATTCCAGATAATATGTGATTAGCATTAGGAATTCGGAATTTAAGGGGTTAAAATGTGAATCACTCTTGAAAAAGTTTACATGGCGACAAAAATAAAAAAGAACAGTGAATTGATGACCTTTGCACAGCAAAGCACAACTTTGTCAAAACAATGTATAGGCTTCCAATTATAATCTTACAGCCTCTTATTACTGAAGCAGCTTTTTTGGCATAAACCATTTCTGCAACTGTGTGGCTTTTTTGCAACAACTTGTAATGAACACTAATGAGTCATAAGGCTTTTTTAAAGCCTGGAGTGGTGGGGGGGGCATGGAAGAAACTTGCCATATGTTGAAGAACATATGAAGCTTGTGATCAAATGTGTTGCTTGCTCAAAGGGATACCACCACTTGTCGAAAGACAGAAATAATCAACAAGTGAAAAACACTTGATCAGCTGTACTTTGTTACTGTAGTAAAGCATTTTTTTGAGGATTTTTGAAGATGATTAGGTATCACACCAAATAGAAAACTCCAAATTTGTTAAAGATTTAAGATTATATTTTTTATGTAGTTTATATATGTATGCTTTCCTAGACATAAAATTTAAATAAATATTAAATAAATTGACTAAAAAAGACAAAGACATTGACATCTGAAGTTTGCCTTTTTTCTTTTGTTCCAAAACTACAAAGCTAGTAAGTAATGGTAACTTGTTGCCACCAGTTCTCTTGGGCAAACCTCCGTCATCAATCACTAGCCTCAAACCATGAGTCTAATACTTGACCTCTTCACTAACTTGAATTTTATGCAAGTTAGATTTTTGGCCGAACCATTCCTTTAGCTGTGTAATGTTTTTCAAACTTAACCACGCCTTGCTCAGTTCATGACAGACTTAATAAAATACTAAGAAGTAAGGTTAAACTGGTGTACTGGAGCAGGAAAACACTAATACACCCAGTGCCTCTTCCTCAGTTTATCGTCAATCATGACTCAAGCTGAAATATGGCCATTCTAGAAATGGTTGTTGGACAGCTGTGACTCCTGGGAAGTATTGAGCAGACCATGTTCACAAGAAATGAGTTAATCAGTCACTGACTCCCACACTAGATGAAATTCCAGTGTTGACCAACTCAACTAACCTCAGTCATGACTTTCACTCAAATGGGAGTGTGCACTAAAAAGAAGAATGTTTGCAGGAACATGTCATTTGTGATTTATGTATTTAGTTGCACACTACACTTTAGATGATTTTGTAATGGTTTACAACACTGTGGCTGCTGGGAGACAGAAAGCCGGAAGTTCTGAATAATGGAGGCCCCACGAGGTTCTTTTAATTGGTTCCTTTACAGTGCTTTGGCAAACAGATGTGACTTCACCACAAATGCTTAACATCTCTGTTATGGGTTCCTAAAACCTCGCTATTGGAAGCATGACACATGCTACTGTGTTAGAAAGCTCACACATTATGCAGCATTTTTCTTACATTTGCTACATCTGTCAGATGCTCTGAAGGCAGAGAGATCTAGCAAACTGACAAATCCGTCTGTGGAATGATTGGGATTCCTAATAGTGAAGTACTGTACAAAAGAGCCTGTTTATATATCATATGTTTATGATGTGTTTTAACAGGAATATGTGTGTGGAGTTGTGAGAAAAAGAGAAAGAGCAAGTTTGTGAAAGGAAAAGGAAAGAAAAGACAAGGGGGAGCGAGAAGAGAAGGAACATTCTTTCGACTCTCGCAGCAGGACTGAGTAAAAACTAAGGCCAATCAATCGTTCCCATTCAGCTTTGGCCCCACCAATCTCTCCACATGGAAAGGGCCTTTACACAGCATCATAATAAAGAGGGTGAATTGTCACACAGTGCCTTAATGTCGAGGCAAAGGAGCACAGAGCTCGCATTGTGCGTCACTGAATGGTCCTTACTGTGTTAGTGGCCAGTATTAGTGTTAAATGAAAAATGCTCATTTATTCTGCTTGCAGTGGAACAGTAACTGTAGGAATGGACAGCATTTTTGAACACATGCTAGAACACATACAGCAATGCAGATAAATTCTCCTCAGATGTGTTGTCTCATTGACCTTTGGGCCAGACGATTTTCTCAGACACTCCAAGTAGTTGAATAGAAACAACTTATTTATTCATAAACGCACATCAAACTAAGATCACTTTTAGAAAATGATCCTCTTTGAATTCCTGCAGCTCTCTCATTTTATTATGTATTTAAAAAGTATTATTTTTACCTACCACAGGTAAAGTCAATCATTCAAATCATTAGTGTTCAAATTTTTGTAGCACTGGAGCTACAAGGTTAATGCTGTCAACAGACACTAAGAGTAGTCACCTTAAAAATCTTTAAATTTTGTAAATACATCCCCAAAACGTTTCTGAACCTACTTAAACTGCATACAGGTCTTCAGAAAGACAGTATGATTATGATTTTAGATCAGAACTCCTACTCCTGAGGCGGTTGGTGAAAACATCAACATTCATCAATACACTGATGCTTTATTCAGTTTTTTAGCTCACAGAAAACCCTACTATGCTCTAAACTACATGAAAAAGTCTGTGACGCTGGACGTGGTTTGAGTGGGTTAAGAAAGGTTTTAGGGAGGTATTAAAAAGATTTGGGTGACATTTGACTACTGTTTGCTCCAGTTTGAAACTAGGAGCAGAATTTAGACTCCAAACATGATTTAGCTGATCGACTGCATCTGGGTGAAATGAATAGTTGTAAATGTGATTTTATGCCAAACTAGTCCTTTAAAGTCTTTTTAGCCCATTAAAGTGTAAGTTAAGTTACAATTTAGTGTCATATCGGTTAGAATTTATTATAATTACTGGATAATAAGCCTTAAAGATGAATCCCGTAAATGTCCAGGATCCAATGGTGCATACAGCCTTTCAGGTTAAGTGTAACTCAGCCAGTTTGCATTATTTTCATAAGTACCTTTTAGGATGCATTGCCCCCGAGACCTCCTCCGTTAAAGGAATAATAAGCCTGAAGTTTTAATGGGTTTATGCTGCAAATCATTATCAGTACACAAATTTCAAATTCAGGTTCATGGCTCTTCTGGGCCCCCTGGCTCATGTCATGTCCTGAGAAAGATGTAGGTCTAAAGCTTCACCGGTAACCGAGGCTGTGGTTTCCGTCCACAAATCCAACCGGATCAAAATTCCCTCGTCCAAAACAAACAGATCACATTCCCGGTCTGCGACACAGAGCCTGGCAATGCTTTAGAGATGAGTCATCGTCTCACGTGGCTCCCTTTAGACTCCGATCGCAAATCGCATAATCTACCACCAATATTGCCTGCTCGAGCCACGGGGCTCAAAGTGGAGCACCAGGGAGGAGAATATTAAAGTTCTAATTAAAATATCCATCTTAGCTGAAGAGGTCCATTTAGATGCTGCCACATGGTGTTAAGTAAGGACAAGTTTTCCTTTTTCACTTCGAAATGTTATTCTTCATATTCAGCGTAGGCATCTGAAGAGCCGGTGCCCACGTTTGTGGAGGCGAGTCTCTGACGTAAACTTAAGTCCGAGCCATAAGCTTTTATTGAATGTAGTGGAGTACGGTCACACAACTCCTACCAGTACTCAGTCTGCCAACATAGGCTGATGGAATTTAAGAGTGATCCAAAGCGTCAACCTATGACGTAGCTCTGCTATTCATCTACTGTAGTGGATGCTTTAAGCAGATCTTCAGGCATAAATCAATGCTCAATATTTGTAAGTCAGTTTGTATTGACATGCCTCAACAGTGAGGTACTGTACTGTGAGTTCTTCTTTCTGCAGTCTGTGATATGCAGTAAGTGCTGGGTTGAGCGACATCGCTAAGCAAGCTTCTCTTATTTGCAGTGTACTACAGTCCTCTGTGACTACTAGATATGCTGACCTAAGTAGGGTGGTTGAATAAATAGTGTCAGCAACATATAATGAACAGCTAATGAAAAAGGATTTCATTAAAACCTTATGCATCACTAAGCATTTTCTTGTAACACAACAGTTTTGTTTGTTTCTCTCCCTGGGCAAATGTTCACACCACAGCATCTAATGATGCGGTCTAAACTAGTGGGAGGAGCGCTACTGAACACGAAGCAGCATGAGAAGTAAGCAACTGTGGACTCGGTTTGCATTAACATGGCTGACACGGTGACGGTGAAGTGTGCAAATAAAATGATGGTTTAGAAAGTGACTATTTGTCATTGTGAACACACTCAAGCACCACAATGAAATGTGACTGCATTTAACCCATCACACGTGCACAGGTGGCACAGTGGGCATTAATCAACAGCACCTGGGGAGCAGTGGAGAGGGGAGGTACCTTGCTTAATGGTACCTCAGTGGTGCCAGGGCCAGGACTTGAACCTGCGAACTTCAGTTCACAAGGGCAGTGTCCTAACCACTAGGCCACCACTCCCCATAGTGTATGCATAATAAAAATAAAACAAGTAGTTTTTTTTTAGAACAGTAAACAACCAAATGTTATTTGTATGCATTACATGAGTACAAAAAAATCCCAATATCTGAAGAGCTAAGGTGCCACAAATACTGAAAGCTTAGAGAAGAATGATAAAAAAAAAACCTACAAAAAGAGGGAAGGACTCCAAAGACATGATTTGATTAATGTAGGAAATTTGCCAAGCTTGTGCTCTCAGTTGACCTGTGATGGCAGCTGTACTAACATACTAAAGTTGTCAACCAGCTAAGCCTCTACCTTAGCTGAGGCACTGCACAAGGCATCCCAAAGATTGATTATTTTAATAACTTCTTTTATAGTTGAGTTATACACACAGAGTATGTTACTTGATATTACAGCAAGGAATAACTAGTATAAAAATATTTGAAGTCAAATAGGTGTGATTTGTCATTTCAACTGTATACACGGTACAAAGCAAAATGAAAAAAATGTTCCTCCAGGATCATGGTGCAGCACGAGCAAAAACAACACAAGATTGCACAAGTTCGGACAGGAAGGGTGCAGAAAGAAGACTTTAATACAAGAGAAAACAATACAGTAGTACAGGACAGGACAGCATACAGTGCAGCTGACAGAAGCAGAAACACTCCATGTGAATAAATGCAGAATAATGACAGATACTGTGTTCAAGGGTAATCAAATGTGCAACAATGATTTATGAAGTAAAAATAACAGTAAAGTATAAGGCAAATAACATGCAAAAGTAACAAGAGTATATGAAGTGAGTGGTAATTATAATTTGTCATCGTGAACACACCACAGTACAGCACAGTGCGCCACATCATAATGCAACCTCTGTATTAAACCCCTCAGTGTAGTAACAATGGGTAACTGATGTGGGAGCGGGGTTTAACAGAATATAATAAAAAAATGGAATTTATGGTGGAATAAGCTACCTCTCAATATTAAACATCCCAGTCTCTGGATCACTTAAAGTCTCTGTTAAAGACTCACTTCATTGGTTTGTAATACGAGTTGAGACTGATGTGATGACATTTTATATTTTCATTTGTACCGGATTGTTTGATTCATTATTTGATTAAATGTTTATTATTTTTAGTGTTTAATGTTATTATAGTCTTTGTATCTTTATTTACTGTCCTATCAGTACTGATGGTTTAGCATTTAAATAAATTTGACCTAAACTTTTGGATTTGTTCATGGGGGACTGACAGTTGAGGAGTGTATCAGAGCTGTAGTCAGAAACACCTTTGTCAAGCCTAAGACAAGTCTAAGTCCAGGACAAATCAAGTCCAAGACCTGCGTGTCCAAGTGGTTGGAGTCTAAGTCAAGGCCATTAAGACCAAAATAGAAAACACAGTGTGTCTTCTATTGGGGAAGATTTCATTTAAAATGGCCCCTGTATGAAGAGCCATGATGCACAGGTGTGTGCACTGCTGAACCAGGATGGAGGAGATGGCTACCGGGGTTTGTGAGCTTGAGAGAGGTGCTGGTGTGTGTTATGGCAGCTGCAGAAGCAGCAAGTATGGCCCTAACCCTTGATCAGAAACTCTTCAGCAAAAAAAGCCGACTGCCACCAGCGGCTCAAGAGTGCGCTAGTGCACAGCATGGCTGTGATATGGTCATAGAGAAATGTCTTATAAATGAAAAAAGGGGCCCTAAGCAATTGTCTGCCCTATACCTTATGGTGAAATGTTCTGTGCATGGCAGCAGTGCCAATGCTAACTTTAAACACAGCCGGATTTGTTTGAGACCAACTACAATATATAATATGACTGAGTCCTAGAGGAGTCAGAGTCCAAACACAAGCAAGTCCCATATCAGTTTGCGATCATAGAAATAGCATCTATAGCAAATGTGTTTATATGTGAATGTGTTTAAGATAATGAAGCAATTCAGTTTCATTTGTTGTGAACGTCTGGTTCAGTTCAGATTTGGAAATCTGTTTTGCCTAGGGGAAGGGGAAGTTTCCCATCCTGGCAGTGAAGGCCTGTAATGCTACAGAACCTTTTGCCAGGTGGCAGGAGGGAGCAGAGAGGGTGGGGGCTTGTGGCTTTGCAGATGGAGTGTGTGGTGTTTATGTCTGTGAGAGAAGGGAGAGATGATTCAGCTGTTCTTACTATCCATTGTGGGGTCTTACAGTCTGAGGCTGTGCAAATCCCAAACAAGGCTGTTCTGCATCAGTGCAGAAAATGTAAGGAATGGGGTGAGCTCTTCTCAGGTTCTGTTAGAAGCAGAGATGCTGGAATTTGGTACTCTGGACTATCTCCACAGAGAGGTGGATGTTCAATGATGAGGGAGCGCACAGGAATGATGGAGGTTGTTTTGAGGCACATTGAGATAGTGAGATGTTGAATGTGTCCATCATGATACAGCTTAAAAATGAAATGCCTCTTAATGACTGCAAGCTGTTCACTGAAACAGTCCCACACCTTTAATCTACCTCAATTATATTCTACACCTGGGTTGTGATGCTAGTGTTGGTATGCAGCATTTAGTTTTTTACCAAATACAATTTTTGTAAATGTGGCAACACAGAACATTATTCTTGTGATACTGGTGTTCACAGCGTTGCCTTTTTAGGCATGTAATATACATGTATAATAATGTAAAGTAAGGTTTTATCTGTTGACCGTGAACATTTGGAGGGAACTTTGTGCAAAATTGAAAATATTTTAGGTGATTTGAGTGGCAACCACAAGTGAAATCATGCAGAGCTTTAAGTTTTCTTATTTAGGTAGCAAACCTACTGGTGAGACAGAGAGAGCTAACTTGTAGTCTATGTATTTTAGTCTGATTGTAGGCTTCTGTGTAATATAAAAAATAAATATTAAACAGGTTATTAGACCCTTTACTGCCCCGGAAATGTTCAATATGGTTTTCTCTACTCCCACAAACATAAAAACGGTCACTAATGGCATGCAGATGGACCAGGTGCAGCAGAAAAAGTGTATATAATTATATGCAGTAAGCTTTGGACAGTGAAAAAGACTGATCAGATCTCTACAGTAAGAGAAAAGAGCAATGCAAACGAATTTTCGACGTCCATCTGTCTGCTGAAAACCAGTCATTACTGTAGGGTGACTGGCTGTGTGTGCACAAACAGAATGACTGAAATTTTTAGGAATATGTTGCTGTATTCCATTACACTACCTTAATTCTACTTAGTCCCCGGGTACAAAATGTGCATCCTTAATCCCTTATGCCTAAAATTGATAGAAAATGGCTACATGAACATCAATAGAACAATGGTTTGTTCCACAAAAACTTTGCTTCTGTGGTCTGGACAATGACATTTTGAAATGTATCTGTTTTCAAGAACATTCCTAATTCACTTTAAATGCTTAGTAGACTTCCAGAATATTCTGGAACTGTGAGAACTGACCAAACTTTTCTAGAATTGTATAGAATTTTCTAGAACTTTTTGGAATCTTTTAGAAATTTGTAGAAGTTTCTGGGACTGTCCAGAAAAGATGAGAATTCACTGTAACATTGTGAAGACATGGAATATAATCATTCCACGGGTAAGTTTTGTAATAGAAAATGATATTTTGTCTGATATTTATCACTTGTTCAAGTAACCCTGCTGTTTCCATAGCTGATTATCTACTGTGCTATTGTCTGTGGGTTGGTCAGCTGAAGAAACCATAGTGATTACTTAAGCATACTCACGTTACACAGAGCCACAGTGTTAAAGGCTACAGGATTATGAGAATGTGGAGGCCTGGGGGGCTTATCCACACCCCAAATCACATTGCACAAGAGGGCTGGAGGTTTAGGTTGAGGGGGATTGTAACATCACACATCTCTCCCCAGGCTGTAGAGTATAGAGAAGCAGAGGAAGGCCTGGGCCCCCATGGGGGAAGGCAGCTGACCGGATGGAACAGCTGAAGGCCTAGTACACAGCTAACACCACTCCTCTACTACACACCCCTAGCTAAATGCAATATTTCCCCTCGCTCATCTATGTTCTCCTCACACTGTTTCAGTTTCTCCTCGCACCGCCGGGGCTGTCTTACCACCAGGCGAGAGAAGGCGATCAAATGAGAGAGGGTGGGGAGAAAGGAGACAAAGACAGAGAGTGCGTGTTCACAAAGTACACTCCTTATTTAGCTAGGCCCCAGGAGGACAGGAGAGTGCTTGTAAAAGGACCTGTCTGGAACAGCTGATAGGCTGCCACAGACATTCTGTCTCACCCCTCCAGCTCTGAAGGGACAGAGCACATCTAATCAAAACTCGGTACCACCCACTCTACACACACACGCATAGCTGCAGTCCTTCGACACTACGTCAAGAAAATGCCCCTAGATGTGCTCGACTATGCCATCTCTGCCCCACCACTGCACATATAGCTTTAGGTAAAGGATTGCAAGTCTATTCACCCAGGCGTTTTAGTGTCTGTGGAATCTGGTTAAAATTAATATATTTGTTCTCATTAAATAAATTATTAAAAATATTTTAGATGAAAAATTATGGGATCAAATCAACCATGTTGAATTATTCAAATGAATTATTTTCTATAATTTATCCATTCTTATTTATCCAATAGGGACAGATACATGAGCATGTAAAACAAATTCCCTTATGTCTAATATAACGTGTATAACAAACTAAGTTTGTTCCTTTATGGGCCTTTACAGTCATAAAACTGGCTGAATTTGCATGTGCTTCTTAAACTTGCATTTAAAATGATCCTGTTCATGAAATCCATTCACTTCATTAGGAAGTGGCCATGCCCAACACCTTGTACAGGAAAAAACAGTTAGAGATGTTTTGCAATAAGGAAGCATAGGGTTTCCTGCTGCAGAACCCAGTTGTAAGAGAACCCACAGACTGAAGATGTTTCACCGTATATCTAAGAACATTCTGAATTATCCATAACCATTATAGCATTTATTAGATTTGCCAAAGATTTAAATCTTAGAATTGTAAGTCTCTGTAACAGAAACAGAATAATATTTAAATTTAAATGGATTTATTTGATTAAATTTTTTATTATTAGTTCAAATGTCTAATTATATATACACACAGTGGTAGACAAAAGTCTGAGAACACAAGAAAAAATATAATTCTATTCAATACAAAGTTTTTTCCAATTACAAATTATCAGACAATATCACAATTTGAGTAGCACAATATTTGAAATATTTACATCAATGTCAGAATTTTGTTTAAATGATAAATTTAATATTTAGGCAGAAAAAGTGACATTTTGCTTTAAAATTGTCAGTGTCAAATTTGCTCACATTTAAATAGAGCTACAATTGTTCAGAATCTTGAATATTTTGTGTATTTTTTATCTATAAAAACATTTGTTTCGCATTTTTCAAAATTCTGAAACTTTAAGTAAATTTTTTTAAAGAAATGTTTTATTGCATTTTAATTAAATCTAAAGTATATTTGCAAATTTTTAAATAAAAAAGATAGCTGGATTATTTTTGCTTTTTCACTCCAGCACACGACGATGTGTGCATAAATATGAGCAAAGGCTTTTTTCTCTCCATTCATTAATTATGACTGTATGTCTGTTGGAAACGCTGTGCGGACTGGACCATTGTCCTAGAGCAATATAGAGCAAAGTCTCCTGTTTCCTGTCTGCATTTTACTACAGAGCCTAAATTTAGCAGCGAGATCAGTCATTGCTCCAAGGCGTACGAGGCATGATTGAATGTTTGATTTGATTTTCAGAAGTGCTCCGCAGCCTCATAGGGCACGCAGACGCTCCTTAATTATATCCATAATTTTTCAGGCTAACGCTATACACTGCCAAGCGAAACGATAAAGCACAGTATAACGACGGCGTCCTCGGGAGAGCTTCATTTCACTGCTGCTTCCCAGCAGCACCACAGAGCTACACGCTACTGCTTTAGCTCATTACTACTAGAGATGGAGGGAGAAAAAAAAAAAGTATTCAAATTACAGTATTGCTTGCCATAATGACCTTCATCAAAGCTCCCAGTACTGTCACTGCTCAGAGTGGAGTTCAGTGAGGAGAGAAGAGACAGCACCGTGTGTGCTAGTGGCTATTGAGCATTGTTAAAAAAGCAGGAAAGTGCACAGCTGACAAACACTTGCTTCCTTTAATGGGTGTCGGATGACGGCAAAAAAAAAAAAAATGCTTCGTCTGCCCCCCCATTGCTGTGTCAACACAGCCGTCCTCTACTGCTCATTACCCACAACAGGATGTAGTTTGTCTTGTACACACACACAAACAAAGCTCCTCCTTATCACATTTTCAAAATTCAACACCCGCAGCTGCGAACAGCTGTCCCTTTCCCAACCAAGTCCCTGCCCCAGTCTCTATCAGCCCAAAGGGTCACTCTGATAGGACGTGTGTTAACATCAAGTAGGACACGCATCAAATAGCTGAGATCACAGACGTGTAAAGCGTCCGCTGGTCTCAAGTGGTTCATGGTCCATTCTGCTTCTCACATCTGGATCATCTGCTTTCTTTTGCAGTAAACATCACAGTGTCTGGAAGACAGCACTTGCTGGGGTTGTACGACACTGCTGGACAGGTAAGTCTGTGTAGAATTGGAGCATTTTTGTCAGTTGCTCCAGAAACGGTATCGGAAGAAACCCAACAATACCCAACACTAAACTCTACTCTGAGGATGCAGAGTTGTAGCGCTGTAGGCCAAAAAATGGGATATATGTAAGTAGGGAGGATTTTGTGAGACTTCAAAATAACAGCTCATTCAAAACGGGTCGTTTTTGCAGCTTCATGTCCATGTATTTCATATATTCCAGTGAGGGTGGGCGATATGGCAAAAATATCACAATATTTTAAGACATTTCCCTGATATGCAAGGTCACAACATGCATTAAAATGCAACAAAGGAAAAAGAGCCAATGGTGCCATTAAAAAACAGTGTAGTACAATATGTTCACTGCAGCAAGACTAATGATGCTCTTCTTAAATGTTAACATGAAGTCTGAGTGTTTATTTTTTTACTAATGATATCAAGATATGCTCAGAAAAGGCTATTGTGACCAAAGTTTATCACGACAATGATAAAAATCATCATATTGCCCAGCTCTATATTCCAGCCTAATTTACATAAGTGGAACTATGAAGCAGGAAATAAGCAGAAAACCTTTGAAAATATGCATATACTGTATGCAATATGTGCCTGCAATATTTTCAGACATGCAGATGGGAAATTATCACCTCGTCTGTCTTTTCAGGAGAACTAGTGCAAATATGCTTTTTCAGCTGGATCACTTGCACCTTTTACCAGTTTGCCTCTATACAAGTCCATGGCCATGCATAAAATAGCTCTGTAACTACAAGGTAAATAAGGTGCTTTTGGTGTCTCACAAAAGGGAATTCATGAGTCAGGCACTTAGACACACAGTAAACATAGCCTCTATCTATCTGGGAGGGAGCGAGTTGGCAGGTGCTATTGACCGAGGCCATTGTCACTGTACACTGGCTCAAGTCCATATTGTCAGTAGTACTTTAAATATGCCATTGGCAGACACACAAAGGGAAGGTCCAGGCAACAAGCGGCATCATGTGCACAGGTTTTTTATACACATTAGTTCGACAAATGAAGCAGGAAGCAGGAATTACAGAAGGGAAAACGTCTGCATTCCGTCGCAAATCAGTTGATGTCATAGCCAATTTCGTATTAAGAGGTTTGTCTTTTGCTTAAGGCCCTGTTCTTTAAAGGGAAAGTCACAAGACCAGTCAGCATCAGCCTTTGAGGACAGCATTTGAACTTTAGAAACAAGCAGGGGTGTCTTTAGATATTTAGGGCATCATACAATAAAAATGATCAAATCAATATAAACAAAAAGGCAAAATGACGAGGTGTAAACCTTTGATCCTGCAACAACTGCATTCTTACAATGATACAATGCCCTGTGAACATTTCACTACAGTGCAAATTAATACACAACCATTATAACATGATTTAGAATCATTTTAAAAAACAAGTACAGATATGAAAAAAATTGATATCTTCCTATGATAATACATGAGTATTTATTATACTGTTTTTTTGTTTGTTTTTTTTTTGCTACAACTGCAACAAACATCATCAGTGACTGCCTTTAAAAAAACAATGATTTTACATTGAAAGTTTTATATTGGAGTTTATTGAGGTGCTACAAAGTTTTATAAATAATATTAAAAATGTAGGATAGTGGAACTTTTCAAGAAGGCTACTACTAATCTCTAGGTGGGTTTCCATTAACCTGCTTAATGCACACTTTGACAATTTAAACTAAAATCAGTAATGGAAACACATGAATTTAGAACAAACTCAAACCTTGGATGAGGTGGTTTTTCAGATTTGTCAAAGCAATATTTTACAAACCTGAGATGGAAACACTTTTTCTGCTTTTAGGTCAGACATTAAAGACCCCTTCCAGTGTTTTGTTAGACCCCTAAATCTCTGTTCCCTTGAAGTTACATATTCAGACATATTTTTCATGGGAAAAAAATCCTTTATGGCATTTCAAATAGGCTTAGGTGTCATTTATTTTCCCTCACTTACGTAGTATGTGGGGTTCTAGTAATATGCTAATTAGGCCCTCTGTCTCTATCAGCCTGGAGCCAGCAGCAGTCTAGCGATCAGAAAAACGGTTCTCAGCAGCAATTGCCGTCCATAAATTTCAATATATACATTAGTCCATGTAATGAAGCTCAAGCAGGAATTACAAAAGGGAAAACACCTGCATTTGTAGCAAACCAGCTGATGTCATAGCCAAATCAGTATTAAGCGGTTTGTCTTTTGCTCAAAGCCCTCTTCTTAAAAGGGAAGTCACAAGAGAAGTCAGCATCAGCCTTTGAGGACAGCGTTTGAACTTTAAAAACAGCAGGGTTTTTTTGTTGTTGTTTTTTTAGGACAGTTTGGACCCTACGATAGAATACGATACCCCAGGTTAGAAGCCACATTACTAATTAGGGCCTGCAGCCAGCAGCAGTTTAGCTATGGTAAAAACCATTCTCAGCAGCATTTAACATCCATAACTTATAGAAAAATCTCCCCAAAAGATGCTCGGTCTCCAACGGACATAAATCTTTATGTACATAAGCATCCTAACGATGGCTAGCTTAAGCCATTACACGGCAGCCACAGAAGAAAAAAACAAGAAAAATAATCTTACCAGCTGATCTTTACATTTTACATTTACATTTATTCATTTGGCTGAGGCTTTTATCCAAAGCGACTTCCAAGACGTGGAGCAGTGTAGTGGGACAGTACCTTGCTCAAGGGTACCTCAGTGGTGCCTGGGCTGGGACTTGAACCTGTGACCTTCAGCACCTTCAGGTCCCAAGTGCAATGTCCTAACCACTAGGCCACAACTGCCTAGTGACCCAAAATGCAGGCTCATTCTCGCTGTGATTGAACAGCATCCAGCTTCATTATAAGTTTTGTGACAAAACCCATGTTCTTTTGGATTCAATTTACAAAGCAGTCTTCCAAAAATGTAGATCGCCTACATACACAGGTTCTCGCTGGTATTTTGGCAGGGACATCCAGATTTCCTTAAACAATCTCAATCCACTTAACTCTTATTTCAGGAGGTTTTGGTAAAGCATGAAGGCTATTAGCTGTAAAAAGTTCAGTCCAGCTCTTGAATGCACAAATGTATACATGTGTAAAGAGAGATAGATAAGATTTTTTATATGTATTAATTACGACAGTCCAGAACATTCATATGATGCATCTTTATACATGCCATTCATTTATACCGTTATAAGTAACCTGTTGAACTTTACAGCCTGAGCAATTGTTTAAAATACATCCTAAGAGAAGTGTTAAGACCACATCTGTATGCACCATTACTCAACAGCTGGAACACTGCCAATCAAAGTTTACCATACAGCAGTGCCACAGTTCATTGAGCAACTCTCAGGCAGCCTGTGGCTGTGGACAGGGAGCAGTCGGGCCCTGTGCTAATGAAGCGCTGCTGTTTGTTTAAAACCGAGGCAGATACAGCGATTTATTCCCCATGCAGTGCTGTGTAAATTAACGTTATGTAATTCACTGCCTCCCACTGTAAGCAATCCACTAATGCTGAGGACCATCTATGGCATGCCGGGCTCTACTTTCATATCGATCACTCACCACAAGATCGATCGCACTTGAACATCAGAGTGCCTGGCTTTTATGGGCTGTTGGCATTAGTTTCGAGCACCCGTGTTCTACAAAATAATGCTGCCATAAAGCAAAAAAAAGACAAACAATTAGTTATAGGCACAGTCATTTCTTAACACATTATGATTTCTGTTCACCTTCCTAAAAACACATTTTAGCATTTCCAAAAGATTTTTGCTTTCATTTTCTTTTATTAAAAGCCTTGAGATGCAAGGTGAAGTTCCATAATGCTGAGCTCCCTATTAATGACTGTTTGTCCACAGCATAATGTGATGTTTCCCAAGAAATTGCAACATTAAACATTTCAGACGTATTACACAACTTGTATTTCAGCTCGCCTGCACACGCTTTGCATTGAAGGTTTTTTGTTTGAGGTTGATTTCTTCACTAGTAGAGATGCACATACACATTATCTGCTGGCCTCCGCCCTCCTCAAAAATGCACATTGCAAATATTTTATGTGCAGAGATAAAGTGGATGATAATAGACGTGAGATAGATTAAGCAACACCCACTTGGTTCTCTTGTCAAAGGCAAGTTGCATTTAAATCTTAGACTTTCCCAGGACAACCCTTACACAACATCCATTGTACTAAAATATCGGGAATTCAGCTGTGAGCGGTTTCCTCTAATGTTCTGCTTGTCGTATGATGGCAACAGAGCTGAGTTACAAACCATATGTTCTTGTCAGGAAAATGTGACCCTGTGAGTTCATACATTTCTGTGAATGCCATGTTGTGCTGATCAACACTGGTCTTTAGGGTCCAATGCCCAGCACAGTGTATTGTTGCCCATGCCCTCAACCCAACTGGATTCTATTAATCATCTCATTAGCAGGGAAAACACTAAAATGGACAGTGGGCCTCCAGGTTAGGAAAATGTTCCCTTAATATTCGGCACCAGTTGCAAGGTGTCAATGCTCAAATAAATGAGTCAAAGTTGAAGGGCTTGGTTTGGCAGCTAATTCATGTTGCCTGTGAAAGTAACAGTGACTGTGTAAAAGTAACGATTGCCTTTTTAAATGGCCAGTACAAGAAGCGTACTTTTACCCTCTACTGTGTACAGGAGGACTACAACCAGCTACGGCCACTCTCCTACCCAAATACTGATGTTTTTCTCATCTGCTTCTCTGTGGTCAACCCTGCTTCCTACCACAATGTCCAGGAGGAATGGGTTCCTGAGCTCAAATCCTGCATGCCTCACGTGCCATACATCCTTATAGGCACACAGGTGAGCATTAACAAAACATAAACAGAAGCCACGGTTAGAGCCGTGGGCTGTGGTTTTTGGGTTTTGCACTTCGGAGAATTAAATATTACACATTTTACAAGCTTTATATTTATAATTACAGCTACTGCACCAAATTAGAAATGAGCAATGAGCAGCCTAAACTGCGCAAATAAGTAATTTTCAGCTTTCTTGGGGAATTATTTAGTGATGGGCCTGCCTGTGAAGCGGCCAAAAAAGCACAAAATCTGATATAAAGATTACTTGTGGTTTCCTGGCATATTTTTGTCAGTTCCAGATGCATTAACACTTCAAGTTTCAGCTAAAAAAAATACATTTAAAAAGTCTTGCAGTAATGAGCAATTGAGTTTTTAGCAAAGAAAAACATTCATTAACATATGAAACCATAACTATTACAGACAACCCCCCCCCCCATACCCCAACCCACCATCTCCAAACCCCTTCCTCATCAACACGTGTAGACGAGTAACACTTAACCTGTTTCTGCAACCGATCAGGGTTTATTCATTCATTAAACATACAATGCCTTCCATAATAATTAACCAAGCAAAGAGTGCCTAAAACTCCAGTAAACTTCTCAGAAAGAAGTCCCACCATTTCTTATGAAAAGCTCTTGCTGTTCGGTAGATCGACTTGCGAGACGATCCAAAGACGCTGGCCCGCTTGCTCCAAATGAAGGAGAAACCACTGACCTATGAGCAAGGCCTCAAGCTGGCCAGAGAGGTGAGAGACTCTTAGATTTATGTTCTCTATCAAACACACCACCTCAGACATTGTAAGCAATACATGCAGACGGTTTCATGTGTCTTGTTCGAATGTGTTTTCTGCACAGATTGGAGCACAGTGCTACCTCGAGTGCTCAGCGCTGACCCAGAAGGGACTAAAGACTGTGTTTGACGAGGCCATCCTGACAATCTTCAGCCCTAAGAAACAAAAGAGGGGCTGTGTGCCATGCAGGAGCTGCTGTACCATTGTATGAGCCCAGACAGAACCCATGAGGCAAATTCCACTGTGAACACCAGCCCATCTCCAGATGCACCCACCACAGAAATGAAACAAAGCAATGCCCCCTCAGCACCTTCTGTGTTCTGCCACACTGCCACTGCCCATGATTAAGAAGTGAAAATGCCACACTAAGTTTTTTTTTATAAAAAAAGTGTTCTTCGGGCCTAATTAATCAAAGCCCGAGGGCCTGATGTAGGAAAGCACGTCAGCAGTGGCCTTGCATCTTTTAAAAAATACATTTCTGGAGCTTGAGCAAGTAATGACCAAGCAGACTTTCAAAGAAACAGCACAGATGTTTCCTTTAAGAAATCCTTCACTGTGATGATGATGATGATGATAATGGCAAAAATGCTCTCGGACCATGTAAAAAAGGGCTTCATATTCCGGAAAACCGGAAGTTGCCCGTCAGGTCGACTATACTAGGCTTTCTGCAAGCTCAATACCAAGTGCCTCAATCAAGCGCCAATGGCAGCATTCTACTTATACCATCACACCTCTCTTTTTTTTACCAAAGATAAGTGAATATGACTTATGTCATTAAGGACACACCCCATTACACAAAGTGCACCACCACTAAATGTGACTTGCATTTAACCAGTTACACATGGAGCAGCGGGCAGCTATGAGAAGCACCCGAGGAGCAGTACCTTGCTGAAGGGTACCTCAGTGGTACCCAAGCTGGGACTTTATCCTGCAACCTTCTGTTCACAAGGCCAAGGTCTTAACCACTAGGCCACCACTGCCCTCAAGAGAAACAAGTTGCGTTCTCATAGAACACTTTCTCCGCACGAACACAGGGCCACATTTTACCTCCATTCTAGCAAAATGTTAGCTGAACCGTTTTCTAGCTATCTAGCCCTACATTACAGGCATTCTCAAGGGAGTCACAGCACTGTGCTATAAGACAAGGCTTTCCCTTCAGTAAAATGTGACCTTCTGAACCTCAAATATCAGCGTTTTCAAACGTTACTGTGAATGTCCTGTTGAACTTTGTCAGTGCGCAGTAACATAGTTACAGCTTTACAGCTCTCAAGAGTGTTCACTTTAGGTTCAGTGATAGTTTCCCACATGGTTACCGCCAACGATTTAGAAGTAAGTTCAGACACCCACATGGACACGTTCACTGGCTGAAATGGCTACGAACACCGAAAAGCTGTCCTCAGAAAGCATTTTACATGCAAACCTGCACTGGTACAAAATTTCTTCCTTTGACAGCTCTTCGCCTGGATGTGAAAACACTGGTTGCCTTTTAGTGGGACCTCAGGGACATCCTCCAGAACCTACAGGGTGCTAGTGACCTTCCTTGTAAGTATAAGGAGGAAGGTCTGGTCCACACAAAGGAGAGAGTGAGCCTGTATACATGTGCCTTTAATGTAGCATAGATTTTGTTCCTTTACTTGTCTCTTGACAATGTGCCTTGAGTCTTCCTATGCAACAGACGGAATACTGTAATCATACAAAGAACAGCATCAGCTCTGGCCATGCCGGCAATAACTTGAACTCCGTGTGTAACTGTAAACCTATATTTAACTTTTTTTATTATTTAGAATGTAGTATTACTTTCCTTTTTATATTTCATGTTTGTACACAATATTAAAGCTTTTGGCCAAATATATAATGGTTTGTACATAGGTTGTGTGCAATTAAAGCTTGTGAACAAACGTTTTGTAGGCTACACCTTTTTACTGTTTAGACTTCATCAAATTTCTGCAAATGTTACTGTAAATACTGAACCTTTCAGCAGTTTCCCACTTTACCTGTGGACTGTGCTATTACAACCCATTAGAACAATTTACTCCCATTTATTCAACAAGCCAAAATGACAGGGTTCATTGCTGTAAATGCCTCCAAACCAGCTTCACTGTCTTTTTATTATTATCAATGTACCAACATTTTCCCTACGTTTTTAATGAGGGTCACTGCACATGAACATGTCAGTAGTGTACTGCAGCCAGACTGTAGTCGAAAAAGTACTATTCATAGTATGAAATTTTATAGACACCTCTAGTGCAACAAAAATCTTAGCGTACAGTCAGTGAAAAATAAACTTTCCTTCAAAGATAAGCATACAGTAAATAGAACATGCATACCATAATGTAAACTGTGTCTAAGCTACATGTAGTAATCAAGATGGTGCAGCATGCCACTGAACCCCCACTCATCATTCAGGATTTTCACTTTTTATTTTTGCAGTGTAAAACCTTCCAGAATCATCCGATTGGAAGACTAGATTCTGTACCCCTAGTCTTTTAGTCTGCACTGTACGTTATATATGAAGACATGTGGGTCTACTGCCCTCTGCTGGCACACAAAACATTATTAAATCAAAGAGCATCAGACAAGGACTGCAGTGCAAAGGAGCTGTTGTTTATGGATTCAAAAAGGAAGCTTTTCCAACCGCTTCCTTTCTGAAATTCTGTATGAACAAAAGCCCACAGTGTTCCTCCACTTACCAACCTGTACACATCAATCGTTCAGCAGTTCCGTCAACATCTCTGGGTTCACACCTGTACGAAAACAAAATGTTGTACAAACTGTAAACCCAGCATGGTCTTGATTTTTAAATACATTTCAGTAAGGGAAGGAAGCAGCAAAGTATACATATGTTTGCGACTTACCTTTTACTTCCTTCAGTAAGAAAAATGATCCAGTTTATTTTGTAAATATTTCTGTCACTAAGCACAAAAAAAAGGAAATACACCAGTAAACGTAAAGCAGAGCCTCCAGCACACTTATTTGTAAGTGTGGGAGGGGTGAAAAAACAAAACAATACACAATTTATCACAAAAAACAGGTTTATTTAATATCTCTGTCTTTTTAAAATAATTAGATTTATTCTATTCATCAAACCCTTTCTTTTGAATTTTTAACATAAACTTAGTTGGGCCATCATAAAACACACAATATGCATGGAAGGGATTGGTGGAGGGCCCAAAGAGAGAGGAAGAGATAGAGTGTGTGAGAGAGAGAGAGAGAGAGAGAGAGAGAGAGAGAGAGAGAGAGAGAGAGAGAGAGAGAGAGAGAGAGAGAGAGATATCAAGCCATACAGAAAAAAATACATCTTCCTCACATGTAAAATCCACACCCATGATTTGGATTCGAAATAAAACAGAATAAAACAAAAACAGAAGAAAATTGAGTCCTGTGTACACAACAAATTGTCTAACTCGAAGTGCTTTAGTCCTAACCCACCATGGTAGCTGGTATTTCTGTTGAGGAATAAGACTTACTGGATCAGCATTTTCCCGAAAGGGCCTTAAAAATACCCCACATACACAGGCCGTCATTTCAAACACTCCTGTAAAAATCATCTAACTCTACTCAATTGTGTTAAGGGCATACCACCATCCAACTCCAAAACTGACCAAAGAGAAGAGCAGTAGACATCAGAGTTGCCCAGGGATAGAGGGTCCAGGGTGGGAGATTAAAACCAATCATTGAGCTTAAAAAAAGAACACTGAGTAAGTTCTAAACACTGCGCCACAAGAAAAGAACAGAGTTCTCAATAGTGTCTGAAAATCTCAGGTCTGAAGCCATCAACGGCAGCGGCATTCTTGCTAAACAGAGGATTGCCACACTGAAAATCTGAAGAGGTCTCCAGAGAAAAACAGCACAAGGCTGTTAACAGAGAGCAGGTTATTCCCTGTTTCATATGTTCCAAAAAATACTTCAGAGATAAATGCTGTGGCAACTGCTGTAGCCTACTGCTGCCTGGTGTATTGATGTAGATTCCTGTTCGATGGTACCAGTGCCAGACTGGCACCCGCCCCCGTACAACAAATGAAACGGGATGATCACTTTCTTGACATTCTTGGGGAGAAAAAGTGATGCAGGCAAAAAAAAAAAAAGGACCATTCTAAGTGTGATTTGTTACTTGCTCCTTTTCATTCACCTTTATGGGCTTCTTCGTTCTTGTCTGTGTGAAGTCTGGATACTCTGGTACAGTAGCCACATTTGGACATGGGAATATAAATGTGTGCGCAATCAAGAGGGGGATTTAAAAAAGAAAAAGAAAAAAAAAAAAGCACATGGGACGGAGAAGTGGGCCTTACAAGACTGTATGACGTAACGGATGTGGACCCCCTTGCTTTATGAGGGACCTTTGGGACCACACACTTCAGAAACATGAAGAAATGAAGCTTCTGTTCTCACGCAAAGGGTTTTCAAAATATATCCTTTCACCATGGCTGATTATCGTTTTTTCTCTTCCTTTCTATTTTTTTTTTCATTTTGATAACAGCAAGGAGTGTACATAAAGTCTTTTCTCCCCTAAGGTTCACGCACCCCCTTTTCTCCTTTTTTTTTGTTTTTTTTTGTTTTTTTTAAATGGTCTATTGTTTCAGTGTAGTATTGTAAAGGAAACTGAGCAGAAGGGATTTTTACAGTGCTGTTGAGAAAGAAAAAAGCGACAGACGAACGCAGGAGTGTACAGTAAATTATGTAGCACAAGAAGCAGGGAGGGGGTGAAGTCCCTGTGGCAGAGAACAAAGGGCCATTGGTTGGAGCCAGATGAAGGGGTAGAGTCACATCCAGTTAGGTAGGAATGATTCCATCACTGTTTTGAATGCCCCGCCTCAGCTCCAGCTCTTCCAGCTTCCGCCACAAGTCCTCCCGCTCTTTCTCCTTCTTCTTTTCCCTGAGAAGTGAAGTGAAAGCGACTATTTGTCATTGTGAACACACTCATGCACCACAAAATGTGACCTCTGCATTTAACCCATCACACGTGCACACGTGGAGCAGTGGGCAGCTATCAACAGGGCCCAGGGAGCAGTGTAGTGGGACAGTACCTTGCTCAAGGGTACCTCAGTAGTCCCTGGGCTAGGACTTGAACCTGCAACCTTCAGTTCACAAGGGCAATGTCCTAACCACTAGGACAAATCTCTTAATATATGAGATATTTATTCGTTTTTTTCCATTTCCTCCAACATTCACAAATTCCTACCTCTGACGGTCCGATTTGTAAGTGGCAGCAAGGTCATCGAAGAGTGCACTGTTCATCTCCATGAACGCCTTAAGCACATTGTAGATTAAAGCAGATATCGCTCTAGATGAGACAAAAGGGGATCAAAGAAATTCAGAGCATTTGAAAAGAAGCCGAAAGCCAAAAGAGTACAACCACTCAAAACAAACATTCAACTTACACTTTGTATTATAAGGTCACATAATTCTACATTTTCTCATTGGAGTTTTATTCAGTTCAGTTTGATCTATATAGCGCTTTTTACAACAGAGATCAAAAAAGCCACTTTACAAAGTCTGAGCCCCAAATGAGCAAGACAAAGGCGACAGAGGTAAGGAAAAACTCCCTAAGCTGGAGGAAGAAACCTTAGGAGAAACCAAGACTCAAAAGGGTAATCCATCCTCCTCTGGTCAACAACAGATGGCAATAAAATAAAGAACAGTTGAAAAGATGAAGATAGTCTGTTTATAAAGGCGCCAATTGTTAAGTTTTATGTACCAAAATGAACACAAAATGCATTCGTTTCATGACTGTTTTCCATTGATCTCTATTCTGATTAGCTACACTGTCTCATGATTGGACTAAAATGGAACAACTTCAGCTTCCAGCAGAAATCTCTGTCCAGTCAAATACTTGAGTACTCCCAAGCCCAAATTAAACTGCTTCAACATATGTCTGTTAAATTGTGGCAGTGTTTTTCTCATAAAAAAAAACACTCCTTGAGTTGAGTCCTTTCATTAGTGTATTGTGTGCCTTTGTTTGTGTGAATGAAGCATCTCTTACTAACTGTCCTTGAGGTCATTACACTCGTTTAAATTTCACAGACGTGGTTTAGTTTGTGGTTGTTTTTTGCCACCTGTGGTTAGTGTTTAACCTCAAGCGATTTGGTGACCTCTGAAGATCTTAATGTTACTGTGCAGTATTATGTCAGGGGCATGTGTCTGTGAAGTGATTTGCTGTTGATTGTACACAAACTCTCATTTACATTTACAGCATTTGACAGATGCTCTTACCCAGAGCGAAGTACATGGGCACATTCACTCTAATGCATTTATGTTACTTTATATGACTGTGCTGCCTTTGTTCAGCCCTATGACTCTACGCTCTGACCAGCACCTCACATATGACCCTGTTCTCAGAAGAAGAAAAAATGCCTGTCGTGTTTCATCATTGCATCATGACGTTGCTGCAAATACCCAGCCCTTAGCATCCCACCACCACCCCAAAGGCTGTGGGAAGATGTTAAAAATAAATGATGGTTGGTTTAGTTTAATAGATCATAAATGCATGCCAGGCATCCATGTCACATGTCTGAGAGCATAACTATCTACACCATTTTCATGTGGCCATTAAAGGTAAAAGTGCGGAGATGTCTGAGAATCCACATGTGGAAGGACTGTCAAGCAGAAAAACGCTCACTGCAAACTTGGTAGTTGATAAATCATGGAGGCACAACAATTTGATTTATCATCACAAACATGAAAGTATTGTGATCTTGTCCCACGTACCACCATGCATCCAATCACTCTACCTCCGGGCAGGAAGAACTCATTTCTCCTATTTTCTTTTGTAATTAAGGAGTTTATGTGCATTTAAAACTTCACAGCACAAGCAGCTGACTGTTTATATCTGCTCTATATCTAACATTTCAACATTACATGAATTTAGATTTAAAATATATAGATCAGTTTAAACAGGGAGGGTGTTCTTCGACCAGATCTCTTTGGATTTCACACTTCCAAAAAGTTGGTGTGGTCTGAAAGAAGGATTCACATGGAAAAATATCTGTTTGTCAGGAGGAAAAATACAAAAAGCTTCAAAAATTGCTTTTAAGGGTGATTTGAGAACATTCAAGTATTTAAGGCCTGTAAAATGCTGTTTCAGGCCAGGCCTACGTTCGAGTCTGGTGTGGATTCTAAAAGGCTGCAATTATCAATTTCTTCAGTCAGGAAAAGCCCAACATTTAACCATTTTCCCTACGTTACCCCATGTTCCCCACATTACTCTACTGCAGCTCACTCCTTATCACTTCAGCGTGAACACGTGCTAAATATCTGTAACTGAATGGGAGGGTCAAATGTAAATGCTTTCATTTTCACTTTGTGTTGAATTAAAAAATTTATTGTATTTGCAGCTAATGAGAGAACAGTATGTTTTAAAAGCTTATAAGTATTTACATGCTGCATCAAATCTGGGTTTACACTATATGAGTCTTTTATCACCAATGACAACTAGACAGTGATCTTTTTCTGGTCAATAAAGATTTCTACACAGCAACATAAGGTCTGATATTAGTGGTCTTACGGGTTCCAGTGCTCTTTAGAAATCCTGTAGAGACTGGCAAACATGATGGGCAGGATGACGCTGGAGTTCTCCTCGATCAGACTCATAATGTACTCATTGTTCCAGTAGTACAGTGCTCGTTCAGCCACCTGCCACAAACACAAAGGGGGGCAACTATTCAGTACATCAACATTATCAATATACTATATAAACTACCAAACTTTGCTGGACAACGGCCCCCCAGGAATGGGTTTGGACGCCCTGTGGGTTTGAATGCCTGTGGGTAGGTGGATGGATGGATGGATGGGTAAGTAGGTAGGGGGGTGGATGGACGGGTGGTTGGACGGACGGACGGGTGGTTGGACGGGTGGTTGGACGGACGGACGGGTGGTTGGACGGACGGACGGACGGATGGGTGGTTAGGTGGGTGGGTGGTTGGATGGATGGGTGGGTGGGTGGTTGGATGGGTGGTTAGGTGGGTGGTTGGATGGATGGATGGATGGATGGATGGATGGATGGATGGGTGGATGGGTGGATGGATGGATGGATGGATGGGTGGATGGATGGATGGATGGATGGATGGATGGATGGGTTGATGGGATTTGTGATTTCTGTCGCATACTTTGCTGTATCTCCATTTGATTCATCTCTCTATCTAATGTGCTTGTCTATCTGACCCGTGATTCCATCTGATCTGTAAAATATATTTACTTTTCTGTCATTTGTGCATCTGCTGCAGATGAAATCTTGTGCTGAAAACTGTGCTGATGCTGTACCTGTACCATGTCATTATTTTTACTTTTGGCTTTGTTTGAACACAGTAGCTGTGAAACTTTCATGATTAATGAACTTACTTTAGACTGAAACAGTGTTTCAGTTTTCTCCTGTAATTAATTTAGACACTTGTTTCATTTGGACATTTTTCTTACTGTTTTTGCTCTATTACAAAAAAATCTAGGCCTCACCTTTGGCTTGAAGTTCCATCTTCTTCTTCCTGCCCCAGGTGTTGTGGTAATTCTCAGCTAACTGTTCAGCCATAGACTAAAGTATGAAGGAAGAGTGATGTTACAGTCAGGCCTAAAGAAACATTCAGCACATAACTGTATGCAAATGTTTGAACACCCCTAGTGAAATGGCAGCCTTTGTTGATATCACATGTTACTACATTCTCTACAGGAAACAGACTTAAATATGCAAATGTTCTGCTAATTTTAATTCACATTTCTATTGATTTTAATTGTTTATAAAGTTTGAGTTTAAAACAATAAATAAAAAAAAGTTTAAAATATAATAAGTGCCATAATGTTTGCATACGTCACATTTAATGTTTCATTATATTCCCAATATGTTACATTTAGCCCATATACAGTATTTTGCATGAAAATGTGTAAAATCTTATCCAATTTCACCAGGATTTCCAAACTCTTGCACGACTGCACATACAACTCCATCTTATACCTGCAGCTCTCTGGACAGAGCCATAGTAGTTAAGTCCACCGGCTGGGGCGAGTATCCCTGACTAGGGTCATAAGTTGCCTTCGGATGAAACAGAAATACACAACGTGAGGTCCAGGCTCGAGCGACACACAGTTCCTGCTCCATTTTCACTTCCACTAATCTTTCCATTCCAGCTTTACCTGAGCAGTCTGGGAGATCTTCCTGGTGGTAGTGATGGGCTTCTCTACCTTCTCACCTTCATCTCGGGCCTTCTCTAAAGTCCACTCCCAAGCAAGCATGGCCTTAACGGACTCTTTAATGGGCCAGCGATAGATCTCTTTATCCTGAGGGACAGAGGAGAACAAGCTGCTTAGAACTTGCAGAAACTCAAGTCATCAGTGTCAGTGGACTCAGGTTTGGGTGGAATATTCACAGTGATTTTAGTTATGGACAGAATTTGTGAGGAGGATGCATTCAGACCTTCTCAGAGAAGGTCTTGTAGGGCCGAAGCATAGGATGCGTCTTGGCATTCTCATCCAGCGTTTCTCCATACGTCCAGTTGTTCTGGATCTGAAAGGTAAACAGTTTCGGATGAAATCCGACTAAAACCTGATTGTCCTCACCAATTTTGACAGTACGTTTATTTATGAGGGGAGTGTGGCCTTTTGACTTACCTTCTCAAAAGCCCACTTATCGTGAGAATGCTCTGCAAATTTGTTGATGAACGCATCCATTTTCTCTGGGATGATGGTGCTATGAGGAACGAGTCAGAGAGTTAATGAATCACAGCTTCATCCATTAAAGTTTCCCAGTGCTCCAGTGTTCATACGCCAGTGCATCGCTTCCCCAGACCGTACTCACTTGGTGGTCTCCACAGGTCTGGGATCAAAGTTGCCTTCAGCATCAACAGTTGCTTTCTTCTCTGTCGCAGAATAGCTTGCATCTACATAGTCCGGAGGGATGGCGCCAGCAATGGCACAGATGCATGGCATGGCGATTTTGAACAGCTCTGCGTCAAATTTCTGAGATAGGGTCAGATTATGGTCAGAACAGGTTTCTGCGTGGGCCCCTTCCTCCAACACATCTGCACAGGAGATATTCAGGCCTTACCTTGTGCGCCAGAGACTCAAAGATTCCCCAGAAGAGTTTGCGTGACAGGTGCAGCTCCTCCTCAGACGTGATGCCGAAGTTCGCCCAACCGTTGGGCAGGCAGTAGTACTTCCAGCAGCGCTCATAGTGATTAGTCAGCAGCTGAACAAAAAAAACCCCAGACACCTTCACTATAACGGATAACATGACTAATCACCGAAAGCATAGGAAGTGAGAAAACATTGGCACACGATCAGACGAAAAAAGTGCGTACTTTCAAGGGCATCTTGGCGTACTCGTTGAGAATTGGCACATCAAATACGAGTCTCCTCAGCAGATGCTGCAGCATTGATGGATGTAGATACCTGAAGGTACACAAAAGGTAAAACACAGCAAGAGTGAAAAAGCTTCCCTACGAAACCACAGCCAGTCAAACTGCAGCACGGGTGGGTGAGAAGGTCGACCCACTTGACCAGGGACATGAGGCAGTCCTCGATGACGTCCCTCTGAGCCTTGGTGAGTGCTCGCCCACGAGACAGCCTGTAGATGGTGTGGAGCATGGAGTCGATCATGATGGCACGGTGGTCGGTGCCAGCAAAGAGTGGGGCGCACTTGGTGAGCAGCGGTAGCACAGCGGAACACAAATAACGGTTTAGCGCCAGTGCCATCTCTGTGGTACTGAACGCCGCCTACAGCACAAACAGCACAGGAGCACATTTAGACGATTTTGGAAGCATTTCCACTCCATGAAATAATGTTACATCTGTTTATGTTTGTAGATGTTTAACTAAAGCCGTGGAAACTATAAACCTTTACTGCTTATAGCGAATTAATAAAACCTTCTCGAATAAAAATGGTTTTCTAGAGAACACAGAGGGCTGTACACACAAGCACAAGCACAGTGCAAAATGTGCTTTGATGCAACTACAATTTGCACCCACAATGCAACTGGATGTAATGTTTGAGCACATTACTACTGAGTCCATTTGCATGTGAAACTAACACAAAAGTCTTAGTACAAGTGAACCCAGAGGCTCTATGTTTATCCTGAGAGGTTTAGAGATATTGTGATATAGTGAAATTGTTCCATATGAGCATATGATACAAATCGTTTTTTTTGTTTTCTGGCTAAAAAGTCAAAAATTGCATAAAACTTCAAACAAAAAACTCACAATGTTCATTTGTATATGTGATTAACCCAAATTTGAGAAAAATGTCGACTTGAACCCAACAATTCCATATATATATATATATATATAGCACCATCCAGACCAAATGGAGACAGTAGCTCACCGTGTCGAGAGAAGCTGCAGCCCTCATGTCTGGCAGGAAGCCCACCTCCAGCACATGTAGTAGAAAGTCCTGGTTATCAATTCCATACACTCTGTCCAGGAACAACACCATGGAGGCTTTGTGGTCTGGCACAAAACTAGCAGACATCTTGGGTTCAACAATTTGTCCCTCTGATAAAAGTGGGAAAATCACAAAGAAAAAAAATGAAAATCAGACTGAAGTTCTGCTGCGGAACAATTGTAGATTGGCAAAATTAATTTGGTATCACTTTATTTGGATGCACCACTGCAGATGCTTTGTAGATGTTCAGCTAAATATCGAATAAATGCAACTGAACTTGAAATTAAGTATAAAAGATATAAAAATCAAACCTTAAGCTTAAACATAAATCTGACTTTAACAATATCCTAACCCAACCCTAAACCTAACCCTACTTCCTAAACCTAAACCTAACCCTACTTCCTAAACCTAAACCTACTTCCTAAACCTAAACCTAACCCTACTTCCTAAACCTAAACCTAAACCTAACCCTACTTCCTAAACCTAAACCTAACCCTACTTCCTAAACCTAAACCTAAACCTAACCCTACTTCCTAAACCTAAACC
>JBBPDA010000152.1:8286775-8303836 GCA_037974385.1 Arnoldichthys spilopterus | reverse complement strand
GATGGGGTGATGGATGGGGTGATGGATGGGGTGATGGATGGGGTGATGGATGGGGTGATGGATGGGGTGATGGATGGGGTGATGGATGGGGTGATGGATGGGGTGATGGATGGGGTGATGGATGGGGTGATGGATGGATAGGTGGGTGGTTGGATTGATGGATAGGTGGGTGGTTGGATGGATGGATGTGTTGCAGACCTGAAAGTGTGGGCTGGACACACATCTGGAGATCTGCTTGAACAGTGGCTCCTGAATCTTGACAAACTGTGTGGGCTCGATCACATCCAGGATCTCCTCTAACTCCCCAAGGAACATAACCTAATAACCGACAAAAAAAGTGTGCAGAGTATCACAGATCAGTATACAATAAAGACTATAAGTATCTTCATAATCTCGTCCACCTGATGAGCTGTCAGAAAATCTGCATCAAAGTTACAGTTTACAAAATCAGAAGTGTACTTTATAGAAATGGCACTGCAATAACACACAAACCGATACACAGAAAATACAACAAAACAAATATATCGTACCTCTTTCTGACTGCAGGTTTTTGGCCAAAACTTCAACAATCCTCTTATCACCTGAAAATATTCACATTACATAAGTGTGAAAAAAATACTAAACCAGCAATACCAAGACAGGAGTCATGAGGAATTCACTTACAGGTTCTGTTAGCGTGGGGTCTTTCTCTAGGAACTGTACAATACAGTATGCCAACTGGAAGAGACAGAGATGTGTTAATGTTAGTGTGCTGGCAACTGGTCCATAAGAATATGAAGTGAAGAGTATGAAGAGTTTGAAGCCTTTAGTCTACTTGCTACTTTCCCCGAGATGACTATGTAGTAAATTACCAATATTTACTTCTGGAGTTAATCTCCCCTTACTCTCCTCCAGTTCACCCTCAGAAATAATCTGCACTCAAAAAAAATATTGCAATGCTATGTTTAAAAACAATGAGGCATGGTAAAGGTAAACCAAACGGACACTGTTTTGCCTTGTGGGCAGTGGTGGCCTAGTGGTTAGGACCTGAAGGTCTCAGGTTCGAGTCACGGCCCGGGCACTACTGAGGTACCCTTGAGCAAGGTAGCGTCCCACTACACTGCTCCCCGGGCGCTGTAGATAGCTGCCCACTGCTCCACGTGTGCACGTGTGATGGGTTAAATGCAGAGGCTGCATTTCGTTGTGGTGCTTGAGTGTGTTCACAATGACAAATAGTCACTTTCACTTCAAAGCAAGCAAAGGTATTAAAATAAAGTATCAGGAAGGGTTTTGGTTGTCAAATGTGGCCTGGAAAGAAATGCATTTACATTGCTATAATGTGACTCAAATGCATCTCAGACCACATCCTGTAGTTTGCAAAATCAAATTTACATGGGTTTTTAATATTTTATGATCGTTTACACTGTATTTCTATTTAGCTTGGCCTCATCCAGATATAATCTGGATACTCAAGACACATGTGTAAATGGGGTTTTAAATAACAAAACTGTGCCATACTCTTTTGAACTTCTATAATTTCATGTTGTATTGATGTAATACACACAGTCTTAACTCCTGGCTTTTTACTTTTCTACTGAATAGAGTTTAATTCACTTAAAAAACATCATGCTGAATATACATAATACATTTATTATGTTCATACCTAGAGGGAACTAACATGGACCTGTACAGTACCTTTTCATTGCATGTCAGTATAAGGCTTTGTTTGTTATCTTAAGTAAGGCTCATTCATTCTTTACTGGCACCGTCATTCCAGATCGGTACAACTGTGCAAATGCCACTTACATAGAAGTGTGCGGATTCTGAAACAAACCATGGGGAATCTTATCTAAGCATCCCCACGAGCAAGTGCAAACATGCCTAGACGGGCCCAGAATACCTGTGCATGGAAGAGGGACAGACTCCTAGCTGAGTGTAGAGGCAGTAACACTTTCACCAGGAACTGCTTGTGTTCAGCTTTCAGAGGGAGTGCAAAACCATTGATGATGCTAGAAAAAATAGTGGAAAACAATGAAAACTGATGTATTTAAAAACGAAACGTAAGCATTTACAATTAATTAATGAATCAGAATATCCAGTAACAAACCTTCCCAAAATCTCCAGTAACTCCGCCACTCCATTGAAGTGCTCCGTTTCATACACAAACCTTCTCCCAGCAGGGGTGACGAGAGGAGAGAATGTACAAAAAGAGATTTTAAAGGAGGGTAGACATTAATGCTAGAAATGTAATTCTCCAGATCATCTGATCAGGCCTCAAGCCAATTTTGGATCTTCAATAAGAAGCAGGTCAATCTTTTTTGTCTTACCCTAGAAAAATGTTGTTGATCTGTTTGCGAATGAAGGCCCTGAGGCCAAGGAACTTTCCGTAAATTCTGTGCAGGACAGTCTTCAGGCAGTCCCTCTCCCGAGGATCCTCACTGTCAAACAGCTCCAGAAGCTGAGGGCAAAAAAAGACAGAACATGAGACAGAGGCAATGGGTCAACTGTAGAGCTTCACTGAGCAAACCAAGCATGTGTGTGCATTTAGAGCTCACAGTGCCAGTAACACACACATGCATCATGCCATCTCTCAGTAACAATTTCATTATGAAATACAGATTTGTGAACAAACCCACCTGTAGTACAAATTTCTGGTCAATGTATTTTTTGGCAATGCTGGGCTGAAATTCTTGACTCTCCAAGAAGCGAATGAAGAACTCATAGACAAGCTGAGGAAAAATAAAGGAAAGGAAAACAAAGCCCAGATTAATATATTTGTTGCATTTAACAATTATATAAATATACAATGATACACAATTTTTGTTTCTGGCTTCTTAGTGATATATTTCAATTGCTTATATCTAAAGCCTATTTAATTTGATCTTTTCTGAACAGTTTCAGAAAATTCAAGAAAGTTCTAAAAGATTCCAGAAGGTTCTAGAAAGTTCTGGACAATTCTAGAAACTTCTGGAAAGTTCATATAGTTCCACAATATTCTGAAAGTCTACATAGTATTTAAAAAGAATCGAAAATGTACTTGAAAACAGACACATTTCAAAATGTCATTGGGCTGAACACAGAAGCAAAGTTTTTGTGCAACTTTAGCCATTATCTTAGGCATAAGGGATTGGGAAAACACACTTTGTACCCAGGAACAAAAATGAAATTATTACACTGTTTGTTACATAGTGATATCATTAAAAGTCAGAGAGTCAGAGGTGCAGTAATCTGGGACATTATGTGACGGTTGTGTTCAGTGAGGTACTGCACCTGTAAGTGTGGCCATGAGGCTTCAAGAGTGGGCTCATCCTCCTCTGGGTCAAACTCATTACTGTCGCTGGGCGGAAGAGTCCGAAATATGTTACAGGAAACCTGAGAGAGACACAGAATAAGGAGAATACTAAGGCAATGATATGACAACACACCAGGTCGAAACACAACTAAAAGCATTTAAACATGCGTCAACTCCAGCAATCAACAGAACCACACCACTAACCATTTTGACGACTTCTGGATAGGTCTGCTCAGTCAGGTAGCCCCGGCTGACCGTGACATAGTCCACCAGCTCATTGAGAGTGGAGCGCTTGTACTCCTTCATCTTGAGGTCAGACAGTGTGTCCATGAAGTCGAAGAGTGTGCAGCACTGCTGCAGCTTTTTCAGAAACAACTCTGGCTGCTCTTGGGCAGGCACATCTACAGACAGTGTGAGAGGAAAAAGTGAAAAAGAGCCAAAAACCCATACAGAAAGACACTAGCAACTGTTCTGACAAGGGTTCTAGGCGTGTAAATCACAAGTTTCATCACAATTCAATCCAATCATTTCATTTAACAATCCAAAACATTGTCTATATCTTAAAATTTGTAGCGATTCAATTTGGTTCGATGCGATTCAGTTGATTCGATTTGATACTGGGGTCTACAGTCAGTATGAAATATGACGAGTTTCACACAATATGCACAATTTATATGCACAAACAAATTATAATGTGAACATTTTATTATTAAAAGGTCAAATGCAGCAGTGTAGTTATAAGTAAAAACAACGTGCGAACACGCACATCGATTTCTACAGGTCACATTGATGCACCGGATCGTGCGCCATTTTGGTCGATGCATCAATACAGATCAATTTACTGTTACACCCCTAAAGGGTTCTAGCACTTTTGACTTCCTTTTCAGGTTTTAGCCTACAAATGTCCATAATACCTGCCAGTCCAAACAGCAAAGCACATCGCAAAAAACCTCAAACATTTAAAAAGTATTTCATGAATTTATTTTAAATAAGTTATTTCATTGCTAACAAAAGGAGGAGGAGGTTTTTGGTTAAAAGACGCATGAACCTTCTCATACAATCAGCAGGACTGTTTCTTTGATGTCCTACTTGTGAAATATTGAACCGGGACACATGCACCTACTCACAATAAGGACGGTTTTTCAAGTGCTCAAAACAAAACCAGTGAAAAACACTTCATCACTGCATCATATTTTCCACTTTTCTTTTTTCTTTCCACTCTTTAATTTAAGACTGAATAGGAAGTGCCTCACGAGAGTCTGAGACCGTTTCACAAAAAGATTTACATTTATAACAGTTCTGTAGTCCTAATGGCAGTGAATGGCATGTGTAGGAGGCATTTGAGGTGTGTGAGGCACTTGTCTACCTTTCAGCAGTGGCAGCTGCACCAGCTCAATGGGTTTGTCCTGAGATCTAAACTGAGACGAGCTCTGCGCTCGTTTCTGCTTGGCTTTCCGGACCGACTTCCTGGAGAAGCCGTCAACCTTATCTACGGACGGGGGCGCGGTGGCTGCTGAAGACATAGCCCTGCAACAAGTGAGGGAGAAAAGGAAAGAGAGAAAAAAAGAAGTGAGAGGGAGTCCCATTACAAACACACAAGCATTGCATGATCAACTATTCTCACTATTGGTCTTCATTCCAGTATTAGAGGGGTCAGAAATAAAAAAGGCCTCCATAACAGATGGCAAAAGCTCACAGGTGCTTTCTGCCAGAGCAGAAACTGTTGCAAAACCTGAATAAAAACATCAAATAGTAACCTTTGACAGGAATGAATAGTGCAACATGAGTTTAATATTTTGATGATGCAATCTCTACCCTTAGCTTTCAACATTTCATTTAAAGAAGACAACAAACTTCTTTTACACCTTTTTACAGATTAATTTTAGTGTGCATATATTGTCATATATACATTTTTTTCCTCTTTTCTTTTTTCCTCTTACTGTTAATCTCTTTTCTCTAACTAACTAATTTAGGAACCTTTATTTCTAAATGCCTGTAGATAAATAAACTGGGCATGACAATACAGCACTGATGGGCAGAGAATTTTATTCACAAATAGGTTTTATGCACCTAAAAGTGATCAACATAAATGATAATAAACCCATTCTGAACTTGTTTAAAATGCAGCTTATTGCTAGACATGCTAAATAAGGTTGTGCTTAGCTACTGATAACTTTTACTTTATTTAAGAAGTAAATAAAGAAAAAAAGTTAATATAAAACTTTTTAATTATTTAAATTAAATAAAAATAGTAAACAAATGTAAATTAAATTTAACAATTACAAAAAATATTTTAAAAAATTGTGTTCACTCCAATAAACACCTGTTGTTGAGACGATGATGAGCATTTTTAATTTTAAAAACTGTAGCACCATGTGATAGCAAGCATTGTGATACTACATTTGGTATCAATATCAAATGAAAATTCTGGTGTTGTGACAAGAGCATATGCGCGATTCACAAATAGCAACAAAAATGCATGCTGAAGTCTACCTGTTCATTCTATGCGGACTCTGAAATCACACACATTGTAATTTTCCATAAGAAGCTGGTTTGTGAAAGTGCTGTGTTTATTTTTGGTGTCACATGTTTTGTCAACTGCGTGTCAAGCCTGCATCAAGCCAACCTAGCCTTGCTGTAGTGTGTTATCTCTTCATCATGAGGTAAAACTGTTTTTCAAGGCCTTGCTCCACCAGGCTGTGTATAGTGGAGTCATTGCAGGGCAGACGAGGTAGCACCACACTAGTCTTCCCCTGGACTGTTAGCACTTATGTAAGAGCTCAGCACACAAGCCCACAGGCCGCCAGGATTAGAGAGGTCTGGCCTGACAGGAAGTTATCAGGCTTTAGCTCATTCCTCACAGACAAAGGCACAAGCCATGGAGGAAGAGGAAAGAACCCACCACGTCTCACACACTGCAGTACATCAACGGCAAGTAAGACTTTGCCAAGAAGATGCTTATAATAGGAGCACTTACCCTCATCTAAACCCAAAACCTTCATTCGTTTTCTTGTCATGTTCAGCACTGGCGTTAACAAGCTGCCTTTACTTTACGTAAACAAACGTTACTCGACCTGAAACTGAACGTCAATGACCGTTTTATTTTCTTCTCCAAGTTTTGGCAGACAGAGAGGCCTGAGAGGGCCTGGACACATCAAGCAGATGTCAAAGAACCAGCACTAACCAAGGCTGACTGGCATTCGCCTTCTGTCAGTTCCCCATCACCTCTGGTCTATGCTAAAACTTGAACACACCACAGACACTACAGCTGACTGCACAGGGCGTTTTCACACCTACAGTTTTTCTGCTCAGAATGAGTAGAGTTTGTAAACTGGAAATGTTTTTCCCTTGGTATGGTTTTTTACTTCAGAGACAACATACAAGCAAATCAAAACCCATTACTACAAACCATGTGACGAAATTCTCTCCACTTATTGGTCAGATGTGTCTGGGGCTGGAGAAAGTAAATAAACACTGGAAGAAGCTCCAGTGTTCAGGACTAGTACTAATCTTGGTGGGAGAGACTGATATTTGCTTATAACTAAAGATGGGTGATACCAAACATTTTCCATTTGATCCAGTATCCAATATTTTCTTATTAAGTTTTGCAATACAGATACCAGTATCAATACTTTACATATCTGTTTGTGCATAAAGAAACAGTATTATTCATTATGTAGGTGTACCTGAGTGATGCAAGCATGTAGTTGGGAGGGACTGATTGGTGTTGCACGTTGAAATACATAGGTTCCACATTTGGTTTGACCAGATACATCAAGGGTTCTGAAATCTTTGGCCAAAACCTGCCAGTCTGCACTGTACAACTGCAGTGTGACAGTTAAAAATAAAGCTCTGCCCAGAATTATACTAAAGAATACAGCACTCAGGAAGCTGGACAGGATTATATAACATAACAGAGAACAGAGCAAGTGATGCTTATGTTTGTGGGATGTTTTCCTCTGGGCTTTGTAAGACGGCTCTGCCATTTTATAATATAGAGGATTTCCTAAATGGTGGGCAGCGGTGACCAAGTGGTTGGGACTTTGCCCTTGTAAACTGAATGTCAAGTTCTAACCTGGGCACCACTGAGGTAATCTTGAGTAAGGTACTGACCCACTACACTGCTTCCCGGTCGCTTCTCATAGCTGTCCTCTTCTCCACGTGTGCATATGTAATGGGTTAAATGCAGAGGTCGCATTTCGTGGTGTGGATTGAGTGTGTTCACAATGAAAATCACTATTTTAACTTGATGCAACATTAAACCAAAGTTGTTTTTTTTTTTTAATTAACAGTGATTGTTTCTGAGCATATGTGTAATCTAACGGCACTGAAATCCAAACTTACACTCGATTAGGACCATCTTGCTGTGTTTTGGGGGGATTTTAGACATAGTACACTTTTTTGAGCATGAAACCTGACTGACCCACAGGTTCACTGATTTGTGACTTTGTTCTTACCGGAGTACCAAACTGATAACAGGTAATTATGGCGCAGTCCAAAAACTAGGCAACAAAACTAAGTAATAAAAAACTAAAGTAATAAGCAAGTCAATTTAATCAATGAGACCTCAAAATGTGGATTTTGACTGTTCCAACACAGATGACTCCGACATCACCATCACTGAGAACAATAATTATTGAAGCATGTATACATGGAAACCTATGGTTATGATCATGTAGTACTCCTACATCCACTTCCTGTATCTACTGTTTCAAAATACAAGGTCTCAGCCCTCTGAGCCACAACCGACTTCACTTAGTACAATTTATTTAATGCAAGGATTGATTCTTAAAAAAATTGTACAAATTCTATAAAATCTATTAAATAATTATATTAGGACTTGGGCACCTACACTCTCTAACAATTGCAACAATTAGTGGTGGTGTGATGGTTAGGGAGTTGCCCCTGTGACTTGAGGGTTGCTGGTTAAAATCCCAGAACCACGAGTGAGCAAGGTACCGTCCCCAAGTACTTCTTCACGGGTGCTGCCCACGTCAGCTGCCCACTGCTCCTACATGGATGGGTTAAATGCACTCACTCAACCGTGGTGATTATCTGGGCACTACACTAGAAAGCACACCACCATTAGCTTGGTGCTATAAAAGGGTGCTAGCTGCTTGAAACGATGTGTTTACTCCTTGAACAATTAAATAAAATGTACAACTGAAGCATGTTTACAATTATATGAGAATCCTAAAATTAAATTCAATCAAATTACATGCTTTATTTTATATCAGTGTGTTATCTTTTTGTTGTTTTTTTTTAAGTGACTTGTCATTGTGAACATCCCCAATCACACAAAGTTCACCCAACTAAAAGTGACCTCTGCATTTAACCCATCACATGTGTACATGTGGAGCAGTGGACAGCTATGAGAAGCGCCCTTCATACTTGTCTCATGTGCTGATGTGCTAGGATGAAAAGCTGGTCAGAGAACTCACTGTTGATCACAAGGCCAATTAAACATGCTCAAGCAGCTAAAACAGTGAACCTGGACCAACTACACAGTGTTCGTGGGACATACTGCAAAAAACAGGCAACAGTAGACTGTTAATGATCTCTAAAGGCCTGATGCTGTCCAACACTGACCGTCAGTTTCTATCAGTGTCCTGGCAGAAGAACTTATTCAGCACACAAGCCATTGCTAAATGTGTATTAGGTCTTAATAAGAAAGGTCTCTAACTTTTTCACTAGCAGCACTGCTGCTCTTCACTAAAAAGTGTTAGGAGCACCAATACAAACTTTAGACTCACTACTTAACTGAATACAGTGCAACATATTCACATTTTATACAATGTCTGTTTATATTGTAAGAAACAGTAATGTCTAACAAAATGAAGTAGTGCTTTAAGCGAAAAAAATTGGGTACTTTTATCAAAACATATAATACTAATCAATGTGCAATATAAAGGTATGTGTCATTATATTAGTCATTACAGCACAACCACAACATGAATATGGATCCACTTTAGTACCAGATCAGTCACAAGCAAGAAATGTGAAAAGGAAAGAAAGCTTTTTTTTTTTTTAGTCATTACATCATATATTTGAAGGAATGACAGTAGTGTGGGGCTATAATTATATATATAACTCCTAAGGTTTTAATGATTCACAAAATTCATAACTCAGTTCAACATCATGACGGTTTCCCAGTTCATTATATTCTTTAATAAAACAGAAATAGGGATTGTGTACAAAAAAATTGTGCCTATTAAAGATTATTAGAGCAAACAACCTGTCAAAAGAATATTGTACTGCTAAAGTTCAATGTCTGAGACAAAACTGGCACAGTGGAGTTTGGTTTGATCCATTCAGAAGATTTTTCTCATCAGCACTGAAAAACCAAACAAAAGCTGTGCTTCATAGTGCCCCAAACAACTGAGCCTGCCAGTCACAATACATTATGATACAATATGACAGAGCGTGTTATTACACTCCCTGTACTGCACATATAAACATAAGTAATTGACTTTGACTAGAAACATTAAGCTCTTCACTGGTTTGAGCTGAAATTATAAATGCATGCCTGATTTTTGGCAAGGCAGCCATGCTCATGTTCAAAGAATGGAGCAGGAAACGCAAAAGCACCAGTAAACCTCATTAAAAACGAACTAAAAAACAAAGAAAACCCATGTTCAAACGAGTCCATGGCAAATTAACAGGTATAGAAACAGCTGTCAATCATTTTGCAACTTCCAGGTTCCTGACAGGGGAAATATAACATATTTATATTTATAAAATATAACAAATCTGCAACTTAGTTACCTTTGCATTTGCTAGCATGGGAATTGCCAGTCCACCCCCCACCACCACCACCTCCCCATTTACTTTAACAATGCAGAACTAAGTGTTACTATAAGTGCAGCCACCTGCACATTACGAAAAAAGCAGGCTTGAACAAAGTGCACCAGTATTGCCATTTAAAATACTGCAAAAATTTATAAAACATGTTCTATGTATAAAGAAACATGCAGTTTGAGTGAGCTTTGTGTACTTATAATAGCTTCAATACAATAATAATAAATACTGTTAACTTGTCTACCCCTAATTGGAAAGTGAGGACGCTAAAACTTAACATTCTCTTGTAAGTGCCAAACACTGAGCCCAAATAATCAACTTTTACTCCACTTCTTTTCCTGACATCCCCTTACAAATTCCAGCTCCCTCTGTACATAAACAGAATGGTACTGCAAAGCCTACTGCCCATAAATTACAACGCTAAACAAGAAAACCTTACAGTTAGTGGAACACTGATAAAACTGAGCCTGCCATAAGTGCAGCCATAAACCAAGCGGACTTCAGAGACGAATATAACCCTGTGTAGGAAGGTTTAATGCAAATGTCACACGTGTTTCAAACTATTCTCACACCTGAAAGACTTGGGCACATAGAAGTGCATATTAAAAAAAACATTTTTCATTCCAAGGCTTAACATTAATTTAAATAAAACCTTTTAATGATGAACACATCCAAATTTTCCTCAGAATTTCTCAAATCCCTTTAGCTGAAGCAAGAAAAGTGTGAAAGGTATTAAAATGGTAAGTTAAACTAGTCAAATTCCCATTACTGGTTTAGCACTAAATTTTAATTATTAAACATGTTTGACAGCAAAACTAATCATTTCATCTATACATGTTTAATATTAAACATTGAGAAAAATCGCTCACGTACTGAAGATACAGCACTCGCAGTGTACTAAAGCTGAAGTAGGCTTTGTATGATCAGTTCCACCTTAAACAGAACCTTTGTTTTCCATTCCATCCTAAATAGTGCAATACATTCTGCCATACTATAATAAGGTGGAACATTCCAGCAAAACACTGCCAATGAACCGGGAAAGCAAACTTGTGGACTATGTAGTTGGCTCTTTATTCAGCTAAACTGACAGTGAAAATGTTATTAAATAAAGATTTTATGATTTACATCTTGAACTTACTTCTGTATCACTGCTGCTATCTAAACATTAATCCAGCAGGACTCAACTGTGTCCTTATTTAAGGAGTGAACATTAGTATTTGTTTAGAAATGGTAATGAGTAATCAAAGATTAAACAATGCTATTTGGGCCCGTCCCAATAGTAACTCTGAATCTTAGAACAGAGAAGAGAAAACCAGAAGATGAATTTAACATTTTAAAATGTTGGATTACAGGCTTCTAGAACAGAGCTCATGTCTAAGACAGATGATTTATGGCTGAGTTTCCCTTTGTGGACCCATGGAATACCCCAAAATAGAACCCAGATTGTTTGTATGAATCATATGAGGAGAAAACAGTGAGAAAGAGACCAGTGGGTAGGTTTCCCTGAACAGCCCTACAAAAAGACAAGAACACAGAAAAGCAAAACCACACAGAAGAACATACAGTCACACCTGCTGTCTACATAAACAAAATCAGTGCAGAATCCGATTTTATCACTCACTAAGTTACCTCATGGCATCTGGCTGGTGTAATCAGTTATAACTGACATTCATAATTTAAAGCTTATGTGTATTTAGAAGCTGGAAATGAAAAAAAACTTGACTTCCTGCTATAATTTACAACGTCAGAGGAGTTCTTAACTACTTCTAGCCATTTTCCACCCCAAAGTCTTTGAATAACCTGTACTTATGAAACTACATTCATTAATCTAGATTTAAACCAGCACTTAGTCAAGGACTGGGCTTAATATGTGTCTGGAAAAAAGCCCCAGAGTAATATATCAGGCTGGATCAAAGGGTGAAGAAGAAAGTGATAACAGGCTAACACGAGGCTTATGCTAAATAGTTCCTTGTGTACGACAAAGCCAAAATAGAACTTAATGTATAGTTATGGCTGTACTTAGAAATGCAACTTGAGCACAGGGCACATGAGAGGGCTTCCCTCCACTGAATACTGTCATTACATTTTTAACAAAATGCTCCAATGAGAACACAGAGATTCCAGGAATGCCAGCATCAACATTTCAAGGTAGAAAAAGCTGGTTCCCTGTTTTACAAAAAGTAATACTTCAGCCAAAATTGTACATAACAAAAATGATGGAACTGTTTATTTGCAAATTGTGTTGGCGCCATCATATTTTTCCTTTAATCTTTTTTATTATTTACATGTACCACACAGAAATGATCTGTACTAACACTAATCTGTACTAGCAAAATCTACAACCTGAGTTCAAAATTAGCTAGAATAAAAATCTATGTGGATGAATGAGATAAATGAAGTCAGTCGCCTCTAGCGGTTTGCTGAAATTGGCCCACTTAACCCCAAACAAATCACTACAAGACATAAGATTTGCAAATGAAATAAGAGACATGAGGACATCTAAACCTAGCAACAACCGCTAACACAGTCTGCATGTGGTGTCACAATAAAGAGCACAGTGGAACTACGATCGGTTGCACTCTGCCTCGCAAGTCTGAGTAAGATCACCATCATCTGATAGCGTAGATATGAGTCATTGCTGTTTTAGCTCGATTTTCTGGATTCTACATGCTCACAGTGTTTCTCTTGCCATAATTGCGTGGGGTTAAAGGGTAAAAGACATTCCAAATACTCCATACCTGACATTCCATACCTTACACCAAATTTTATGGAGCAATGGACTGCATGAGAGCTAGTATCTAATGATTACGGGATTTAAGCTATAGCAGGTTGTGTATGATATACCACACTGCCAGCCCACAATCATAAGAGCAATTTTAAGAATTTTGAAGATATGCAGTTCTATGATTAGTCAAAAAATATTTTGCCATTTATGTATGTATGTATATATGTATGTATGTATATATGTATGTATGCTTAGACACTGTCAGATAGACCAAAAGGTTCATTTCTGATCCTGTGTTTAACCATATCACAAAAAACTCCTCACAGTGACTAACTGTATATGGTCAGGCTACTAAAAGTACAATAAACAATGACTGCAAAGTCCCTTTAAAGTCTTAAAAGAGTCTATATTTAAAAGGGGATTTCAATTTAACCTTCAAACCACAACAGAGAGCTTTCAAGACAGAAGTAAAGGGAAAAACAACCTAATTGATTAAATTTCATGGCTTCCAGTTTTTTCTCAAACCAGTTACCACAGTGTTCTTAAGTTAAACATTGTCACCAAGTTAAACAGTGGTAATGGAAGGCATGACATAAATCCACCCTTTAAAGTCCCAATGAATTTCTGCCTTAGCATTACAAACAACCCTTATATCTGAACTATCCAACTGAAACATGACCTAGTTAAGTCTTGGTTTGGTTTATCGTGACCCCGCTATAAGCGAATGCCTTTCCTCCAAACAGGGACTTGACACAATCAAGGCGAGTTGTGCCAAAAAACAGGGGGTCAGGGCCTTACAGTGAACAAGCCCAAACTGTCTGAACAGTCAGTCCATGACATGCATGACTGCAGCTGCAGAACAAAAACAGGTGTGGAGACTGTTGCATTCCCAAGAGTCTGCACATCAAGGCTTATAAACAAAAGTATTGCTTTGCTGATACATCACTAACAGCAAATGCAAAGCAGCATGGGCGATAAAGAAAGAAACAGACATAAAGCTCCGTCTCAAAATACACCTTAGACTACCTTTGTACAAATCCAAACTATGAAACAGATGTATTTACATTCAATACCAATTCAGAGAGAGAAACCTGCTAATATTAAGTTCTGATGGCAATGTTTTCATAATCACAGGATGTGTGTCTACAGACATTACAATGGGCTTTGCATCATTCTGTCCATCTAAAAAGGACTTAATGACGTTAATATTTACAACAACGCATGGGACATGAGATGAAACGTACACTACATGTTAGTACTGCATAACTAATACTAAAAAACTACTAGAACATCAGGACAACAATCATAACCTTGTGAGCAGGTACTAGCACCAGTCCTTACTATTCATAAACACAAGCTACAGGATGGACTGGTGGCACAATTAACACTTAATACTTTAATTACTACTATAGGTAAGCACTGATAATTCTCTTTTAAAATCGTGTGACCTAGGCTAAATATATAAGCGAGATGTAAGGATGTGAATTACGACATGTGAATTAATGCCACTTATAGCACTCACAGCAATCAGGCCACAATCAGCAATCACACCACAATCAGCAAGAGGAGGAAAAGATTCACTGCTGCTTCGAAATAAACATAAATAATGAGTTATTGTTTAAATCAGCAGATTTACAACATCTGTCCAAGAGAAGGTCATTTACTGTCCTCATGACATGAGGCCCTAAAACTGAATTACCGTGTGAGTTTTCAAAAGTAACCTTCTTCCTTTTGTTTAGTATTCCACCAGGCTATGCTCTTTCAAATCACCATAGTTTTTGAACTATTTTGTGTGTGATGATTATACAGTAACTTCTGGTAAAGTTACACTATGAATAACTGAGCTCAAATCATGTTGCACACCATGCTGTCACTTGATCACTGGGCTTCACTAAATAGTTGGAAAAGCTAAACATTGCTTCCCATTTTTAAAACCCTTAACGATGTGCATAAACATCATCAGATAAACAATAACCCAACAGAAAGAAAGATGAGGGGCCCAATAGACTCATGTATTTCAAACGATCTGTGACCTGCATTCAAAGTAGTCCAGTCTGTAAGAGGAAGCACCACAGTCGATATTGTGTGTGTCTTGATTAAGATCTAAAAGCATGTGCATAAGGTGCAGGCATAAACACCTTAAACATAAATAGATGGTTTTCCTTCTCATGAAAAAAAAGGAAATGTGTTTTGCTTAGAAAGGCGGCTTTGTGAATTCACTTTCTTTGCTGATGCTGAATTCCATTCTCTTCTGCAACACAGACGCTGGCCTAAACTGCTGTGGGAAAAGCTTACTATGTGACTCCTAGTCTAAGGGTGTTTCCTCCCCCCCACCATGTGAAAGCATGCTTTAGGATCAGTGGCTCCATATCCCGGCCATCGAGACGTGCGTTGCCTACTCGATACAGCTGATTCATTAGCCGGATCTCAATCTCTCGTCGTTCAGTTCGGATATTAAAAGTACTAAAAGAAAGGACTGAACTCCCCCTGCTTCAGGGTTCATGGTGGAGGGCTCGCTTACGACGAGGCAGTTGAGAGTCGTGCTCTAACGCTGTTAGACCTGCCCCAACTGACAAGAAATATTTATGTAACAACAAAAACAACTGTAGTTAACGATGCTATGACTGAATGAAGAAAAGAAAGTCTGCACCGTTGAGACTTTATCAGCTCTAACTAAATGCAACTTTTCAGAACAGTGTGGTCAGTTTGCAGGTCATCTAATGTTCTAGCCGCCTCTGCGAGTTCCCGTACAGTGTGACCAACTAACATTAGCCACCTTGCTAACCGAGTCCCTGCGATGACAAGTGAGAGTGGGAGTTCTCGGGTTAGCCAGCAAGTCACTTTCACTGCTCCTCGACGTACTCTTCTCGTTTTACACACATCACGCAGATATTGAGGACAACACTGCAAAAAAGACATGTAAAATGTGCATATTTACCTCAACCGTCAGCTATCCAATCCAGCTGGCTAGACACCAAAACTGTGTAGGACGAGGCTGCTATCTTACGATGCCGCAAACGTTAGCTAACCAACCTAAGGCGGCGACTCGCCTAGCACGCTAAAACGAGCAGCTGTCCGGCTAGCTAACAGATACCTGGAGCTGTTAGCTCTGATAGCAACGGCCGTTTTCACTTGGTGCGAGAATCCGTGTGTTTACAACGCACGAAACGGCCCGAGTGTTCTCGCCAGCTGGGCTAGTAAGCTATAAAACAAGCTGGCGGTGTTTCCAGCATTGCTCTAGCGGACAGGCTAGCTAGACCGACAGGCTCGCACAGCTAATCCCTCTCGCTACCGTCCCAGCAAGGCAGCGGGAAGCGACATTCGGATGCGTCCTCCACAGCAAGCTAACCGTAAACGAGACAAAAGTGACCGGCTACATCCCCCGATGTTTTCACAGTGGACGGTAGCGCCTCTATTGTACTTTACACTTACAGATTTCACGAGAAATATCTATCAGTGCTGATAAGCAAACGCTAGCAAGCTACAGTGTCAAGTTTTTTTCTGTCTCAAAACAGAACGCGGAATGTAACATGATGACAGTTGTTTATGGGATGAGTAGCTGCTGATTGGTTACGGCGAAAGCTTCGAGTGCGGCGGTTGGGCAGTGTTGCCGTCAATTATTTTTATGACCGTAGACACGCCCATAAAGTCAAACGTCGATGACGTCGAACAGCTGTGGCGGTAGGTTGCAGGGCGCGTGTGCCTGAGCCGAAGCGGAGCGGAACACAAAGGCCCGGATGTACAGGAATGTCACTGAAAGGCTCCGCTGCGCCGCTGTGGAAGATCCGCTAATGTTTACAAACATTAACGAAGCCATAGGCAATTACAGCACAAGTGTTTTAGCGATAATAAAAGGCCAGATCCAGTCGGTGCTTTCTTTATTTTTAGAAGTGGATTTGAGGGATTTTACCTCTCTCCAATTACTAAATCCACACTTAGAGCACGACGTTACATAACTCGCTCGACACAAACCAGTGGTGATGTTTCGCCTCAGTCATGGCTCGGTTTAATCCCCTCTAATGTTTTTAATGCATTGATTTGCAGTCAATTATAACGACAACAATAGCTCATACTATTGCTTTATAAGACAAAAACATTAAACATTAGCCAACGGTATAAGGCAACGCAGTGAACGAATGAGTCCTGTTTGTTTTTACAGTCCGCCAGTGCTGGTGAATAGTGTGCAGAACTGAAGGCAGAGCTGTAGGTAGAGCTGTATGCAGAGCTGTGTGCAGAGCTGAAGGCAGAGCTGTGTGCAGAGCTGTAG
>JBBPDA010000152.1:8248406-8277445 GCA_037974385.1 Arnoldichthys spilopterus | reverse complement strand
CCCGACAGAGAGGGGGCCATTATCAACACCCGACAGAGAGGGGGCCATTATCAACACCCGACAGAGAGGGGGCCATTGTCAACACCCGACAGAGAGGGGGCCATTATGAACACCCGACAGAGAGGGGGCCATTGTCAACACCCGACAGAGAGGGGGCCATTATCAACACCCGACAGAGAGGGGGCCATTATCAACACCCGACAGAGAGGGGGCCATTATGAACACCCGACAGAGAGGGGGCCATTATGAACACCCGACAGACAGGGGGCCATTATTACCTGATGTAAATGAAGTGGAGTGATATACTCGAATAGGGGGGCGGCGACTGTACAAAGCAGGAGAATAATCAGCTTGAATTTGCTGACACAGTGAGGCTAATGAACTCTGTTATCACGACACTGATCAGGAACAGTAACCAGAGAAGCACATGGACCTTTTCCACTTAATGTGCAGAAAAACAACAAAGGAGAAGTACAGTCTAAAAAAGACTGACCTGTATGTGTCCACCAGTCATGCAACAAGCCACATACACCAACACCAACTCTCAATTACACATTGATCACTGTTTGTGCTAATTATTGAGCAATATGGCAAAACACACAATACTGAGACATTTTAGTAATTCACATTACAAAATGTAGTTTTCCTGAAGTTTAATAATTATTGTCATAACAATAAAATACTGTCAGACTGCCCAACCATAGTGCAGATTTCTTCACTCCCATTCTCACTAATCACACATTACCAGGGATGCACAGATATAGAAACACCTTGCTGTGGCCAACTCTCAATTGATCAATTCCCTGCAGCCCACAGATACATTTTCAAAAATATTAACATTATTTTACTACATTATTTTACATTTCTATTTAATATGCACTGTTATTCAGAATTACTTAAAACAGTTGGTGAAAGCAGGTTTACAAGACTAGCACTTATATTGGCATAGTTTGTGTGTCTGAGTGCATTTTTACTGGTACAGCAGTGCCGTTTCAGCCAGAATGGGGAAGTGAGCCTCTGGTCTTCTGTGTATGGGATTATACTGGTATGCTATTTTATTTAACCGAGTGTAAAGGAAACAAAAAGGAAATGCCCAGCACTTGTGACTGCATGTCTATCAGTGTGAGTACACTAAAAACAGAGCGCCAAAACAATAGCGGAATCTTGACTAAAGTGACATGATGTAGTGCAAACCTAATAAAGCATATGCAAGTTCTGAGCTTCTGAGGTTGTAAATGTTGTACACAAGAGAGCGAAGATGTGTCATGAGGCCCCAGGTTTCCCTGCCACCATGCACCTGCTGGGAAGAGTTACAGAGTCTAATGGCTCTGGGTACAAATGATCTCTTAAATGTCTGTACCGCAGATTCGTGAGAGCAGCCTGCAGCTACACAAGCTCCTCTGTTTGATTATGGTGGAGTGTAGTGGGCGGTGTTCATTGTCCATGATCGACAGTAGCTTGCAAAGTGTTGTTCAATACAGGACCAATAATAAAAATAAACATTTTATGTCTATCTGCAAATAATACAGTTCCCGCAGATCATGCAGAAACCTAAGAAAATGTAAGTTTAACCACAGTGATCAGGCCACAGTCATGTTTAGCACTCATTAATACTAGAGGAATGGTTTATGGAAAAATCTAGTGACCTACTCGAGCACTTCAGTGCAAAACCTCAGAAGTAAATTCAGACAACAACTTTGTCTTTAGCCCTGTAGGGGTCGGGATAAATTACTGGTCCTGGGGTCATTTGGTCTCTTACATGTGCTACTCCTGTAAACCCTGTAAACTGATTAAAGAAATTTGGAGAATTTTAATGGCAGTTACATGTATAAAGCATTGTTGTATATTCACAATGTCCTCAACTCTTAAGTTTCCTGAAACCATTCCAAACATTTCTATGGACAGATTCTTAAAAAGGCGTTCTTCTCACAGGCACAGACAGTGTAAAAAAAAACTTAACGCACACAAAGCATGTCATCATCATTAAGCATCTGCTACAGTGCAGCACTGATGACTAATAGCCAGCCTGTGCTTGCAGCTGCCCATTTGCGGCACCATTTTCACACACAATCGAGGCGCTGATCATCACTGGCTCCCCCCCAGGTAAAGGGGTAGCCAGCCTCCAAAGAGACCCACTGCAAGAAAACTGTCTGAAAAACAGACGGCAAAAATCAGCATTCTATTATTAACGCAGAGGAGCAGATGCAACTGAGTCAGCCATGATGACTCACTCATCAACAGTTTTAGCTTGTGAGCATCCCTCTTGAACCAGTTAGGTCCTGTCTGCAGAGGTGGAGGAGAGAAGTCAGGTCTGAGTCAGTACGACTTGATTTCTGAAGCTTTGTGCTTATGCAGTATTCCAGAGCCTCTTTAAAATGAATGTCATTGTTCATTTTTTCCTCGGCGAGTACTAGGTCATTGAGCATGCAGTCATACTGCCCCTGGTTTGTAAAACAGTCCAAGCACTGATAAACCTACACGGTCAACATGACCCAGTGGCTAAGCAATGTTGAAGGCTTTAGGAAGAGTTGAAGTCATGGTGTTACTCAGAAATTGCTCATGTTATAACGTACATAAAACTGTAACTGTGAGGTTTACACTGATAGACCACTTCTGCACGTACACCAACCTTGTATTTACACTCATCGTCTTTATGAGCTCTACTATCTAGGTGCACAGGTTCATCACAGGTGCATCTAGGTTTACAATTACAGACTGCAGTCCATCACGTTCACGTGTTGCCTCTCTTTACACCATTCATCACTGGTCAGGACCCCCATACAACCACCACTGAGCAGATGTTTGAGTGGGGGATCATTCGTAGCCCAGCAGTGACACCGACCTGGTAGCAGTATATTTGGTTGTGTGGGCTGCAAAAAGTCCATCACACACAGCAGTGAACCCTATATGGTAAGTGGTGCTAATAAAATAGGCACTGTGTGGATAAACACAAGTTTATCCAATGAAGCTGCTAGTCAGTGTGAACCGATACTGGACATAGATTCAGATAGCTGCATGTTTTACTCACCAAGACAGAATGCATGCCCATGTAGATTCTGCTTATGCATACCAGGATGCTCCAGCATATGGCCACACTCAGTCCAAACAGAAAAGGGTACTGTGAGACAGGGAAAGAAAGATACATTCATAAGGATATTAGCAATTATTGGGTAATCAGGCTACGGTGATGTCCAAAAATGCTAATCTTAAGTTTAATTCGATCCAGTGCTTGAGTCTAACTATTTACACTGTTGTGCCAAACATGATAATATTACTAAAAAATTAATAAAGAAATTAATACTTAGATACCTTGAGGTCATTTGAATAAAGGTAAATGGTGAATATTCACTTCAAGTCATTACACTACATAACAGAGTTCTGTTTTATTTTTGTACCTGGGTATAAAGTGTGTTTTTCCAATCCTTTATTCCCAAAATAAATAGAAAATGGCTATAGTTGCACAAAAACTTCTGTAGTCTAGACAAATTCATCTGTTTTGCCACTATAAATATGAATCTTTTGTGGGCTGTCATCATAAAACCAAAGTTTGAGATGAAAACAGACGTTTTTACATTGGCTTTAAACATAAGCAGTTGAAATATAACACTTGGAAGCCAGGATCAAAAATTGTGTAACATTGTGTAATTTGCAGCATTATTGACTGAACCATTGCTTCAACCATCTTGCAGATAATGATGCACATTTTACACTGCAGCTCTATAAAGCTTGGGCTACAGAAATGTAAGATGATAAATGCCTTTTGCAATAAAATAATCAAATGCAAGTCATTTTCTGTTTGGTCAGCAAGGCCTTACTGATCCAGGCAGAGCTCAGTAAAGTAAAATGTATGTCAAAGAGGAAATGAAAGCCAGAGAGGCTTTGGACTTCCCAGGGGCATACTGATGTAACGATAGGACTAGCAACAACAGGGCATGTTTGTTTTCCCAGAAGTGTAGCAGGACAGGATTGTCCATAAAAAATGTTGTTAAACCTTTAACAGCACAGACTCTAAGGAAACAAAGCTAAACCGGAAGCTTAAAGGATGTTTTTCATTTATCATCGACCTGCCAGAAAATAAAATCCAAAGATATTCTGGGGGACAATACTCAGGGACTGCCCCCGATGCTCATTATGTGGTGTATGTTGAGAATCAGCCAAGATCAAAATCTGCTAATCGATTGTTTTGTTTCAGACCAAACTGTGTTGCATGTTTATGAGGGGAGTGCACTCATGCTGCATTTGAATGTTGCTGCTACACCTGCACAGAGATTGTGATAAAATTCATGTTACGTCTTAATTTCAATAGAGTATTTTATTACTTACTTTTATGTAAAAATGCTAAAGATTTTTACAGCAAGAACATTCAATAAAATCATTATCAGTTTCATCACGACTTGATGCAATTATTTTAACCAAAGATTCGATACATTTTCAATAGCTAAACAGTCTGCAGCGACGCGATTCGGTTCGATGCAATTCGGATGAACGGGTTTGATACTGGGGTCTGCAGTCAGTAGAAAATACGATGAAATTTCACAATTTGCTACATTTCTATTATTTCACACATGCAAACTAATTATAATGTAAACATTTTATTATTAAAGGTCAAATGCAGCAGTGTAATCATTAGCAAAAGCAGCTTCTTGGTTCAAAACACTGCACAAGGTAAAATAAGATACGTAAGATCGTGTGCTATTTTGGTCGATGCATCAGTAAAGATCAATTCATCTGATTACCAGATAAAAAGAAAATAGTGTCACATGTGTTTTAACCGGCTAATCAGAATTACTGGCATTTGTGTTTCTTATTCTCGCTTAGGCCCCACAGTGTGAACTTTGTGCATTAAAGCTGGCAACTGTCCATAAAAACCCATGATCCTTTACTGTCCCATCCTGACTAATCTTCCTTCAAGGCTTCACTGAGCTGGTGACTTTATTCACAACAACAGAGTGATAATGCCTTCCGGAGAAACCCCATGAGGATGGTGGCCTGCTGTTAAACCCATCAGGATGTAGCGGAGAAAGAAAAACGTGCAGAATGTTTGGGCATAAATTTTCTCGATTTCTCATTCTGCAGTTTTTGGGTCTAGACCAGACTTGAGCATGATCTCTGACATTTGATCTCAGAAAACAACATTAACAATAGACTACATATTTTACCAGCTCCTCTCGAATAGCTGTATCAATGTGTGTGAAGATCCAGCTAGTACTGCAACATATTATGGCTTAAACGTTACTCTTCATTGTATACTGATACCTACATTTACATTTATTCATTTGGCTGATGCTTTTATCCAAAGCGATTACCAAGACGTGGAAGGCTACTTGCTCAAGGGTACCTCAGTAGTGCCCGGGCCAGGACTTGAACCTGCGACCTTCAGGACCCAAGGACAATGTCCTAACCACTAGGCCTCCACTGCTCTGATACGTTATTATTCTACTATGAATACAGCGAAAAAACGCATTTAGTCCAACAATACAACAAACCTCATGGTCGGTGTGTTTGCAAAATTCTAAGCCAACTGATCATGAACCTGTTCTTAACCAAAACAAAAAAAAAAACATCAGTTACACCATATGTCTGGTGAGAAGTCATGTCTAATAGTAATGCTTGTATTGTAATATGTACTGTATTACTGTCCACACACAGCCTAGACCACAGCCTTATTAACACAGTGTTCTAAGACCTTTAAAAATAGGACCCTGCTACACAGGGGTGTAGCTGTCTGCTCACTGCATGTGTGTGCCTCTGGTGCCTGTCCAAGCGAGCACACCCACTTGCAGGATTAAAGCTCGCCTTGGTTCAGGCCACAGCTCATGTTTCTGATGTCAAGTAAACATGACTCTTAAAATCCTTCTCTAAGCCAACCTCTCAATCGGTAACTCTTGGTTGAAATACCAAATTGTTACCTACAGTGTTACCTACACTGTGTGACATCTGCACTGATATTCATGGACAGAAGTGGTTGATAAGAAACAGCTGGCACTATGCATCACAATCCAAGAACACATTAATTCTTACAGTTGTAAGTCAGCATGAGTCGAGCCAAGGCCAAGTTGGACAGATGTAGGCCAATATCTAAACATTGATATCTACAAGTGGCACTATTGTTGTCGCACCACTCTCAGTGCCAGTCTAAGCTTCACCAGGATGCCAGCTTACCATCTGCCATGCACCCAGCAAACCATGGTATACTGCAGTGTGTGAGTCAGTCTACTGACTCGGGGCTGGAGCGGAGGGAACACTGTGTTTCTAAATTTGCAGACTGTGAAAAATATTTCACAAAACGTGAAGAAGTGGGTTATAAAAACACAGCTAGAAAAAGAGACAAAGAAAGAAGGTGAAACAATGACCCGGGGCCATTGTTCATGACATCCTGCTATTCTTATGCACCACAAGTGGTCATGAATGTCAAATTAGGTCACATGAACACCACACACTTCATTCTCTTCTTTGCCCAATGCTAAGTTTGGTTTGCTTTTATCCAATATTCATTTTCTTTAAGGGAAATTGATTAAGACGTATGAAATGTCCAGAAGTGAAGTGTGTTTTACATCACCAGTCAACTTCCGGGACAAGCATTTGCACAGAGCCAACAGAACTGATCAGGCTTATTTTCATATTTATAAAGAAAAATATCTTCCAGAAGTTCCTTCAACAGTCGAACAGTAAGCACACAGGCAGTGCAGACAGTACTGTAAAACTTTTGCCCAATTCCCCTGGTCAAAGGTCATATAAATTGGGACATTGAAAACAGTGTAGTCTTAAAGGGACCACTGTATCTACTAGCAGATAGTGTGTCCCTTCAACAACTCCACTTTGTACCCCTTACTCATTGAACAGGGAAGCTCACGCCACTATCTCCTCTGTGAACTCTGTGCACTCTACTGCCTGCAGGTTGTCCTAGTTTAGAAAGCCTCCATTACAGCCTGCCAGCATAAAGCTCCATCATCTCTTCACACCTGCTCTAGGTGACATGTTGCACACAGTGGGGTGTAGAGGTAAATAACTAGGCTTTTACGTTGGAAAATTGTTTGGAAATAGTATGTCATCAGCACTGATCTACACATCGATTTAATTCTGGACAAGGTCTGTTGCTTTGCTTTGATGATGTGCTGTAGATAAGCAATTATGAGTCACAGTTGATGTGTTTTTCAGAAGCAAAAGGCCATTTTCGTGAGATGCTATTTGCAGGCCTGTGAAAGTATCCTGATGATCTCAGATGGCAAATTCCATGTTCACACTGCTTGGTTCCTCATATAGCATTCTGATGTAGGAGAGTCCACTGACAGCTCCTTCATATATATACCAGGGGTCTAAGGCCTGGTGAAGTTGCAGGTTTTCATTCCAACCAAGCTAGAGTTTACTTCTTTCAATCGATCAACTGTTTGAAGACTGAGAATGACTGATTGAGCAAGTAGAATCAGGTTTTACCTCTTGCTTGATTGGGATGAAGTCATGTCAGCACTCCATGGATAGTTACGGATAATACTGGTGAGCCTTGATCTGTACTAGAGGTGTAACAATGAATCCATGTGATATTTTGTGCAGTGTTTTGTACTGAAATTTGCTTTTGCCTATGACTACACTGCTGTGTTTGACCTTTAATAATAAAATATTCACATTAGAATTTGTTTGCATCTGTAAAATTAGGGAAATGTAGCAAATTGTGTGAACAGATTTTAAAGTATCAAAAATGATCAAATCGCTGGCTAAAATAATTGATTTAGGATCAAACTGTGATGTAACTTGTGATTTACACCCCTAACCCATAGAAGGGAAGCACCAATCTGACTTTTTCAGTTCCAATACCTGGGCTTTGGGTATTGGCCTATACTCAGTGATCTGATACTAGTGGTTAATTAATGAGCTGTATGTCTCACTGTGTGGAAGAGACTGGGATCACAGTTTTCATGTGAAAAGCTTGACTATGGCTTGACTTAAACACTGCTTTCCTAACTTTGTAAAACAAAACGGAACTAATACATATAAACCTGTAACATACACCAATATACACCAGCAACATGGTTAAAAAAATCTTTAAAATATTAACAAGAATTACAGTTAGTATGTGAATGCACACAAGCACAAAACAGAACTGAATGGATCAGCCTCATGGATTGGCTCATTTTACCAATACCCAATCCAGCTTCAGCCAGTATCGCCCTGAAATCTCATATTAGTGTTGAATCAGTCCATCTCTAGTACATTTGAGTACTAACTGTGAGTTTTGTTAATTTAAGATTTTCTTTTTACCAAGTTGCTGCTGTATTGATGTTTTAACAATAAATGATTAAATGAATAGGTTTATGTGTATATGAATTTACGACAGCAATGTTTAAGTCATGATGTTGCCTTACACATAAGTAAATGATCCTGGTTTCTTCCACACAGTGAGACATACAGCCTATAAAACTGAACAGTGGTGTCATATCGGCACAGAGTATCAGCCCATGTATTAGTATTGGGGGGGGGGGGGGGGGGGGTCTGATCCTCGCTAGCATGAACACAAACACGGAGTAACAGAATTGAACTGAATGGATAGGCCTCATGGATCAGCTCATTGTTGCCAATACCTGAACCAGGGGTTTGAGCCAGTATCAGACCGATATCAGTATCGGATCAGTGCATCCCTAATCTATACATGTGCCTGGACTGGTGGGATGATATTGTGTCTGTGGTTCCAGTAACTTTCTTTAAAACTCCCTCTGTATTTCAGTGTGAATGCAGCAGGAAAATAAAGCTGTACACATTTTCATGTAAGGCCTGGTGTCTGAGTGATATGAGCTACACGCAGTCTAAGCATTACCTCCCACCGGTTGTAAGTGAGCAGGAAGAGGCAGAAAGGGACAGAGGTTCCAGTCATGGCGTGTACAGAGGGCATGCTGTACTCAAAGTTGTAGAAGACCTCCACCTTAACCACGGGCGGGGAGGCCGGCCGGGTCCATCCCACCAGGTCTTTGGTGGACTGTCCAAAGAACAGGACCCAGACCCACACCACGATCACCTGCCGACTCACGTAGGCATCGACGTTCCACATGAGGAAAGGGAAGAAAACGATGAAGAACATCTCATTGCCCAGTTCAGTCCCGATGGTGAAAAGATAGAAGAGGAACTTATTTTCGATAATAAACTCTTGCCCCACATCACCAGTCAAAGAGTTCTTGCGGAGGGGCTTGACCCTTCCCTTCGAGTCTCCTCTCTCGCCGTCCCCGCTGCTGTCCTGCTGCTCGGGGCCAGCGGTCAGTCCACCGCCGCTCTCCGCCGGACATTTACCGCGTCCCTCTGGCGCGTCCGCACCGGACACCCCAGCTGCCCCGTTGAGCGCAGCGTGTGTGTTTTCCCTCTGCTGTACACTCGCACTCTTTCTAAACAGCGGACCTTTGAGTCCTGGTTCCCCGCTGTCCTCGGCCCGTCTCGCGCATGCACCGTTAGACTCCAGTTCCCTCTCGTCGTCGGTCCCGGGCGATTTTCGAGGAAACGTCCCTCTGACGCCGCACAGCTGCTGAAATCTGGCGACATGGCACGGGTCTTGCAAGCATCGACATAGGCAAATAAATCTCCGTATCAGGGCGCTCGCCATCCTAGAAGCGAAATGGTCTCCAGCGAGCAGACTGTGAGCCCCTCACGCTGAGCAAAGCGAGGGGTGGTGCCTCTGTAGCAGGACGCCGAACAGAAGCATAGACCGCTAGGCTAGCTCGCTATGCTAGCGAACTCCGGAAATTACGCAGAAGTCATTTTATTTAGACTTTGCTTCATTCAAGCGTAGCCGCCCGCCTACCGTGTCCAAAAAAAGACGTAGCTAGCCAACAGTGCCGACAACAAAGGCGAGCAATTCCCTTTGATCTGAGGTACCGCTAACGGCGATTAGCTCGCCTGAATGAAGCTGTCGGGGGCTGCGTCGTGCGCATTGGTGATGACGTAGTGGCGGGTCTCCTTACAGCCGATGAATGAAGCCCCGCCCCTTTTTACTATTAACCCAGTGTTTATGACGAACAGTGATCCCTACTCCACTGCTGAACACAGACCCCTAGTCCACTGCTAACACAGATCCCTCCTATCCTACTAACACTGACTCCCACTATATGAAACCAAAACAAGGCATTAATGTTCAGTGAAATATGCTGTAATGTAAATAATGTATAAGAGTATAGCAGAGAGTACAGAAATCCATGCACAGGAAATACACACATACATAATCTTACAAAAATAGTTGATACACAAAGTTTCATATTGGTTCACACAAAATCCAAACATGAAAAAAAGAAAAGTGAAAACACACTACTCCCTCAACTGTGTTGCACCTCTAAAACTACAACATTATTATTTTTTTGCATCTCCTGTAAACAATAAAAACCCCAATAATAATAAATCTAAATTCTATAATGGAAGTGACTGTATAAAGACTGGGCCATTTCCCCTGGCCCATTCATTCTGAAATTGACATGGTGCAAAGTCAGTTTTTTGGAGACATGAAGGTGTTGCTCGTCACCACTTGAATCTGTTTTTCTGCTGACTGCGTTTTACTAAAAGAAAGAAGGAAAACAAAGGAAATTAACTGAATTCATCATCAAACACATGCTGTATAACTTTACACTCCTGGACCCAGAAATTTTCCTTACATGCAGTTTTGTCTTCTTCCTTTGTACTCAGGAGCCAGTGTTGTGTTCTGCTGTCTGACCCATCTGAAGCCCCAAAAAGTGACATTTACACATGAGTCCACAAACAAATACACAAATAATAGGCTGTTGAATATAATCACCAAATTGATGCTCACTGAATATTCAGCACTAAAATGAGAACCTGGTGATGTAATAAGATGGGATAGGTGTGGTTATCTTTACATTAAAATGCATTTGTTGGTTTAACCTTTTTTGCCCAGATTTTTCCAGGTCCTGGCCCTGAGGGAGGGTGGTTTGCTTTTGCAGGTGACCAGGCAGTCCTGCATAGGGTCGGTTCCAAAGGTGTCCATCTCCACCTGTCTGTGTCGGCGAGACCTGGGTGCCTGTGATGAAAGAATGAGATAGGAAAAAAAAAGATTGAGGTAAGTAGCAAACAGAAGATTTAAGAATTTGTAAAGGAGGCCAGGAATGCAACAGCAATCACTGACCTTTGATAGATGACCATATGATTTGGACTTTATGGAAGCAAGTTCAGCTGCTCTCAAGGAAGACTGGGTAAAAAAAGAAAGTGAAAAATGAATTGTGACTGCAGATACAATCTTCTCATGACTTTCATTGCAGGCATTTAAGAGGCCTAATATCATTGCTTCTTTTTTTAATGAAAGTAGATCAGCTGGACTTACCTCCAACTGCTGTTTGCTGTCCTTGGCTTTTGCACCCAAGTCCTTATTTTTTGTCACCTAAGTGTCATAATTAAGACTCAAACACTAGTCATTAAAACCCCCTCAAGACACTTCACAAGCAACAGAAGACATGTGATAAGATATGCTATATATCCAAACATGTAGACACCTCTAGACTTCCACTAGATGTTGGATCATTGCTGTGAGAATATAATTGCATTCAGCTACAAGAGTTTGTGAGGTCATATAAAGCAACTTTTATGCAGAGTCAAGATTAAACATACTCATCAGCCACATTATGACCACTGATAAGTAAATAACATTACGCTCACCAAAATGAAAGTGACGGTCATTGTGAACACATTCAAGCAACACAACTACATGGGACCTCTGCATTTAACCCATCACATGCCCACTCGTGAAGCAGCAGGCAGCTATCAATGGCACCCAGGGAGCAGTGTAGTTCAGTGGTACCTGGGTTGGAACTTGAACCTGCAACCTTCTGTTCACAAGAGTTAACATCCTAATCACTAGGCCACCACTGCTCCATCATTCTGGAGAATGCAGTTCCCCTGCCTGACTGGGAGGGATTTATACTCTTCTGGCTGAAGCCTGGCTTTAGCCAATCACATTAGGGTCATGTGTGCATGCTCCTGAACGTCCCATTGTATTGGAAATGTTTTGCTGTGTATCCACACACGTGACAGCATTTGAGGAGTCGAATTCAATAATTAAAAGGGGTGTACTTTTGGACAAAGAGTGTATCTAGTTCTAGATAACTTGATCAGCTTGATGAAGCCTTCATTTACATTTCAAGCTTTCATTTTTCACTTGATGTTCAGACAAATATTACAGAAGAAAGAAATCTTGAAGTGTCCACTAGGTGTACTTACTGTTTTTTTTTCCTGCCACTCCTGAAACTTGATGACTGATTCCTGAAGCTTGGCAGGCAAGTTGACTGGCGTGACACTTACTAGTGAGGACACAGACAAACCCTGTTTAATCCGTTCATAATGACCTTGAATGTTTGCGATTTCCTGGAGAAGCGGAATAAACATTAATTTCTACATAAGAAGCTGAATGGTATAAATTAGCATTGAGTATAGTGCAAGCAGTACAACAACAAAGATTTATGGAAAGGTTGCAATCTTGTTTACCAGACAAGAGAGTACACCGGATTCATGTATTGTGCATAGTTGTCCTTTCTGTCCATGTTCCTTGGATAAAAACTTAGCAACATGCCCTTGCTTAGACTATAATTGTGAAAGAGCTTTTAACTCTAGCTTTCAGCTCTTTGCTGATCTGGCACAGAAATTTTTGTTTGCTCTGAAAGGCTGGAATATTCTGAATAAAGACCACATTATTTCACATCTCCACAGTCACGTTGGTGTTAGTGCATCAGTATGGTTTCACCACATAAGATTGTTGGGTTTGTACTGACATTTAAATGTTTATGCTATTTGCTATTCTTCTAGTTATTACTGTATCCCAAAAATAAGAATTTAATAAAGGAATGTAATGATTTTCCTAAAATGGTACAAAGAAGGGGACATGACAACACAAAAAAACCCACTTCAAGTGTATCTGTGCTGACCAGCTCCGCCACTCTGGCTGAACGATCTTGAAACTCCTCATTGACATCCTTGTTTAAATAGCGCCGTTTTGCGTCAAATGTGAGCTGGAGGTTAGAAAAGATATGCAGTGTCATTCATCTGAACTTCAGGCCCCTGTGTTTCTATACAAGTAATATGCAAAAATCCACAATTGCGTTATACACTGGCAGTTAAAATGAACAGCTCAGACGCACACTTGATATGCACTGATGCTCCCTAGAAGGAGGAAAACTACAGAAAAAAGTATTTCTAGACAGTCCAACAACACAATGCAGGGTTCCATAACGCACAAAGCAGGAAATTCAGATCATGACAAGCATACGGTTACCAGATTTAAAGGCCACCGAGGTCTTCTGTATGGAGATGAACAGTCCTACTATTCTAAATGGTCTGTGAACAGTAGTGAAGAGTGCATTGTTTAAAAAACATGAAAATATGATTGTGTAGTGTCAGACAGCCATCAAGGGTAGAGTTTGACATACAAAACACTGAAAGAACTACACTGCTTCACAGTTCATTGTTTGGAGGATTTATGCCCTTCAAGATGATGCTTAGCATTTAACGTGGTGACCTTAGGCTCATGTGCAGCTACACCAAAGCATCCCATTCTATTGGTAATGCTTTTCTATGACGTTGTGTTAAGATTAAGTTGAACACCTGTATAAACAATGGGCACACCAAAAACTAGTTGAATTAACAAATTTGAAAAGAGTAGTTCTGGAAACACACACATCCTTTATGTGCAATAGTGATTACAGCAAAACATGTCTGAGCAGTTCTTTTTGACTGCCAGTGTATGCCTTTAAAAGAAAAAGTAGGTTAAACGTGTTTGGAGTACAACAGGTAGATGAAAAGGCTTGCTAACCTGCTTGGGCATGGCAGTGTAATAGAACACTTTCTCAAACTCAAGCTTTCTGTAGATATATACAACATCCAGGTGCTGACAGCTAAGCGCATCCCAAACAAACTTCTGCACATGCACCCAATCCTTTAGAGCAATCCAAATCTGAGAAAAACATGAAGATGTGAGCACAAACCTACAAGAAAATGAAGGAGACTATATGTACAATCACAATGCAAGCTGAAGCACCTTTTCCTTAGGCAAGGGAAGTTGAGTGTGGTAAAGGCCATAAAACATGTAGAGTGCCCCCACCCTGATCTGAAAGCTGTACGGGGGCAAGAAGTAACCATACACTGTCGCGAAGGCAAGACGAGTAAACGTTCTCTTCTCCTGGCGTGTGGTCATTCCACTGGTAACAAAACAAAAAGCACACTGATGCAGACCACGTTTTTAAAGTAAAAATGTATTTAATTAAACTTTGAGCCAATCAGACTTTGTAGATTTTACAAATCTGAATATTTATAATGCAATGTGTGCATCACAGTAAGAACAAAACCTTGTGTGTAAATTTGTGGTTTTATTTATATAATTTAAAAATACATGTTTATACCGTGTCAAATTTTCATGATAAACAGGCTAACAAATGATCCAAAACATCTGGTTACTTATTACTTACACAAAGTCTGTAAAGTTACTTTTATGGGGATACAAGGTTTGTTTTTGACAGGTGATATGATGTCTAAAGATGAATCTGATCAAACTGCATTTATAATCCCTAATTTGAATCTGTACATTTAAGGCTTTTACATTGTTTGATCTAAAAATGAAATAAATCAGCCATAACACCACTGAACAGTGAAGTGAATAGCACTGACTGTTTAATTATTTCATTACAATGGCACCTGTCAGGTGGGTGGGATATATGAGACCCATTCAATATTAGGCAGGTGGCATTAATGTTATTGCTGATCTGATGTTATAGAGCCTCTAGAATTGTGGGCCCCAATATTATAAGAGGAACACTCCATCAGTGCTTTGATGCTCAATTCGTCTCACTAGTGAGTGCCAACCAGAGGACACCGTGTTAACTGAAAGGCCGAGCATCACTGAACGCCAATACTGAGCTTTCAGAAGGCTCTAGCAGTGGAAAACGGGCGACAGAAAGCAGTGTGAACCACAGGGGTGAGCAGTGATGCCTTACTGAAACACGCTAGAGAAGTCCAAAGCTCTCCATATGGTCGCAAACTGCTCATATCGGACCGACTCCGTCTGCTGGAAACGGCCCAGCAGTTCCTCACAGTCCGCTCTGAACGGGATCCAGAAGAAATCGCAAGTTTTTGCTGCAGCTAAAAAAGTGAATTGACCCCGTTAATTGGGCCGGAGGGTAACTTGAGGAAACTATGATGATCTTACCTATAGTCATTGCTGCCCTGGTGCTGTTGAACGCGTACACGTGGAGAGAAGGTAGAAGCTAATCCGGGTAATGACGAAAACACGGCGTCTCGAGGGCTCACACCGCCAGGTGCTTCAGTACAACACTGATGTATTCCAGGAGGTGCTAAATGCGTCACTGATCAGAGGATTGTGTGTGTGTATACATGTGTTTAACCTTTTGTGAAGACAATGAACATGAAAATTAGAAAATGAGAAATGTCCTTATAATGTAAGTAATACAAGAAAATCTGTCGAAGCGAGGACGTTTTGCTGGTCCTTACAAGGAACCGTGGTGTTTTCTTTTTTAGGAAACACTGAACGAGCAGAACGACTTTTGTTTACTGAGGTTAAGATCAGTGTTAAGTTTAGGTGTCAGTGTCGTATTACTGAAATACAGTACTGCAGAAGTCAGTAGAATGATGTACTTACAAAGATAGCAATACAAACGTGTGTGTTTCAAAGTAAACTTTATATACAACTAACCATGAGCGTTCACATTCAACAAGCAAAATATGCATAGGAGAATGGTTAAATGTGCCCCTTAAACTTTTGCAGGTAATATATTTTAACGCGCTCACAAACTCCATCCCAAACCAGAGGCACATGAATAAAGGTCCCTTATCGAAGTGGGCGGGGCATCGTGTACAGTGACATCAGCGCCACAGAAATGTGAAGTTCTGAGATAAACATTAAGGTTATACATAGAGGAAGATATCTTATTTTATGTAAAAAGATGTAGTTATGAATCAAAATTACTCTTAATTTTTTTTTACCTTTTTGAGTGTCCCGTTTGGCCCACTGATAAAATCCTGGACATGCTGGTAGTCGGTATATGGGACGGGGCTCTAATGCATTTAAAAAAAAAAAAAAAGATTTTGAGGAAAATGAAAAGCATGTCATCAAAATGAAATGCCTGAACTGTAACGATAGAAGTCTTTGTAATTGAATCAAAATGTAATTTCTCTTAAATCTGCGATCACCAAAACTGAAAATGTTGTTCTTAAATAATATATAAATAATTTTTACCAACATGCAGGTATATTGTATGCATATGGATTTTGAATATATGAATATTTGAAAGCAATCAAAGTTATTTATTTATTTATTGCCTATTTATCTATGCATTACATATTACTGTTTTCTATTCTTCTTTAACATTAAAACAATTAAATGTCCCATTTTGCCAGTAGTGGCTGAAAAAAGGTGGGTTTTTTTGTTTTTAAAGTATATACACACTGATCAGCCACAACATTAAAATCACGAACAGATGAAGTGAGTGAGTAGCACTGAACATCTCCTTACATTGGCAGGAGGATATCTTAGGCTGCTGTAATAGTGCTTATGCTAACCAGTCACCCAATGAATGTGAGTACAGAAATGGACCATGGGGCAGTGGAAAGCTAGCCTGATTTGGTAAATCACATTTTTTATTTACATAATGTGGATTGCTGGGTGTGTGTGTGTGTGAATTGCATACCTGAGCAAGGAATGGCACCAGGATGCACTATGGGATGAAGATAAGCAAGTACAGGCAGCAAGATGCTCTGGGCAATGTTCTGCTGGGAAACCTTGGGTCCTGGCATTCATCTAGATGTTACTTGGACACGTACAACCTATCTAAACATAATTTCAAATCAAGTACACCCTTTCGGGAATGGTGTTCCCTAATGGCAGTGGCCTCTATCAGCCTCACTGCAAAAATTGTTCTAGAATGACTTGTCCTCAATTCCCAAGACTGATTTTTTTGAAATGATATTCACATTGTGTAATGCATACTGTATATGTATAAACTACATTACTATAAACTGCATGCTGTTTAAACTATGTACTTGGTATATTATACCACACTGTATAGCATACTGTATATTTTTGCATATTATCTATCAATGTATATTGTCTAGAACACTATGTAACAGAATTCTATTTTGTTTTTATTTCTGGATACAAAGTGTGTTTTTTCAATACCTTATGCCTAACTGAAAACGGCCATTGATCCACAAAGACTTGCTGCTGTGGCCAGGACATTTTGAAATGTATCTTTCTGGAATCTTTTAGAACTTTTTCTAACTTCCTGGTCATTTATACTATAGATATAAAACTTTTGTAGGCTGTGGTCATAAAATCAAAGTTTGTGATGAGTATAAATGTTTTTACATAGACATAAGCAGTTGAAACAGAACACTTTTAAGCCAGAAACGAAAATTGTGCAGCACTGTGTTCTGTATCTTATATGTGAATCTTATTTGTACTAGAGAAACACCATCGGCCAGAAACAAATTCCATGTGTGTGCAAACACACTTGGCCAAACAAAAGCTGATTCTGAAATATAGCATATGGACTTTCCCACACAAGAGTCTGGTCCACAATAGTTGTTTAATGATTATGCAATAAACAATACATTTAGTGTTAAGGGAATACAGGTGTACAGACCGCAGAAATAAATGAACAATAGATTACAATACCACAAAAGGAAATGCTCCTCCTATTGCAAAATAAGATAAGTTCATAAAATATTTGCAGGACAATGTCAGCATCTATACAAAGTGACATTGATGAGAAAGCATGAGGAAAACAAATATTGCCTTTGTTTATGCCTACTCTAAGCATTTTAATATGCCATTATACACTTAAAAGTTGAATAACTGATACATCAGCTTTGCATGATAAGTCTACAACACGCTTTTTAAGCATAATATTAAAATCTATCCTGCTGTATGAAACCGGAGCGGCATGAATGACTTCTAAGCATTCTACCATGAAGATACATAGACAGAAAGAAATGTCTACCAAAAATATAAAAATCTATCGCGTAATTAAACTCTACACCTGTTTCAACCTCAGCATGATAAAAACCATCACCTGGACATTTGCATTTCACTAGAAATGCCAAAATCTCATTTGAAAATTCCCTTTTGCACATTCGCAAGTATTACTTTCAATGGTGCCTTTACAATTCCTCTGTGCCACTCCAATGAACTGGATCTATGATGCAAATATGTCCACAGCAATAAGAATATAAGCAATCACCACGGGGCCTATGGATGAACACAACTCAAATGTAACCGCATTGAAACAAATACGAAAGATGAGAAAAGCAACAGAGAGAAAAATAACATGGTTATTCTTTTTTTTGTTAAAATTACATATTTGTAAAAATGGTTTCGTATATTGCATGAACTGCTGGTATTCTGTCTTAAGAAAATAGATCATTGTGCGACTTTAGCTACAATACACACTGCTTAGGGAAAGGGTGGGCAAAAAACAGGGCACAAAGATACGAGAGGTTCTGCAGCAAAAAAGGGATCCAGAGTGGGACAAGTGAGCATCTATGTTGGGGCGAGGGCAGGGGCGATGGGAGTGTGCGTTTATCATTAAGGCTCTTAACCCACTATTGGTCACCACCACTAGGTGGGATTACACTAGTTTGTCTCCACTGGCAAGAAAGAAACGACCTAGTAATTTGTCAGGGTTTGTCCTCCAGGTCGGGTGGAACACCCACCGAGAGCTATGAAACATGTAGGGTCGGAAAGAAGACAGTAAAACAATGAGTTATGGGGGGGGGGGGGAAGAGGAGAAAAAGAAGAGTCTGAAAAAGGGTGAGAAGTACATGGTGGGCACGTAGTTCTACTTTAGAAGGTGATAATAGAGGAAGGGAAGAGGGGGTGCAGTGTCCAGTATTGCAAAGCAGAGCATAGCTCAGTTAACTTGGTCCAGAGCACGCAGTAGCTCCTCCCCTTGTAAGAGAGAATGGCGATCCTGAATAGGAGCATTGACCATGCAGTCATAGCGCGTCAGCTGAGGTAACCCTCCACTGCTCTCAAACGAGCTGCACAGCAAACGACTGGCCACATCTTTAAAAAAAAATTTAAATCATATAAGCAAAATAACCATCAACATTTAAGTCATTTGCATTTAAAAATGACAAGGCTGTTACCAAACCTCACTTACCAGATGGCAGTATAAGAATGGTCTTGTTCCCACCCAGCAAACTTGAGCCTTTAACCTCCAGCACCTTGGCTCTCTTTCCTGGTTCTACAGCATCATCCACAGATTGAAGTAAAGCCCCCTGTAGGTAAAGGTACATGAGAGCAATAATCAATATAGTGCACTCTGCTGCAGTATTAAAAAATAATAAAGCGCATGTTGAAAACTGTTAATGACATGGAACAGCAGAGCAAAAGACTCACCAGGCCAACAGCTTGTGATAGTGAATTAACCTCTTCCAGCTTCCTCTTGCGCTGGGCATTTTGGATGGCTAATGCCTTTGGAGAGATCTCTGGATCTGCCAATGACATTCTGGAAAGCAGAAGTTGACATTCAGGTCGGTAAAAAAAAGATCTTTAAAGCCCTAACATCAACATATACAGCAGATTATTCAAATAATGCTGACTTTTAACTTTTCTCCAGTTCATTTAGTCATATAGCATTCTTTTTGTTGGAATAAGTTTTTAGTTGACACATTGCAGATAATTAGTGTAAGAGCATGCCAGACTCTTGTGCCATCAAGAATATTACCTGCTACTCTGAGGGTTGCTCGCCTGTGTTGTGAGGGCACGGACTGGGGAGGCCTCACGACTGTGATTGCCACTGAAAGGTGAGATCGGGGCACTGCGTACCTCCTGCAGAAGATGGAGGGGTGAGGGGACATGGGAAGAGGGTTCGTGTTTTACTGAGCTGCTGCTAGAAGTTGGAGACGGCCGGGTAGGCAAGGGCTGGAACAGTGAGCTCATGTCTGAGATAGTATGTGAGCCAGAGGGGAGTGGGTCCAGAGGAGAGGGGATATACAGCTGGAAGTCATCGTCCATTGGAATATATGGAGCAAGCATCTCCAGGTCAAGATCACCCATATCCTTAGAAGCAAAAAACAACCAAGATTAGAGGATGAAGCAGAGTCAAGTATGGATGAAGTATGACCATTAGGAAAAATTACATTTACACTTACTTGGGTGCTCAATGGGGTCTTGGCCTCTGTGTCAATAGCAAATAATTTTTCAACCAAATCCAATTTGAACTCAGAGTTGATATCTGACTCAACCTGGAAACAGTAATCCATTGGGCTGTTGGGCTGTGGAGACAGAGAAAGCAAGAGCAAGCACTTAAGTGTCTGAGGGCATCAACACACATTCCTCTGTTTCACTCCTACACATAATAGACACAACAAAACAGAATCATGCACCCTGCTATTATGTCTGGTGAACTTTTCTGTTTATTAGAAATGTCTATCTACCTCTGAGGAGGTGGATCCAGGGGTAGAACTGGAAGGAGTGTCAGCAGCATCTGTGCTGTGTTGGGAGTTAGAAGGAAATGAAAAATCTTCTCCAGCAGACTCCAGTTTGGCTAGAGGTGGAGGGGGTTCACTGGGAGCCAGTGGTGACAAAGGCAGAGGCAATTTCTCACTCGTGGAGGGCAGCATGACGTCATTGTAGAGAGGGACCTCCTTCAGTAGCTGGATCTCAGAGTCTAAAGATACAATGGTTGGTTACCCCGTTTTTTCTACGACTCATTTTGTGTGACCTTTTTTTTAAAATCAAGTTAGTACAGCATGTCTGCATGTTATAAGTGTAATCCCCACAAGCAAAACCCTTTGCAAGACATTTGCTATTTAGCTTTCTAGGATTAAAACTAAGATCATCTAGAGTGAGCCAAGTTAGGATTCAGACAAGATTAAAATCTGCCAGACTTTTTCTTCCAAACTAGTTTTCAGCAATGGGCTAACTTTTTATTATGGCTGAAATGTTACATTTTTATTACATAAATTACACACGCTTATGCTGCATTTGTATGCTTTGTGTTAAAATTTAAAATGCCATTTTGGTCATTTAAAGTGCAAATAATGTTACTCATATTGGTGCCCTGGCTAATGAAAGTACTATAAATATGCTTGTGTTTTAGCCCTTGTGATGTTAGTTCTGGCTATTAAAAAATCATATTGTGGCAACAGAGAAGCATCCAAATGCCTCCAGTTATTTAAGAGTCCAATACTGCCATTCTTTTTCTGTTTACATTTACAAGTGCTATTATAATGCTAAATAAACCTCTGACGTATTCTAGACATGTTTCTAAATGCCAAAATACTAAAGAGTACTGACCTGGACTGTTAAAGTCTAGTGAGATGATAGTGTCTCCTGCAGCAGGAGCAAGTAATGTGAGGGCTTCAGGCTCCTTCTTCAACTTATCGTACAGGCTCTCTGGGCTCTCCACAGAACACTGCAGTGTCTCCTCCTTGAAGAGCTTCATCATGTCCATTTCCGGGTCCTCTTCCTTTTCCACCTCGGACTCCTCCTTCTCCACAGCCTCTGGCTCAGTCACAGTCTGCTCTAGTGAGAATACCACATCTCCCTCCACAACGCCACTGCAGGACACATTATCAGTGAGACCCAAAATGCAACATTTCATCACAACAGACACAAATGTATTACTACATACTAGTTGTATCACATAAAATGGGAGTTATTGCCATACCTGAGAACATAGTTGACACACACAATGCACTGTGGCTGAGAATTCTTGGGATTGTAAATGACTGTGGCCTGGGTCTCGACCCATACATAGCCTCCCTTCTTAGCCAACATTCGATACTGGCCTGTCGTAGCCTGGCCCTTGGCAAACACTGAGTAAACAAAAGCAATGTGTAATAATTAATTCATCACTGCGAAGTTGAAATCTGGACTCTGGGCAGTATAGTGCTATGAAGAATTTTTTAAACAAAGGTCATGTAAGCATCATCATTGCCTGACAATAGCATGCAATTATATTAAGAGTGCATATTAACGGCTTATGGACACTTACAATTGTGGTGTGTCTTGGTGAGGTGATCAGAGTCCAGGGCATGGTAGTACTCATACACGGACCTATTTAGCAGGTCATCTGGCTCATGGCCCATGAGCTCTGTGATTCTGAAAGACAAGGAAAAAGATTAATTAGCCTTTGATAGCTTAAATTATAGGAACAAGAGGAGGAACAGTTCATTAATTCTGCAGACATCTTTCAGGTAAGCATTATTATATATAAACAGATTTAATATGTTTATTCATATATTCCACGTTCACAGGATAATTGCCATTTACCACTACATTGGTTACACATTTATACCACTAGATGGTGATAAAGATGCAATAACAGAAAAGGCTTAAACATTCTGTTCAGCCTTTCCAAAGAATTCAGATTATTGGGTAGTAATTGTCCAGGTGTAGGTGAGCATGCACCTGAAGTCCTTTATAAGCTGGTTTAAGAAATACTTTGAACAAAGCATATTGTGGACTGGAGTTGGGAACTAACGTTGTATAAAAAAATCCCCGGACAGGAACAATGGCTAATGTGACAAAAAAGTAATAGAGAAATGGAAATCTGTGGTGAAAAAAAGCTCGAGTGGAATTCCATAATTTAAAAATATGATATTTTCCAATGTGGGTAAAAAAATAAGAGGATACAAAAAAAGAACCAAGTATAAGTAGTGCAAGGTTATAATGCAAATATCTTACCTCTCATCGCAATATGAGAACTTCATGTCCAAAGTGTGACGGCTAAGAAACGTTTTGCTGTCCAAAGGTACCTCGATGTTCGAGGGGTGGGGTATGGGCTCACAGATCAGCACCAAATACGCAATAGGTGGCTCTTTAAAGCCATTGTCTCCAGAACCCTCACCACAGTCCTGGACACGCACATGACCTGTGCAGTGGAGAACCTAAGAGAGATATGTAAAATAAAAATGAAAGTTAATTATAGCTATTCCACATAGGAAAAGAACCCTCAATCTATACACGATCTTGTTATATGTCTTCTAAACACATAGTAAACAAAAACACTGAGTTATACTTCAGCATCAGAGGGTTTGTGTATTAGGTTAGGTTTCTTGCTTTTTCCCCTGACACTGAACTGCGAATAACTTGTACTTACTGCCTGTTATACTGGGAAGTTAACTGAATAATCCAATTTCACGCTGTACTGTAATATTACGTGTGCTTGGAAAAGCATATCCAGATATGTAATGATTGGAGGCTTACCTTCCATGTGGCAGACTTGATGTTGACAGTACGCCCTCTACTAGTGAGTGTGCACTTCATGCGCAGGAAGAAACTTCGCTCTGTGTTTTGCTCCTTTGTTTTCTTGGACCCTGTTCTGTGCACTAGCATCTCCCTCATTTCCTCATGATCACAAGGGTGTGCAAAGTCAAAAACACTGTGGCCAGTCAGATCAAACTGGGAGTGAACAAAAACAGAGACAACATTTACTCATGTAATATGAAAACAAACAACCAAAAGAGAACATACTGACAAGGATCTCAAATGGCAGTTACCTGTGTGAGGCCCATACATTTGCAAACATTTTCAGAGAGATAAACCATGTCTCCATCCTCTGAAAGCACCATTAGGAAGCCCTCTAGGGCCTTCAGGTAGAAGCCATTGAGCTGACTCTCCAGCTCAGATTCTTCATCTGCATCATCTGAACAAAAAAAAGATATCAAAATATTTTCCAATGAAAAGATTCACCCCCTTATACATCATTAGTATCAAGCTCTTAGTAGTACAGCTTATTCATACACCACAGAGTAACTGCACTTCAGTGGTCATTAATTCTTTAAAAAAAACTGCATAAGGAATTTAGAAGTACATATTCAAATTAAGGTTCATTTTAGGGAAGACCTACAGAACAAAACCATTTTAATAAATCTACAAACTCCATTTCAGAAGGGTTGAGATTTGTTTAAATAAAATGCAATAAAAACAGTAATGGAAGATGTTAAGTTTCTTGAACTTGGAGTAGTGGGCTACTACTCCACCCTCACCCAATCATCCATGAAAGGCCAAACAGAGTCCAGGGCCAACAAACTTTAACTTAAAAAAGTTTAAAGACAATATATCCAGTGTTTTCATAGATCAATATTTAAAATTGTATTTTGCAAATTTAAACAAATTTGGAATTTGACACCTGCAACACACTCAAAAAAGTTGGAACAAAGGTGTGTTTACCACTGTGTAACATCACCTTTCCTTTTTAATTTTACCATTTGATCATTTGGGAACTGAGGAGCCGAACTGTGGTAGAATTTTTGCCCATTCTTGCTTTATACAAGACTTGCTTAAACAGCTGCTTAACCTTCAATGGTGGCCATGATTCTACTCTTCATGAAGCTCTATACATTTTCGATAGAAGACACATCTGGACCACTTTGAAAGAACCATGGATTTGCTGGGAAAAGATGCCACCTTGATGGCAGAATATGCCTCTCTAAAATGGGACTTTCACACCAATGCCCCCAATGACTGAGCTAGTGGTGATTGGTCCTTTTACACACAATCATGCTCCCCTCACCTGTTACCAGCTCATCTTATTATTTAATGTTTCAAAACAGCATAACTTGAATATTCTATAAACTTTCATTTTGCTCTGTTGCTTTTATTTAGTGTGTTGCAGCCATCAAACCCTAAATTTGTGTAAAATATATGCAAAGTACACCAAGTTGATCAGTGAAAATATCAGAAAATCTTTTCTTTGAACTTTTTACATTTAAACAGAAGTTCAAGAGAAATAACAAATCTCACATTCTTGTTTTTATTGCATTTTATGGAAAATTCCTTAGAAGGTTTGTTTACATTTCATTGAACTGACCAGAACTCAGAAGTTTTCTCATGCGCAGGTAGCTGATGGTGAGCCTCATGATGGAGGCCTTGTCCAAGTGGGAGCTAACATTGTGGGGAAGGGGAAGCTGGCGTGCTAGTTCATAGAACACCTCAGACTCCTTGCCCCTGCGACATCGAGCTGCATCCCTGGACTTCTCCTTTCTGCGCTCCGAGCTCACCCTAGAAACACAAGGATGAATAAAAGAAAGGAAAAAAAGAAGGTTAAGTTGGCTAAACTTTCTACCTAAAACTAACAAGAGTCTGTCCTGAGTTAGGAAGACCTGAAGACTACCAGCAAGGTAATTTACCCACCTTAACGACAAGTGGCTAGATGTAGAGGAGTTGTCACAAAGCAGAAGAGGTGTGCTATAATTCTTGGCAATTAACCATGGCCAAAGGTTGGTTAGTAATTTATGGCCTCAGACAGTTCCCAGTACACTATACTACAACCAGAAGTCATAAAATCTCTCACACTTAATTTTGTTTTTAAAATAAATAAATAATTTTAAAAAACCTCAAAAACTAAGTTTTTAGTTTGTACTGGAAGGAGATCATTTGTATTTTCTCCCAGATGTCATGATGTTTTCATGATATTTCTAAAAATTGAAACTGAAAGGTTGTGGTCATACTAGTAATCAAAACAGAACATAACTAGTCAAAAATCTCCTTTCGCTGCATGGAGATAGCTTTTAAATAACTTAACTACTTTTAAAAAGCTAGTAATTAATTAATTTAAATATAAAAACAAAAATGAGTAGACTACTCTGTTTATGTGTAGAGAAGTTGGGGTTGAAACTAGAAGTATGGTGACTGACAGTAATATGATCTCTTTGGCATATGCAGTACTACTGGATTTACAAAAGACTTATTGTGCTATTTATTAACACTTGATAACATATAATAAGGAAAGAAAACTATAAATTACAGGATACAAATATTCCGCTAACTCAAATTATTATTTTGAGTAACATCTACTTTGTCATTTCTTAAAAGCTTTCAAAATGTTCAAGGTAACATTAAGTTCATCGTAAATGCTCAAATGGCTTTGAACATTGTCTCCTCTAAAGAATAATAATAGGGGTTGCAACTGACCTACTTTTATTGTAACTGTATATTACAATAACCAGAAGAAAAATGGCAAGCTCACATGCAATGAGTGAGGACTAACCGTGCTCAAAAAGATAAAGCCTTGTTGAGCGAGTTGCAGTTCTACACGAAGCTGAACTATGTAAAAAACAACAATCTAATGATGAAAACTGCCTAATGATTGCCAAAGACAACAACAAGGTTCTTCAAAATTTCACACTAAGGATGTAATAAACTATTCTGAAAGGGAAACGTAAGAGCACTTGGAATTATTGCAAACTTGGTTTATGCCCCATAAACAGCTTTCATACTTTTACCAGATAACAGAACAAACAAATCATCAAGTCTTTCTATTCTCATCCAAAAACCAACCACACTCACTTAAACAAAACAATGCCATGGCAGAGCATCAACTGCTTGCAAGAAAAAGGAAGGAAGTCCATCATAGTTGCCAACAGACTGCCAGAAAAAAACAGCATCTTTAAACAGAAGGCTTATCAATTACAAAGGAACTCAATTTTAGTCTACATAGAATGCTTAGAGGAAAATCTCTCTTTTTAACAGAATGGTGTCATGTTGAAAAGATACAGTACCACATAACATAATATGATGCCAGTGTAAAAAAAAGTTAAGATTTCAAGTAACAGAGGAAATGTTCACTACAGAAAAACACTGGGAAACTGGATGGCCCCTTTACGAGGGAGTTTTGCGGCCTAAATTACTTTTTTCCAGTCAGGGTTAGACCAATCCCTGGGGGGCACAACCAACCACTGGAGGTAGAGGGAGAAATGAATCAACAATTGACAAGCTGCTTTTTAGTACAGTCTCTACTTGTTTGAGATGCTTTAAAACAGATGTGGAGTAAACAATGCTACCTCATTATCAGCATCTAGCTAATTTATAGCACCTGAAACATAAGTGACAGTAATTCCAAAAAGATTTAAACTTAAGTCTAAGCACATACAAGTTGAACAGTAAAGTGAGCTATGAGTATATAAATCTGTAGTGTGTTCTAAAACATTTGCAAGCCAATTACATCCATAGCCTTAGCCAACCCTAGTCCTGGACGTCCCCCAGCTCTGCACATTTTAATGTTTATGCTCCCAACACACATAATCCAACAAATTAACTCATTTTAGCGAGCCCTTCTTGAGCTGAACTGGGTGTGAAAGAGCAGAGAAAACACTGAAACATACAGTGAGTGAGGGGATTCCAGGACAAACGTTGGGACACACTGCTACAGACCATAAGCATCCACAGACTGAAATGCAGCTGTTCCTAACTGTAGTATTAAGGACTTGAATGTGATTAAGCCATCACCACTAAATTTCTTGCATTTAACAGTGATTGGTAAATTTGGTGCACAGCCACTCCAAACTCTGCAGAAACAATCAGTCTGTCAAATCCACAAAACACAAGACATACAATGGGAACATTTGAGACTGTATGATGCACACTAATAATATGGTAGACCTAAATCATTTCATTGGAAATGCTTTCCTGCAAGCATACCATTAGATGTGCATTAACTCAACAAAATCACCAAACTGAAGAGGTCACTAGCATATATTAGCCTAGAACTGTCATAACTAAAACTTACTACACCAAAAATAACAAAAGAAAAAAGTTTAGTCTTAATCATTCAAAAAGTGGATTACTTTTATATGTTTATAATCACAAGAGACGCAGCGATATGAGAACTGTGGGCCAATTCTGACATTTTTCATGTACATATCTGCCTATTCTGATGTTGATATATAAACATTCATAAAGAATAGAAATTGGGATCAATCGTATAAATAAAAGAGTTGTTTGTAAAGGACTACAAATACAGTAGAAACAAGAGAGACAATTTAGCATAATAGCCCAACTTCACCTAAACAACCATTTACACACACATTTCCACCTACAGGCAATTTTAGAGTATCCAGTCAACCTACTGCAAGCCTTTGGGCAGGGAAGGAAACCAGATCACCTGGAGGAAACCCAAGTGACCACAGGGAGAGCTTGCAAACTCCGCACAGAAAGGCACCCATGGTCGACCCGGGGATTGAACCCAGGACCTTCTTGCTGTGAGGCAACAGCGCTAACCACTGCACCACTGTGCAGCCCCACAAGGTTAACAAGCTGTTAAAGGGGGTTATTTATGCAATTTGATCTCATTTGGCTTCCATTTTTATCACTCATCTCAACTGTTGGTCTCTCTGAGTGCTAAAGAGCCAGCCCAGTGTCTTTAACCAAGTGATTTTTAAAATATATAATTACCATAAATCCTAAAGTGTAAAAATGTATAACAAATGGTCTGTGCATCCATTCAAGCCTTAAGGTTAACTTTTACTTTGTAAATTAAAATATTTAAATTTGTCAAACAGAAGACTATAAAAATGTATAAATGTACATATTTTTGTAATGTGGCATGAGTATGTTATCAAGGCTAAAGACATTAAGCATTTTCAATAATCTGAAGCTAGACACTTGTAAGGAGGTCAACAGGCCTTTTATTTCTTTGGACAGAGACAGTCCAGCTACATTTAGTATGGCATGTGTTGCATAACACACCACGGCACTAGCTGAGAGGAGTCTCCTAACAGAAATTAGCACTGACAGATTTGCGTGAGTGTGGGCCAAATACTAGAAGGGCATTAAGGAAGGGATTAATGTGGGATTCATTTGAAAAGGGAAAACAAACAACAGCAAAGACTAATCATCTTGGTCACTACAGGTACACACTGAAATATTATCAATATATTTAAACTTCCACAACAAAACCAATAAAAACATCTTAAATAAAAAGTGAATTTCATCCACTAGGAGTAAACTTTCTTGAAAAACAAAAGTGTTTTATGAGAGTCTCTAAATTAATCAGCGAATAATGATGCAGGTGAATCACATAGGAGTGAATGAGTGACCCCACACTGTACCTTATACCGCTCACACAAATAAACGACAAGAAAGAGTGAGAGTTGAGAGTGGCATGCAACACATCCTCCTTCTTACACAGTTCTTGCAAATGTCTTGCCACAGGTCTAAGCAGGAAATCCCATTGACGTCAAAACCTATGGTGAGTAAGATGTGATGAAAAAAAAGAGCAAAACAGCTGCCTAGACTTAATAAGTATGTTGCTGTTTAAATGTGGGTC
>JBBPDA010000152.1:8221642-8241306 GCA_037974385.1 Arnoldichthys spilopterus | reverse complement strand
CCTCCTGCCTTATACCCATATCAACTCAATGGCTAATTAGCAAGGCCTTGTGAGCAAATTTTAGAGTGGGAAATGCTTTAAAATTTGGAAAATGCTAATCTCTGAGGAGCTGTGGCCCAGCAAGAACCCAGTTTAACATGCCTGGTATATAGCAATATATACTAATGGGGCTGCAGTTGCCATTCCCTGATGAATTGCCACAGTTCAGCACAGAATCTACAGTGGTTTCTGTTACATTTAGATGAGCTTGTTCCCATTCTGGCTGTTGACATTACAACACCATGTTTAATTCAATTCATTGCAATTCTAGTTTCAGGGTTGCAACCACTTTGGTGACCTAGATGGACTGCCAGACCATAGTTTCCCACTGCTATTCTGACTATGGCAGTTACCACCAAAAGGCTTACTGTATCAGCTGGTAGGTTGAGAGGAATCATGGTCAGAATCACCTTCATGGCTCTGGGTGGTGGGCCTAAGCTGATCAGCTTTAGGCTGACAGTATGGAAGACAATCCACCCCTGTGTGCCTGTTTTTTGATACATTTTTCTGACTTGTGTGTAGATAGGCAGTGTTCAGTCACTGTAGTGGTACAGCTTGCCTGCTTAACAGAGGTCACTGCTATTTCTGTTTGTCACAAGTGTGTGGGTGGGTTATTCCTAGGTTCACAGAATTGGATCAGGGCCTTTCTCAAAGACATGCAGCACCTTCACTTGCTGTGTTTAGTTACATGGCTGCCATGTGGAAGTGGAAGTGACTTTATTTGTCATTGAGAACACAATTAACACACACAAAGTGCACCACAACAAAATGTGATCTCTGCATTTAACCCATCACACATGTAACAGTGCCCAGGGAGCAGCATAGCAAGATGGTAAATTGCTAAAGAGTACCTCAATGGTACTTGGGTCAGGACTTGAACCTAAGACCTTTTGTTTACAAGGGCAAAGTCCTAACCACTAGGTCACCACTGTTGGTATCTTGTGCAGTCCACCGTTTGAGCCATTGCTATGAGCAAATCTCAAATGTTTTTTACTAAAGGAAGTCTTTCATGCAGCTGTTACCTCAGCTACTAAGCTGAAGGTTTGGTTTTGATGCCTCTAGAGTATAACAAAGGCTTATATCCTTAAGTGCAGGAACCACAGACAAGCTGGACACTCAGCATTCCCTGTTTAGCCAGATCAGCTCTGAGGTACTGTATGTCATTCTGATATTTGTAAGACAAGCCAATTATCTATTAAGAGAGCGAAATACAATGGGTCCAGAAAACCAATGTTCTTGCACTAGTTGGTAGAGACACACTTTTTGGTCTACAGGTCCATCTAGGAGCTGTCACTGGGGTTGATGTTTCAGTTGGTTTCAGTCTGGAAAGCAGTTTCACTGGTAAATATATAAATGCAGCCTTTACTTGGTCATCACTCTGTAGCTTGTCTTGGTTCCACAGAGTTAATGCTTTCTTTTCTGACTGAGACCTGTGGTGCTACATCTGGTTCATTCTTACCAAATTCTGTTTCTTGTGATCTTTTTAGGAGTACACCAGTCATGAATGCATCTGTGGTAAAATCTGGAATCCCAGACTTTCTTAATCTGAGTTACTTGTCATCTTTGAGAGGCATGCTGGAGATTGTTTTTTGTGTAAATATTGTATTCTATTACCACTACGTCTTTTGTTACTGGCTGCATTGAATCCCATTTCATTGTGTGACTTATTCTTATAAGACAAATAAACAAATGCTACATTTATAACTAACATTTTAAACTTATGCAAGGAGCTCTGGTTTCCTCACACAATCCAAAAATATCTGCGTCAGATGAAGGTGCTAAATTCCCCCTACGTGTGACTGTGTGTGGATGTTGTCTGTGTGTCTGTCCTGTAATAGACAGGAAGTCTCTGCCTTTTGCCCTATGAACCTGGGTTAAGCCCCAATACCCAACCTACCTGTATATTAAGCCTTTGGAGTGGAGGAACATAAGAGCAGAGGTGATTTCAGCAGCATAGAACCGAGCCCGAGCCTCCTCAAACCGCCGAGACTTTTGGATGTGAAACATGAGGTCACCACCATTCACAAACTCCATAACAAAGAACAAACGGTCCTAAGAGAAAAAAAGTTAAAATGGATCAAATTTAAACATTTTTAAAACATTTTAGGCCTAATTCAACATTTTGTGCCCCCATTTAAAAAAAATATTTTTCTTGCTTTTTTTAAAGCACATGTAAACAAACAGAAACCTCTACAATATGGTGTATTTGTTGTCCAGTGTAGTGAAGTTATTATACAGTATTATACAGTATTTTAACAGCATTAATGTGTTATATTTAACCTTTTTGCATTACATGGAGCAATGTCTTTATGTGTTATGACATTAATTCTTTCATTGTTATTATTCATTATTGTCATTCACTGTTTTTAAATTTAATGACTTGTTTCTGAGTGTTACTGATTTAGAGATATGAAGTTATCTGTAATCTTAATGTGCCCAACTTGTGACATCAATGATATGTACACCTTAGATCAAGTCTGTACCCAGATCTGTATCTGCTCCTTAGCCCTTTAACTTTTCCAAGAGCAGGCAGGTTAGAACAGGCATGCAGAGTGTCTCATGATGTTTACCAAAACAAATATGTTCTTTGGGTCTGCAATAAAAACACATTATGTGCTGCCATCTACTGTTTGTACATGGTATTGGAGTCCCTTTTACTCAGAACATAAAATAGTGTATATATAATGTATGTATATATACTAAGTGATAGTTCATTAGACATAAAGATAAGGACGTGAAAACAGAAACAAGAAACACATAAAAATTGCAGTTTATTTGCAGAATTCAACATAAAAATTACAGAAAATGTGGCCTGTTCATAAGTAGAAATATATTTTTTCTTGTTTTTGTTTTTATTTACATATTGGAAAAAAAAATTTTAATGGGCAAGTTATGGCACATCTTTTCTTCAGTATGTTAAACTCCTCTAATAAATAGAAATTGAATGTCTTAATTAGCAGAAACTCCCAAACTTCAGTTTGCTCTCTGTAGAGGATGTGTACATGCTTTCAAAAAAACAACTTGTCATCTGACCAGGGGTATGTATACTGTTTGCATGCCCCTATAGACTCCTTGGTTCTAAGCTTCAGATGCACTTACAGTGGTTTGGAAACAGTAGTAGAGGTGAGTGAGGTATGGGTGATGGCGGGCCAGTGATAACACTCTCTTTTCTATCATGGTCGACTCCACGTCATCGTCCTGTAGTATGACATCTTTCTTCAGTATCTTCACTGCAAACACCTTCTCACCGCTGTTCATGCAAGCCAGCATCACCTTTACACACAATTTAGGAATGGTACATAAATAAATATCACAAATATGTTTGAAAATAAAGTACTTTACATTAATCAAAGTGCGCCCAAATCCAGCCCTGGAGGGGTGTCTGAGCAGGGAAATCAGCAAATTGTGCTGGACACTGGCTCTCCAGGACTGGATCTGGACTGGTAAGGACCCCTGCATTGACATAATCTTTATCAGCCAAATCTGCAATGTACTGCAATGTCCATAACTGAGGACAAAAATCTCAGTAAAATATCTGCTGAATCAGCACAATTACTGTCTTTGGTAATTGGGTGTATGCGACAGATGACCCTTAATGTATTCAGTGGACAGAGTTGCCTTTATGAAATATATTTGTAAGATTTCTGGTATCTTTACTATGTATGCTGCTGGCATATTTATTTCTGCAATCCTAATATTATCTCACCTTGCCAAAGCTGCCTTTCCCCAGAACCTGAAGGAATGTGAAGTCTTCCAGGCCCACCTTCACATAGTCCTCTTCAGCTATCTCAGACAGCACTTGACTCTTAACACTGGCACTTGGAGATTTTATAGTGGTAATGCTTGTCTGTGGAACAGGTAAATAGACAATTTCTTGCTTCAGTGACAGTAGCTAAGTTGCTTCATTCCATTTGAAGCTCTGACTGTAGCTGTTCAATTATCTACCACACAGATGTTGAAATACCTGAGAGCCCCTTTTAGACAGTCTACCGGCCTGCAGACCCATCTCTGCCAGCTTGTTGGCCAGTTCTGCACTGTTCACTCCACAGTTTGGGGCTACATTGTCTTCACAGCGGATATGCACGTTCATCTTACAGCCTGAGAATATTACAGACATTACGTGGTAACCATATTAAAAAATAAAAAGCAGATAGCAATTAGAGGCAGATACATAGTTTAAAATATAAAGTGTATGCAAAAGTTAGAGAGGAAGAAAAAGGTGTAATATAAAAATAAAATTTTAAAAAGGTGTAAAATAACAAATAATAAAATCCATTGGTCAACAATGACAATTTTTAATTCCTTAAAAACTGCTAACTTTGAAACTCACTTGTTTTACAGTATAAAAGGATGTAAAATAAATAAAGATACAGTAATTTTAGTATAATGCTACCTATTCTAATTTTATGCTATATGCTAAAACTAGGCTTGTATGACTACTGCTGTTGACATGTCACTTACTTTACTCTGTGTTACATTACAAATGTTACAAAGTCATTTTGTGATATTTAGGTTTGATTTGTTGCAGAATGAGCTCAACTTTGTTTCTTTTTTTCTTCAATATCAAATTACTCTGGTGTGAACTCAAAACTGTGTATCAGCTCAGTGTCTTCTCAAGTACATTTGTTATGTTGTTACCTTTGCAGTGCAGTCCCTGTTTCAACAACCCATATAGTAGAGATCCACAGTGATTACAGTAGGTGGGCACTTTGTAATTGTGTACTCTAAACTGGTGAGGTACGTTGATGCTAAAGCCTTGACTTTGGCCCTGTGAGGAGAAAAGGGATGTTTAGATTGTAACTGAGGAATTGTTTATAATATTATTTATTTACTATCACAATTGCAAAACTGAAATGGGTAGAAACCCAAGACCTTCATATTACCACAATAAAATACATTTTCAAGTTCAGAAGAACTGGAGAACCTTACTTCACATGTTGCTTTTTTCATCCGAGGACACTCACTCACAACCAGATGGTGACATTTCTTATGGATCACACAGGTACAAACTGATATATTCATACAAAAAAATCATTAATTAGAAAATGACTAATACATTGTGATTGTTGAATTGGTGTTACTTCACTAAAGATATGTTTATGTACTATATCAGAGTAATTTATAAGACCTAATCATTGTTTTAAATCTCTCTACAAACTAGAATGTAAGAAAAATTGATTTGAAAAACTTTACCTTGACATTGGTAACCCTGTTTTCCAAACATTCCCCTGAAGAGATATGACATATAGGAACTTAGAATTTTTAATGTTACAGTGAGATGCAACAAATAGAAACACCCTCTACAGCAAGGCCAAACTTTTGTTCTTTTGTTTTTGTTAATTAATATACAAAACATATGTTACCTTCAAATGTACACACATTTTTACAATTAACTTATTATAGCATTAACACAAAAATATGTGCTCATAATATACATATAATGAAATATGTAAAAGTTATATTACTTAAAGTTGATATTACTAATAATGTATGAGAAGAAACACCATTTTCATTAGTTTAATATTTATTACCCCCAAAAATTTAGACAATAACAGGGATAGCCCCAAATAACAAAAATTGACAATGTCAGTAGCGGGGGTTAGCTTTACAGCGACGTCTCATGCTCCTCACTAGCCTCATGATGTTGTCCTGAGGCAATGTGTTCCCCTCTTCCACAAGTGCTACACACAGTTCTGCCAGGGACAACTACCTCTAGCTCTAACTAAAAAGCTAGTTACTAAAAAAGTTATAAAATTTGCCAATTTACCAGATGAAGTTTTTGCAGTGGCAGCAAAACGTAGGCTGTTTTAAGAAGGTGGCCATGAACTTGTGTCCATTGACTTGATGCACCTTCCTTTTTAATGCCCGCTGTCGTTTCCTGGTAAACTCTTTATGGGCCTTAAATCCATTTGCAAGACAATCATCTGATATAAAAAACAAAATATTAAAAAGGAATAACACTGAGTTTTGAATAGTTTTGAAAAGAATAAACAGAAAAAGAGCTAATCAGGGCAATTTAGAATATAAAGACAAGCCTATGGTAACCATCGGTAAAGGATCCGGTCAGAGAGATGTAGATGTAGACACTGCCCTCAGGTTCCAGATTAACCTGAGGAGACAAAAATGGGGCAAAATGTAGAGTGAATGTAAAATTTGCCTGCTTATGCAAGCGCTTTGAGTTTAATCTCCTAGGAAAAAAGAAAGGGTGTTAACATAAAAATGTGTATTCTGACAAATTCCAAGTTCCATGTAATTAATTAATGTGTAGGCTTTGAAGTCACTTTAAAAATATAAATGCCTATGATCAAAATTATTTATTTCTGTGAACATTAGCAAGTTACATTTCTATCTACTTATCAGAGGCAAAAAACGAATCCTGAAATGAGGTCATGAGGCTTCATTTCCTGTGAGCCCTGTACCAGCGCACACTCTTACATGTCGAACTTGCACATATGCTCTAGATTACCATAACAGATAACCACACACATCACTTAATTAAAAATGAAAGTGTAAAAAAAACAAAATGTTACATGTTGCCATAGCTACGTTTGGTTTTCTAGTACAGATTTTAGGAAAAACCTTTAAATTGTTATAGAACCTTGACATTAGAGACAATTTTTTGTTTGTGACATCTTGAAAACTAACATCTACAAATATCCACCTATTCATCCTATAGCAGTAAAAGTAATCATTGAAAATACTGCTCAGACCAGAACGCTTTGGCACAACACAGGACAGCCAATTAGAAAAGGAGTTATGTATATATATCAGCATTAAAGCCACAAAAACATAAACAACCTGTTTAATTCTAAGTGATCAAGACAAGTTAGATATGGTCCTGTAAAATGAATAGTGGCTGTTCTTCATGATGTCATAAGTGGACCACAGGAAAAAAATAAATGCAAGGGAAGTGGATATAGGCCCTTTTAAAATAAATGTGCCACAAATGATTTATTTTCTGATGCCACAAATAGAAATGTTTGTGGCCATGTTTCAAGAACAAAAATGTCTACGTCAGGCCAGGCCATGACATAAAAGTCCTCTATGTAGTCCTGATTTCCTGACACTCACAAAGACCCAAGTACTGACGTTATCCTGCAAGGTTTTTTTTAAATTTTTTTTTATTCACAATCAATAGTAGGGACACAAGACCCATTCTTCACAAAATAATTAATTTAAACACAACATAAGCTGCCATAAAAAGGAGAATGAATTTTAAAGAGAATAACAAACCAAGAACACATCCAAAGTAAAATGGGATCTACATTCCCTCAACAAAAGAACCAAAATACATAAACCTCCCCTAACTCCTTAACAACCCAGGAGAAAAACAAACAAAACTTTTCCTTTCTCCAGTTATAAATTATGTAAATATATACAATTTTATACCGACAATGTACAACACATACTCGATCTTAATAGACCATCAGTCTCACCGTGACAAAGATACAACACATATTAGATCTCATAAGATAATTAGTCTCACCTTGACTAGAACACAACACATACAGGATTTCTTAATATCCACCAATAACATCAGGAAAACATGACTACACCAGAGGATAGGGTTTTAAAATAAGGTCACGTGTCAGATGCAGGAGAGAAAACATTTGTCTACATCATCCACATACTCAAGGTACTGCGGTGCAAAAAAAGGGAAAAAAGAATATTTGAGCATCCAACCAAACATTACTACACTTTTGCTTTCAGTTCACCTCTTTATGAATAGGGTGATTCTTTCAATTCTTTGGACATTATGATATTAAAATAGCAGTAAATTCTAGTATATATTCTAAATAAATTTTGATTTTATTTGGAAGATGGTATTTGCTGTAAATGGGATACTGAACATGAATTTTAATTTCTATCACTACTCAATCCCTACTCTTATTTTTTTCTCCTTTTAACCTTTGTTTTACTCGATTAGACTTTTAGAAATAAATGTTATGTGTCACAAAACAATTAAATCGGAAAAGCATTTTACACACAAAATGATCAACAAATTTAGACTGAATAAAGGTAAACTAAATACAAATTTAAATACCAATACAGTTTTTTGTATATATCAATATAAGTCTTTAACAAGCAAATATATTTTTTGTTATTTCATGCCACTTTTAAATTGCTTGTACATGGTTTGCAATACATCATAGAATGGCCCAACATGGATGTTTTAGGATTCCCAGGAAGTTGAACATGAGGAACTGGATGAACCAGTTTAGTGGCCCAACGGCCTGACACACAAAACCTTAGACCATACCAGGGACAGATTCCATGACTATGCTTTTTACTTTGACAAAGACAGGGCATGTTCCAAGCATGCAGAGTGGATTGAAGCCATTATATTTATTATATCAAAGCAGACCTATACTGAAGCAAAGTGAAACCAAAGGGACACCTTTGGAATGAAAGTGAGGTCATTTTTTTAAAAACAGGTCCTAGTACTGGTACAATACTGGTAATTCTATTTTGTTTACACTTTTTAAATACTGAAGGACGATGAGATCATTCTGCAATGTGAAAATACTGAATCAGGGACACAGGACTCATTTAATATACACATGCACTGGAAGAATAGCAAAGGTCTGTAGATCTAGATGGAGGAAAGAGAGAAAGGGAGAATGCATTACTGTTTCTTTTCATTGCATACCAGAATACATGGTCTTTATTCAGTATAGTCTACAGTATATTCATAAGACTCATTAGTGGCCATGCATGATGGTCACTTCAGTGACACTGCATCTAATGATTTAATGACCACTTTTCTATATTGACTTAACACAGAAAGAATTATAACTAAAATACACAATTATATTTCTTTCAATACTTTCAGTCAGTTAAAATGATTCCACTGATGATTCACTGGTTTCTGTATCTAGTGCACATGTAGGGCTCTGGATTGAAAACCATGTGGTTTTGTAAGTTGAGGCTGAGATAGGGAGTATGAGGAATCCAGTCTGTTTAGTTGAACAGCATGCCTCCTCTGATGATAGCAGAGTCTGTGACCTTAGACAGCTATGGAGTTTGAGAAAACACAAACACTAATCTAGTCATAATGGAATTGTCTATAGCAGTATAGAGTAACCTGTATTACATAGAATGTGAATTTTTTTCTAAAAAACAAATAAAACTCTATAACAAAATGTCTTCCTTTAAAGTATTGGTAGCCATTCTTTAATTTATACAGGCTATTATATGTATAAAACTGCTGGACATATTGTTGATGTAACTTTATGGAAGATAGGAGGGCAAAAACCTTAACAGTTAATTTGGATAATTTTTATTGTCAGTTTCTCATGAAATGCTAAAATGTCAAAAGTGTAGTAGCATAACAATATCTGATATTTTTTGTATATACCCTAACGTTGATACTGAAGCTGATACATAAACGCAAAAAATACATAGACACTACCTGGAATAGCATTATAAAGAAATATAGCACTGATTTCTGTCAGATTACAAATGCAGTAAAATCAATAAAATGTGAAAATTTTAACACAGTATTCCACAGTAATATTCTTTTGACCAAAAAGGGCACTTTTGCTTTCTCACACTGGTGCCATATGCTTTGGCTTGGTGTTTATCTGTGCACCTGTCTGTACCCTTCAGATATTTCTAAATGTTATTTAGATTGGGAGAAACCATTAGAAATGTTGAGTTACATTTCATTATTTTTACACACTTACACCGATCAGCCATAACATTAAAGCCTCCTGTCTACTATTGTGTACCCTTGTGCCACAAAAACAGCTCTGACCCAGTGAGGCATAGACTCAATAAAATTTCTAAAGGTGTGCTGTAAAATCTGGCACTAAGTTATTAGCAGCAGATCCTTTTAGTCCAGTAAATTGTGAGGTGGGGCCTCAGTGGATCAGACTAGTTTGTCCAGTACATCCCACAGATGCATGATCAGATTGAGATCTAGGGCATTTAGAGGCCAGGTCAACACCTTGAAATCTTTGTCATTTTCTTTAAACCATTCCTGAACAATGTCTGCAGTATGGCAAGTAGCATTTTCCTGTTGAAAAAGGCCACTGCAGTTAGGAAATATTGTTGCCAAGAAGGGGTGTACTCAGTCTGCAACAATTGTTAGGCAGGTGGCACATGTCAAAGTAACATCCACATGAACGCTAGCAGCTCCTTCCTATAGAGCATCCTTTTGCCATATTTTCCATTATTAGTGACACACACTCACCCAGCCATCTACACAATGTAAAAGATAATGTGATTCATCGACCAGGCCACTGTCTTCCATTGTTCCATGGCCTGGGGCAGATGCTCACATGCCTATCATAGTGCTTTTGGTGATTGACAGGGATCAGCATGTGGACTCTGACCGGTTTACAGCTATGCATATGTAATATTAGAACATTTTCCTCAATAAATACATATCTAAGCAAAATATGTTTAACTGGGTTCTCTTTATCTAATTTTAGGACTTGGAATATTCTAAAGCGTTCAGAGATTTTAAGCACCACTGTATCTGCACTGGAAAATCAGCCAAAGCAAGCATGATATCTAACTGCATGCGGCTGAGCAGTGTTTCCATGACGCATAGTGGGTTGCAGCCTGTGGTTTTGTGCAAGGTCTAGCTGAAAAAAAGCATGAAGACCCTCACAAAGGAAACAGACACAAGAAGTCTACCAGAAACAATAGCAGTGCACTGTATGAACCAGTACTTAAGTACAGCAACTTCGTACAGGCATTTCCTCTCTGTGCAGGTGCTATTACTTTACTTTTTTACTTAATTACAATTAAGGTTTTTTTTCAAAGTGGGAGAGGGGCTGGGGGTCTTTACATCTTTATTATGATCTCTGACATGGCAGATGAGGGTTTTGTGTATAAAATATTTCATTGATTGACCAATGAGAAATGCACTGGACACTGAGCTCGACTAAATTTCCCCTTTTGCTCTGCCAGGAGACTGTGCTTGACAAAATCTGTCACTGACAGGACTATTTCTCTTTTTCCCTATCTAACCAAATTTTTTTGTGTGTGATTATTTGGTCAGTTGTAGACCCCAGCAGGCCTTGACAGGCTTAGCCAAATGAAACACAGTAAAAACCCACAGTGTGTGTACATATGATACTCTGTGAAAGTCAAGAAGAATGTTTAAAAGTATTTAATAATAATAATAATAATAATATTTTTTATTTAAATAGCACCTTTCTCAAACCTAAGGTCACAGGAGGATCAATAACACAAACGCCAACAATAATAAGTACAAAAACAAGGAACACAGGAGCAGATGTCAGGAGCAGGAAGAAGAGGTGCAGTGCTCAGAGAAAAGACAGGGAAGAAACGTTGCGAAGGTTAAGGGGGAGAGAATTCAAAAGTTTAGGTGCAAGAATACTGAATGATCTACCTCCCATTGACTTAAGACGGAACTTGGGAACAACCAACTAACCCTAGGCCACTGTCAGAGGAGCGCAAGGACCGAGCAGTACATCCACAGTATGTTCTTTCCAGTTAAACGTATTATTGCAGTAGAAAAGACACAAGTAGACATAAAAACAGTAAAACAGAACAAGATTCTATTTAAGTTATTGCATGTTGGTTAGAGGAACATGGTTTAAAAATAACTTTGTTTTATGGCTTCACTGTGATCTCCTGCCACTATGTAGATTTTGCTCAATTCTGTCTCAGTCTCTGCTCTGAGACATGTCACATCAGCTTCTCCCATTTGAGGAAACTCAGATGTTATGCATCAAGGGAATGGCACGAGCAAGAGCAAAGACCACCCTACATCCAAAGCAAAAGGCTGACTGTTTTGTAGGCTACAGTAATGAGAAATGAAAACGAATCCTCACCCATCCCTCAAAATTCTGCCTCGTGTTGGATGAGGTTAGGAGGTCCTCCAGCTGGATTCTGCAGTTGGCTACGAAATCGTCGTAGCCGATCGGTGTGTCGTGAAAGACGGCGATTTCCAGCTCTTTGCCTTCAGACACGTACGGGCAGAACTCGTCGTTAAAGGTGGGTCGGTTGGTCTTGGGCTTGGTGGCCGTCTGTCCCACTTTAACGTTGTCCACCTTCACCACTACGTACGGATCCAGCTGCTGCGCTTTCTTGTGGAACGTGTGCCGCGTGGAGAAGGTGGTGGGCTTTAAATCCACCGCTTCTCTGATCTGAAGCCTCATGTAACCGTTGAACTTCATATTTCCAGCACGGGGGCGCGGAGCTGCGTCCTGTAGCCCCCTGCTACTGCTGCCACTGCTCCAGGTGACGCCGTCAGACGCGTTGTGGCTGATTCAGAGGTGAAATCACGCGAGAAATGGCTCCTGCGTTACTGCGCTCATGTCCCAGCGGGCGACAAAAAGTAACCGTGAATGGCTCGGTTAGACTACACCCATCAGTTTCTGAACTGAAGGAAATGCCGCTTCAATGAGTGCACCTGTCCACACAGGGTGAGAGCACAGGGTGTAGCTCCACTCATGAGACGAAACATGCAAATAGAAGAATACGCGTGGATCGAGCATCAGAGGAAACAGGCCACGGGAAAATACCAACTCTGCCCTGTACCGTACACAAACAGGTGATGCCTCTCACCACCGCCAGCCCACACGCATTCTTACCCCATATGTAATCTGATCATTTCCCTGCCAGTGATAGCACGCTGTAATATATATACACGCACGCCCTTTGGCCCAAGAAGTGAAAATCAACACATTTGTTGTAAAAGATTACCAAAAGATCGTGTTTCTATACTGTGTAACACATTGAATTCATATGAATATAAACTAATGCGAATAAAAATAAAATAAAATACGGTACCATACAATGCTCATGAACGAATACAGATTTTTCAACGATTTAACTTTTTTCAGTCCTTTTAGTGAACGTCTGCCAAACGTTTTCTAACCATTAGGGGGCAGTATTGCTATAAAAAAAAACACCAATAAAAACAGCAACATTAGACAAACTATTTTGGACACTGGGGAAATAGGTAAATAACATTTTGAGGTATTTGTTTGAGGCAGTGACTCTAACTTAGAAGATCTATATGATAAGATTTACTCTTATAAATGCAGTTCTTCTTGATGTTTTCTGTAGAGCAAATAAATTGTGCAATTCCATAATAGTGAGAAGAATAGACATGTGAAAGTGTGTGATTATTTGTCATTGTGAACACATAGTGCACCACATTGAAATGAGATCTCTACATTTAACCCATCGGTAAAAAAAATTAATAAAATAAAAATGAATAAATAAAAGTTTTGGTTAGTGTGCTTTTGATAAAATCCTAATTTTTTGATAAAAAATATTTGGACTGTTCTTAAAAAACAACTACAGAACTTCCACAGTTGCTTCATAATAAATGGTCACCACCTTTAGGCTCAGTGTGTACCTTCTGATATGTATAAGTGTACAAATTAAAGGTAAACTCAGAAACTTTTGTTTAAGGTCAAGATTTGTTTTAAATGTATGTATAACTCCACCAGCTTTACTCCCAAACACCCATTTTTCCAACTCATGTCTCTGTGACAAAGGAGAATCTCAGAAATGTGAATGTAAAGTTGTTTAGCAAGCAACATACTAGGGCTGGATACTGTCTGGGCAGCGCTGGGCAAAGTAGATTTTATGCTTGACATAATTAGATCAATGATTAACGAAACAGCAGTTTAATGGCTTGACTTAATTTGCAACCCAGACTCAGTAGGGCTTGTTGTGAAGTTATGCAAGTGTACAGCAGGTTGTACATTTCAGTAGTCAGAAAAATGCCACATGTATTTTTAAGTTTGTTGTGCTGCTGATCCTTGTTTCACTTCTTGGGTGCATAGGCCTTTCACTATAACTACTTTTGTTGGATGATATATTGTAGTGAAATAATTGTGATAAATGAAAGTAATGTTATTTTATGTCTTTTTTATGATAAATATAATATAAATAATGTGTTCTTTAAAAAAGAAAAAAAACTGAGGTCATGTACATGTACACTAAGTCAATAATGTAATTGTCCTGGCAGGTCTATGTACACATGCAGTTATATGTAAAAGTTTGAGGGTTTGGTCAAGTAAAATGATTTGTTGATATGAAAATGATTGCACACTTCTGTTCATTTAAATAAACAACCCCTGTTTATTTGCTGAATTTAACATTTTATTCGAAAATAAAATGTGGCTTATGCAAAATTTATGGAGTATTTGATGTTTTATTGTTTTCAATATATTAAACACAGCAAATAAACAGAAATTGTGCACAATAATCAGCAGAAATTTGAAAATGCCATAATTATGTGTGTTGTCTGTAGAGTGTTAACTTATTTTTACAACCACAAATATATTTTTATAGGGATGTGTTTGAACTTTTCCACACAAAAATCAAACAAAAAAAACAACAGAACAACAAAGTAAATATACTTTGAAAAAAAGCATACATAAAAAGTATCTACAATCCCATATCAAAAAAGCACATTGGGACATTGTATAAAATGTAAATAAATACAGAATGCTATGATTAAATATTGCATTCAAAATAAAATACACAACATATAAAACTAAAAAGAAATTTTCTTGTTTCCTGAAAGATTTATACTCATTTTGATTCTGGTGTCAGCAGGACATTTCAAAATAGCAGGCACAGGGGCATATTTACCTCTGTTCCATTACTTATTTTAAATGTTTAGGAACTGAGGAGGCCAATTGCTGGACTTTTGGAAGTGAAATGCTCTCCAATATTTGCCTGAAATAGGATTTTAACTTCTCAGCAGTTTGGGTGTCCATCATATTGTTTTCATTGCGCACCAAATGTTTTCAGTGAATGCCAAGTCTGGAGCAGGTAGGCCAGTTTAGCATCTGGACTATTACTTCAAAGTCATGCTGTTGAAATATGTGCAGAATGTGGTTTATCATTACCTTGCTAAAATAAGCAAGACCTTCAATGACTACATAGCGTGAATGGCGGCATAGTATGTTCAAAAACCTGTATATATTGTTTACCATTATTGGTGCAAACTTCCCATGCCATGTGCAGTAAAAGACCCCCATACTTTCATGAATGCTGGCTTGTGGACTGTGACTGATAACATGCTTTCTACTTTGCATGGTGGAGTGTTAAATTGCATATGTATGTGCAGCAATGAACAGACAAGTGTTTCCAGAAGAGCTCTTGAACCAATGCAATGATTTCCACTGTAGAATTGAGCTTTTTTGTGCAGTGCTGTTTGAGGATCACAGTCATCCAAAACTGCTTTTTGGGTTTGTTCATTGTTTGCTACGGTTTCTCTGGATTCTCTGATTCTTTTAATATTACTATCACTTCAAGTTATTTGCATTTTACATTGTGGACTTTTTTAAATAAAATGTTTTATTAATGAATCCATTTAAGTGGTATACAAACAGGGTAAACATTCCTTCATTTTTAGAAGAAAAAAGCATTTCTGCTTAGTATGTTAGTAAGCTGTTTAGTATGTCTGGACATGAATTTACCATGTGGTATATGTGATCTGATGAAGTTTCTAATTTGAAGTTATGAGTTGATGGTACGTCGTAGATCTGTTGAAGTTGTTGGGGTTACCCTCAACATACAAATCTTGGATTGTAATTATCTTTCTGTTCACCATGTGGTGAAGCTTGGATCTCATAAGACTGTCAGAAAAGCATGGTTCGAATCAAGTGGCATACAAATAGGGTAAACATTGCTTCATTTTTAGAAGAAGAAAAAAAACAGAATCTTTACAAACCTAGCTACTCAAAAAGTGATATGTTGAGTATACAGCAGGAGAATGCTAAATTCATTGTTCTTTATAAAAGCATGGTTGTGGCAGATTGGAGTGTCTATGTAAACCTTGCGTAAAACTAAGAAGGACTGGATCCGATTTCAGATTTTCAAGGAGTGAAGTATAATTGGCTTGTCTATATGGGTCAGTAATTTTGTTCGAGCTGGTTATTATTATTATTATTATTATTATTATTATTAAGTAATGCCAGTAAAAAAAATAGGGCCATAAGTAGGTGATTCAGTTTGAAGCCATGAATGTCTATTCGGGTGATTGTAGTTTATTGGTAAGCATCCTTTCCATCTTTCCAAAAGCCCAGTAGTGTAACTGAAAATATGGTGGGGAATGTTATTCTTAAATTGCTGCACTATTTGCCCACACAGTCATCCAAAGGTTGATGAACCTCTCTCTTTATTTCTGAGAAACTCTGCCTCTCTAAGATACTCTTTTTATCATGTTGCTGACTTGTAGCCAATTAACCTAAGTAGCTCCACCAGGTATTTTTTCTGCTTATGTTTTTGTTAAAGTTATGAATTTAAATGTTTGCAAATCAATCATTCTTCAATCATTGCTTTCCATTTACAACCCCAAATCAGAAAAAGGTGGGACAGTATGGAAAATGCGAATAAAAAAGAAAGTAGTGATTTCTAAATTTACTTGACTTGAATTTCATTGCAGATAATATGAACACAAAATATGTCATGTTTTGTCTTGTCAACTTCATTTTATTTGTAAATATACATGCTTTCCTGTCATTCAGAACTGCAACACATTCCAAAAAAAGTTGGGACAGTAAAGCATTTACCACTTTGTATTGTTCCCATTCCTTTTCGCAACACTTAGAAGACGTTTAGTGACTGAAGACACCAAGTGATGAAGTGTTTCAGGTGTAATTTTTTTCCATTCTTCCTGCAAACATTTCTTAAGGTGGGCAACAGTATGCGGTCTTTATTGTCACGTTTTGCGCTTCAAAATGTGCCACACACTCTCTATTGGAGACAGGTCGGGACTGCAGGCAGGCCAGTCAAGTACCTGTACCCTCTTCCTCCGCAGCCAGGACTTTGTAATGCAAAATGTGGTTTTGCATTGTCTTGTTGAAATATGCATGGTCCCTGGAAAAGATGTCTTCTTGAAGGCAGGATATTGTGCTCCAAAATCTCTATGTACTTTTCAGCATTAATGGTGCCACAACCCAATACCATGACAGACCCTGGCTTTTGGACTTGTTGCTTGTAACAGTCTGGATGATCCTTTTCTTCTTTGGTCCGGCACACAACGTCAATTTCTCTCAAAAAATACCTGAAATACTGATTCATCTGACTGCAGTACACGTTTCCACTGTGTGATGGTCCACCCCAGATGCCTCCAAGCCCAGAGAAATCAACGATGCTTCTGGGCACTGTTAACATAGGGCTTCCTTTTGGCACAGTACAGTTTATCTGGCATTTGTGGATGTAACTACGTATTGTGGTACTTGACAAAGGTTTGCCAAAGTAGTCTATAGCCCATGTGGTGATTTCGCTTATAGATGAATGATGATTCTTGATGCAGTGCCCCCTGAACAATCGGAGATCACGGTTGTTCAGCTTAGTTCTTTATGTCCTTTATGAAATTTCTGCAGATTCCTTGAATCTTTTAATTATGTTATGCACTGTTGAAGGTAAAATATCCAAATCTCTTCCTATCTTTCTTTGCGGAACATTGTTTTTAAACATTTTAATCTTTTTCACGTATTTGTTGGCAAACTGGCAACCCTCGGCATATCTTTGCTCCTAAAGAACTACACCTTTCTTGGATGCTGCTTTTGTAACAAATCAAAATTACAATTTATCTCATTACTAGCTCTAAATTGCTCCTGTCCCAACTTTTTTTAGACTGTGTTGCAGGTGTGAATGACAGGAAAGGATGTATATTTACAAATGAAATGGAGTTTCAAGACAAATCATGACATTTTTGTTTATATTGTCTGCAATGAAATACAAGTCAAAGTAAATTTAGAAATCACTACATTCTTTTTTTTATTTGCATTTTCCATACCGTTCTAACTTTTTCTGATTTGGGGTTGTATATTTGCATTTTGCACAGCCTCACAACTTTTCTGGAAAGAGTGTGAAAGTGGCCTGTAACAATAATGCTGACTGTGAGAAACCACTAGATGTCTCTGTACCTTTACAAAAGAACAACCTCATTGCCAAGTCTGAGTTCATGGCCTGATCTTCATGTGGACCACTCCCATGTGTGTCCAGGAGTGTACCAGGTCCACTATTTTCTTTTCTTTTACCTCACATTTATACATTGAATTTCAATTTACCCTTTGTACCTTTGCCCTCCACAAACTATAAGTTTATACTGTTCAGATGTAATCAACTTAGAAAACAGGTGTTTTTTGCATCAGTGAAAAGTTTTTCTAATTGGCTAATAGTGGATATATTAGTTAAGTGTCTATGCAACCCCAACTTCTATTGATGACTTTTTCCCTTAGAACCCTCATTTGTTCTAAATCCTTTCGTCAAATGCTGCATTCATGAAGGTCATACCCCTAACAAGCTTTCTTTGCACAGGTGGGGAAGTGGGGAGATATCTGAGATGAGCGATAACAAGAGCTTGGGCCAGCAGCCAGAAGGACCTATCTCAGGAGGACATGCGGGGTAAGCTTCCACAGTACAAGTGACAGAGGAAGAGTGGTGGATGAGTTAAGGAGGGGGTAAGTGACGCAAAACGAGAAGAAAAAAATAAAAACAAGACAACACCTGCTCTGCAATCACAGGCCCTGCAATGTGACCCCTGAATGTCAGTGCTGGGCTACTGAGTTACTATATTGGCAGTGGGACGAGTCAGCTCTCAGGCAGCAGGCAGCACCTCGTTCATCATGCTCTACAAAGATCCCCAGGGAACACGTGCACCACCACCAGCCAGGCAAAAATAGATGCTGCTGATTTACAGAACACCTACAGTCCACCAGTTGTCAGGTATCCCATTTTATTAACCAAGAAATGTGAAAAAAAATGCTGCATCGTTCACATACCACAGCGGTGCCATTTGACTGTGCTGTTTTACCCATATCTTCACAGTATGTTTTATGGAAAGTGAATCAAGATCTTAGAAAGTACATTCATGTCTGGATGCCTGCACTGAGAAAAAATAGCGGCTTTCAACCAAGTGATTCAAAGGTGTCAAGTGGTTGTCCATGATTGAAACGTTATTACAAATGCTGTCCGTTTATATCTTTTATCAGTATCTGTGCTGATATAATACATTTTCTTCAAATACTACCACTTGTCACATTTGAATCATGTATGTCCAAAGCACAATTCCTCCAGTGTATTTGAGAGTGAGACTTTGCATTTTATCTACCAGTGCAACTATAGTACCAAACATATTGTCAAAGGTGTGCTTCATGTTTTCTTAGGTGGATGCAAAATTTCTGTTATCAGAACAGACCCTGTGACCCTACGGTATATGAGCAGTGCAGCATTTTTTATCTGACAGTTTTGATGGGCTAGCATACTCATGCATGTGTAAGCAGTGCATTTTTGCAGCATCTTGATTTAAAAAGTCATGCTGTAAAATCATTGGCAGCTATTCAAGTGCACAATGCAATGCATTAATAAAGAGCCCTTGATACAAAGTGTTCCTATTTGAAAGCTATCGACCTAATCTCTAAAGCTGAACAACCAGTCACCGCAGTCCTCCTCTGAGGGGAGGAAAAACAGCATCTGAAGGATCCGATTTAGGAAATAAAGCGGACATGTAACTCAACCTCTTGTTAGAGGATGGAGAGGACCCTGTGTAGGCTTCACCCATCCTCTTCAAGGGTAAGTGCATTTATGTGTATGTGCTTGTGTGTGTGTGTGTGTGTGTGTGTGTGTGTGTGTGTGTGTGTGTGTGTGTGTGTGTGTGTGTGTGTGTG
>JBBPDA010000152.1:8182077-8217761 GCA_037974385.1 Arnoldichthys spilopterus | reverse complement strand
TGTGTACATTAATGAGGGGAAAAATTAATTTAAATGATTTTAGCAAATGGCTGCAATATGACAAAGAGTGAAAAATTAAAGGTGGTCTGAATACTTTCCGTACCCACTCTATCTCATTTTAGAGAATGGTTTAAAAACTAGCCTTGAAATTCAAAGAATCATTTCTAATTTATAAGAGCGAATCGTATACCCACAGACGTAGGCCTAACATTCAAAATTTGACTCATTCCTGTGGAGCATGAAGCTCTGAATGCAGCAGAATATCTTAAACACAGTAACTTTAGATATTACTGGCACCAATGGCAATAGCACTTACTCCCTTCATTAAGAAAAATGCCTGCCCTCCAGCTCTCACCCCCATAACAACAGCACCATAATTAAACCCAATTAGCTCATCAACTTTAGACTGGGTTAAGTGGTGTTTACTCAACACAGACTAATTGTGTGGCAGATGGTATGTCTGGTAAATAGAGTGGTAGAGGATTGTTTGTTGTTTGAACGTTTGGGGTAGGCTAGGGCTGTGCACTAAGGCTCTAGAGGATTACCTGGGCTAATGATGTGGTCCCTCAGGGCAGGGAAGCGAGACTTGAGAATTCCACTGTGTGTGGTTCCCTCCCTCCTCTGCTTAATGGTACAGGGCTCTTCCCACAACACTTAAATAACTTATGTGCCAGCAAAGTAAAAGCAAAAAAATTCCCTAACATTTATATTTATTATGATCATAAACAGGTCCAAGACAGTAATTTGCTGATCTTGCTATGAAAAAGTTGAAATACTATTCTGTAGGAAAAATAAGATCAAAGAGTATTTTTTTTCAAATGAAAATTGACGATATAATGTTGTATTAACATAGAATGGGCTATACCAAATATATGCAGCAGCTGTGCATAACTAACTGATTCCTAACTTGCTTCCTGTGATTCATTTCCAAACCTGATCATAACCTCAGTCTCCTAGTCAGTAAATTAGATGGCAAATTAAATCATTTAACAAATCCTTGGTCAGTGGCTATGGTTGGTGTCAGTGTTTCCTCAGGTCATCTATAAAACTGCCATTAGCCATTGCCAAAACTTTCCTCTAAATACTGATTACTTAGAAAATATACAAGCTTGGGCACCAATACTGCAGCTTTGCGTGTGAGGAATTTATACACCGGATCCCACTTATCTCGAGAGTTTAGAGTAAGAAGTGAAATTTTACCTGTTTCACAGGCCTAAAATACAAGAGGAGAGGTGTAGGGTGTAGATTTAACCATTTGGAACACAGCTTTATGAATTAAACCAGAGAAAAACAAACACTCTAAACATGTCTGCTATGTGGCTAAGTCAGCTAACTGACAAGTATGGCTGGATATCAAAACTTTCTTTGTATACTCACTATGGACTAAGCTCTTAATAAATAGAATCTTTGCGTAATGTTTTCATTTCTTTCAAAGTATAATACAATATTAGCATAAAATAACTTTGTTCTCCACCAGATCAATTTTGCAAACTTTAAGGGTGGATGGCGACAGCCTAATCATTGTTTACAAGCTAGCATGGCTAGCAGTGAAAGTATTTAACATTGCATTTATTGATCTACATCCCTAGCAATGGGTCAGTTAATATAAAAATTTAGATACCTTATCTGACTGACAATTAATTAATTTAAAATAGTCTGTTTTTGCTGCTTAATTTCCATATATGGAGTGTATGGATTGGTATGTTTGGAAATGAACAATATTTACATAAATCATCAAATTCTTATTTTTAAAAAATGGTGTCGATGATATTAGCCAATTAACTGTAAACCTTAAATAATCACTCCTTAATTTCATGCTTTAGGTCTGTGGTGTAGATACGTTGGACTTACTATGATGATGGTTAGTGGAGCCTCTCTATACTCAGGATGGAGTGACAGCTGTGGGGCTATGCATGGGTCCAGGCTCATATGCAGCTGTTCTGCTTGATCGGGGCGGAATGGCTCAGTGATCCTCCTCTAACTGGACAGATCCGGACCGGACACAGCACCTGCTCTGCCTGGCGTGACCCACGCAGGGCAAGCTTGGCATTGGAGGAGTGGGGATTGAGAGCTGCACTGAAGAGGACATGGACTTGGAATGTGCTGATTATGCTTTTATCTTCTTTACTGCAGACCTTACTTCTCATTTAATGTGAATTGTATTGGACTATTTAGAGCATAGTGCATGTTCAACTGCAACAATGACCATGAAGCAGTGTAGAGTTAAGGTCTAGTAGAGCTCACTCACTGTGCAGAACAATAGGCTATCCTGCCCCCTCTGCTCTAGGATTTGCAAGGCTCAGTATTTTGTTTTTCTTTTAGTCAGCGAATGAATCATATTATAAATTCTGATGACCGCAGAATAACTAAATGAGGCCTTTTTCCCTCTTTCAGCACCCCTATGGAATTGACTTTGAGGAAAGGCTTATGTTGTGACCAAAATGGATTTTTTCTTTTCCTTTCCTCACTTTTTCTTTGACCCCTTGGAGATCCTGTTGTTTCGGCTCATGGTCTTGTCTCATTATGTCCTGTAAGGTCAGGTGTTTGGTGCTTTGCTGCCGGATGACCCTGTCCTTTCGTGAACTCAGCGAAAAGACAAAAGCTTGGGAAGGTTGGGATGATGCTGGAGACTGCACAAGGGATCGATTAGCTTTCATCCTGTCCTAAAGCACTGAAGGACATTGAGCTACAGTGTGTGGATTACAGACTGGCTTCTATTCCAGCTTGTTGTTGTGATACACAGTGTGACAGTTCGGGTTTATAATATACACATATTTTGAAATATTCTATAATAAGAAGAAATCCTTAACAGCCATCAATTCCTCAAGCCTATCTCTTAGTTACATTATTAAAAAAAGTGTTCTTTGCAGGAATGCCATGAAAGAAACGCCTTTGGTTCTATAAAGAAACTTTTGATACAGTGATTTGAGGTGAGTTTATTAAAGAACCATTAATGAAAAAGATCTTTCAAGTACCAAAATATTTTCTGTGGCATCACTCCAAATAATAACGATGATCAATATCTAGGAGTGGAGTTAATAATAAGCCTTGCAATGTGCACATAAAAAGACGATTAAGCAGTGAACCTTGTATAAATCTATGTATTCATTTTCTGAGCCACTTACCCTAACCAGGGGTGCAGTGGGTGCTTGAGCCAACACCCTGGACAGGTTGGCAGACCATGGCTGGACATACAAACAAACACACTCGCGCACACACAGTCCTAGTACCTAGGGGCAATTAAGCATCTCCAATTCATGTGACATACATCTCCAGCTTCATGCAACATACATATGTTTGGACTGTGAGCAGAAACCCATGCAAACACAAGGAGAACATACAATCTCCACATAAAGAACCCTGGCTGGGATCAAGCCCAAGACCGTTTATCAATAAATATGAAGTTACGAAATTAAAAAGGCATTACTATAACCTTTGGAGAATTCGTTGGAGCATGTGTTGACAGACTGACATGCAGCACGTGTGGAGTCCATAGGAGAGTGGGTCTTAGCAATGGCTATTTTAGAGTAGTGGGCTACTCTTGTTGAGACTAAGGAACTCTGCGTTCGTAAGGATTGCCCTTTAGAACTTTAAATGACTGAAGGGGTAGTAAAGGGAACTACCATGCAGATGCCCTTCTGAAGGACACTGGAAGGCAAAATGGGAAAGAGGGAGGAGGGAGGTGTGTAGAAAATGCTGATGTGCCAGGGCCACAAGGGTAAAATGAGAACAGCATGGCACAGCGTAAATGAAGTTGGCACCTTGCAGAGAGACTGAGTTGGTTTTATGTGTCTCACACACTGTCTTTTCTGAATAGCTGTATTATTCTAAACAGAGAGAGAAACATTAACCATATTTACCTTAAAGCACTGAAACAAGGCAGCTTGCAGCTTTTTTGGTACTCTGTTCAAGCCAATTGTTTGCAATTACTTGGGGAAATGGTTTCTGGCCTGTACACCATGTGGCCCTTTATGGCCATTTTAAAAAAGGGGAAGTAAATGATGAGCTGCCAGACTGGCAAGAAGATGACAGAAAACAGAAAGCTGATGAGAGAAATCCATGAAGTTTAATAAACATCTCTGAGGAAATAAACATTGGTAAATTATTTCTAGTCAGACAAACAAACAAAATACTGAAGAAATGGTTTTAAAGGGAAATTGAAATCTAAATTCTACTCTTCAAATAAATCATTAAGTGTTTCCTGGAGAAAAGGCTTGTGACAGTTATTAAAATAAACGTAGAACTTTTATAAGTGAAGCTGGTCATGAAGTGCAGAAATGTAGGAATGTTGCTACTCTGCACTGAAAGCATTTGGTTGAAGCAAAGGTACAGGACCATTGTGGGTTCTGGTCATATAAATGTTTGATAGTCTGTGGACACTGGTAGATCATTTTGACCTTGCAGCCTATTTGGTAAATGAAATAATTTTCCAACTTATAATTTAATTGCTGTTTAATAAGGTTCTTAAGGGGGTTGCAACAAAGTTTTGGAAATTGACATCAACATGCACATATGTAAACTGAATGACAATTTTTCTGCAAGATTATTATAAAAATGTTAGTATTCAGTATTATTCAGTATTAAAATTTCCAGTGTTCTGTGTCTGGAGCAATTTTGCTGTTTTATGTATTGGACCCCACATGGTTTATCTTAAGCTGAAGGGTTTACATATCCAAAACCAGACACCGCAATAACAGCTGAACAGCTAACCCCTGACCCCAAATCACGCTAATACTTCCTCTTCCTTATGACAACAACCCTCAGCCTCTCAAAGCCCCTATAGACCTGGCTGATGGGAATTCCACAGACATAACGTAATGATGTTGATGCCCACACGTGTATCGGAGCAGCATCATTTCATATAGGGGCAAAAAACTTTACATCCGAGCTCGCTCTCTTCCATCTATGAGAGAACAGCAGCGTATTGATTTTCTTGGATATTGCTCAGGGCTATTTTGAGCCTAGCTCCGGCGGCTGTCCTTTTTGGTTTGATCCCCTAGGCAACCGATGTGGTCATTCCTTCCAGAAAATGGAGAGCTGAAACTAAACACCATCAGGGGCCCCTGAAGAACCAAATGTGTGTGTGTGTGTGTGTGTGTGTGTGTGTGTGTGTGTGTGTGTGTGTGTGTGTGTGTGTATATGTGTGTGTGTGTGTGAGCATGCCCGCGTCAAAAATGTTTTTTTGTTTCCATGCATTTTTGTAGTTTAAAAAATTGTTAATAACATTATTTCCACCCCAAAGATACATTCAAATGCATATTATTAATTGGTATTTACCTATTGGTGAAGGTTAGTGTTTCAGTAGTTCATCCTGTTATGTTATCAACAGATATCACTTTCATTTTTGTAGTCTTGCTGACTGGTATAAATGCATTTTTTGCTGAATTGTAATGTTCAGCTCATAGTGAGATCAAGTGATGTGAAAGTGACTATTTGTCATTGTGAACACACTCAACACCACAACGAAATGTGATCTCTGCATTTAACCCATCACACGTGCACATGTGGAGCAGCGGGCAGCTATCAACAGCGCCCTAGGAGCAGTGTAGAGAGATGGCACCTTGCTCAAGGGTACCTCAGTAGTGCCCGGACTCAAACCTGCAACCTTCAGGTCTCAAAGGCAGCGTCCTTACCACTTGGCCACCATTGCCAACAAACAAAAGGTTAGTTGTGTTGCTAGATGGAACAGTTAAGCAGGAAAATTAAGAGCATATTTTAAATGCAGCAAATTGCTGCAGGTAAATTCCTGTAATTTTAGACAAAAAATGTAAAGTATATACATGATGTATTTATGACACCATGTTGTGACAAAGTATAAAAACAAATTTGATTCTCTGTGTGTAGTTGTGAGTGTGCATGCTTCTCTGCAGGAGAAAGATTAAGTGGGAGAGTGAAAGTAGAAATCTCTTTAAATTGTAAATGATGGTCACATTTTTTCCAGTTACCATACTGTCAGAGTGTCTGCTTATTCAGCACCCTGCCAGCCTCGTGCCCATTCACTGTCCCCATATGGCCAAATAAAATCTGTGCAACATGCTGCTATGGTCACCTTTTTCAATCGACTGAGCTTCGTCCCATCTTCTGCAGTCTTTTCACACAATTTTAGTTTTCCCTGTCCTTCCCACAGTCTCTCCCATGCACAATCATTTCATATCTCACTTTTCCTTTTATGCCCTTCCCCATCCGTCTCGTTCCTTTCTCACCACCCCTTTTATTCTCCACCCTCCCATTCTTTCATTCTATCTTCATCTCTCCCTCCATCTCATTTCCTTTGCACAGTCTGCACTCTGCTTTGTTAGCCACCTTGAAACCCAAGCCGCTTCAAATAGCAACATCTTTCAGCAGCAGGTCCTTGCTAAGCATTAGCTGCAACTTGATCTGGGCCCTCAAACAAGCCTTTGTTATTGGATAAATACAGGGCAGCTGGAGAGCCGAAGAAGTGAAGAGTTTAGCTACCAACAGAGGGCACTAGAGGAAAGAAAATTTAAGTACAGTGTCAAGCTTATTATGATGAGCAACTTACAGAGACTGACAAGAGCACATAACACACTTAAGAACAGACATGGACTACAAAGCAAAGTTGTTCATCGCTCTGGGTACGAGCGTCTACTAAATGCTGTCAAAGTAAATGTAAATGTAAATGAGACCAACCTACATAGAGATAACAACATGACTAACATCAGTGTTAATGCCATTCCAAAAGAAACAATACGTAACTGACCAGCCAGTGTCATTCCTTGGAAAAAGGGTCCCATATGACATCAATGTTACAAGAAAAACAAACATTTTACACTATTTAAAAACTCCAGTACGCTACAGCCCTCTACAGAACACAGAAGCTCAAGTTGTCTGGAGCTATGTAAGGATAAAGGTTTTACTAAATGAATTGAGATTAAGAGTTGGACCTGTGTAAATGTTAAGTGGTTTAGGCTGAGATTAAGCTTAGGTTTAGACTTAGGGCCAGGTCTGAGATTTTTTCACTGAATTCCAAATAGAGGTAAGATAAAGATCAATAAAGCACAACACCATATCTTATGTCCATTGGCTTTGTAAGGTGAAGAATATTTTTCATAAATCTTCCATAAACTAATTCTAACTCAATTAATTAACATGTCAAAACTTGGAACATATGTCTAATGGCAGTAAAGCCCTCTGGCACCCCAAACTTTATGGTAGGATAGATATTCCCATAGGTGTGAGTGTTTCCATCAGAAAAGATAAACAGGGGAAAAGAAAGGAGTTAGAGAAATGTGTGTGAGAATAAGATGGGAGAGAATAAGATGGGACTGGTGTGACGAGTGTTGAAAAGTGAGAGAGAGGGTTAGGAAAAAAAGACAGGAGAGTGTGTTCATAGCTTTGAGAGAGAGAGAGAGGTACTCTCAGCAGGGCGGCCACAGGTCTTCTCCCACATGTGTTCCGCATAAAGGCAATCAAAGGCTCAGTTCCCCCCTGCAGCCGGACCTGCCCTGCTGTAAAGAGCCATCAAACGAAAGTGTGACAGACTGAAGGGCCTGTAATGGGTATATAGTGGGGGGTAGGGGGGATCCAGACATACACACATGCACACACACATACACATGCTTGTTTTTATAACTTGTTAGGACGTGGGGTCATACATATGTCCCATATTTTCACTGAGGGAAAGAAACATTCCAAAATGGTAATTTCACGAAAGGAAAATTATTTATACTTTCATGTGTGTTAATGCAACAAGATTTTATTCTTAGTGAGTGTGGACCATTTCTATTGATTTATCCATCATGCCATTGGCAGCTACAATTTTATAATGGTGTTAAAATATAACTTTGTAAAATTGTTTTAAAATAAATCAACTAATAAATAATCTTAAAAAATAAATAAAAAATATGAATGAGAGTAGTTTAGATATAATTAATGAGTACCTACACATGGTAAACACCAATCTTAACCATAACCCAAACATTTTTTGTCTAATTTTAGAGAATAAAGTATGTAGTTTTTGCAACAACAACAAAAAACATATTGTACAATGTTCAGAATTTTTGTTAGCATTTTTGTATATTAGCTCTGCTTACCTTTTAGGACATTTTGTCCTGGAAAGTATAAAAACAAACCTATGCACACACACACACACACACACATGTAATAATGGCATGCTTGCAGACATAAAGTGGGGGAGTTTGTCTTCCCTCACTCTCACTCTCAGGTCCAGTCCCAGAGCTGGCCTGCATTTGAAGGAGTAAAAAAATAGCCTCAAGTTCTCCCTGCTGACCTGCCTTTTGTGATTGCCCAGAGTAATTAGTCAAGGTGTTTGAGTGGAGTAAAAACAGCAGGCAACCCATTCTCATTAACACAGGGCCTACAAATGGTCAAGACTTTCTGAAAAAGGCACAATTTGCTCATTTAGATACAGCCTCAGTATAATGCGCATCCAGTCTCATGAAGTCTGAATCTACAGCAGGCTGTCCCTACCACAGCCACCACAACAACTGCTGTCAGCTGTTGTCAGTATGTTCATTACCCTTCATGTCCATCTGGAGAAAATTATACACATGTATAGATGCTCATAAATAACAAGTAAGAATCTGTGCAAACAGTGTATTGCCACTGTTTTAAGAAAAAAAAATGTTTAATTTAAAAATACTAGTTACTTTTGTAAAAATGTCATGAATAAACCAATATAAAAAGTTGATGTTTTTTTATATTTGTAACTTGTTTTTCCAACAAAAATTTATTTTTCTTATCATAACTTGTCCTTTTTTGTCAAATACAGTTATTCAGAGTAAATTGCATATTTGCTGTTAACATTTTGTAATTGTAATAACAATAAAAAATGATTTTTTTTTATTAAAAAGGGATTTTGTTCAGCTAAAACAGCAAATAATTTTCACTTTTTCACATGCTTTCGGATCAGCTCTGTTTTAAAGATCTCTTTTACTACTCTTCCTGACACCCTGTGTGCCTTTTACATTTGAGAAATGTTGTGTTGCAGTAGTAGATGGTGATCCAGCTGTACACATCATATTTCACACTGACACTTTGGCCAGTGCAGTCCAACATTTTAGGCTTCTGAGCCTGCTGGCCCTCATAACCGAGGTGTGTGGATTGTGAGGGGGGCAAGGGGTACAGGGGTAAGGCTTTGGCCATGCAGGATTGGGCTGGGGGTTGACTATGGTGTGAAGGATGAGTGGCACACCTGCTGGGTAATCTGTCATTACAGCTGGGGGACAGATCTCAGCTGCCCCCACTAATCACCCCTCCTCTTCTCTGTCCTCCCTAAAAACACCCCCCAACATTCCACACAGGGCTCTACTTACAGGCCTCTGTGTATGTGTCAGCCAGCATGGAGTTGTATAAATGTTGGACACCTACATGCATGTACATTAAATTAAGAACATACATGCATGAATGAACTAGCCATTGATTGCCACAATGGCATTTAATTGACCTCTTACACCGTTAATGCATTCTTTTACATACTGATAAGAAAGAATGTCAAATTAATTAACAATGGTAGCACAGTTATAATAATAATAATAATAATAATAATAATTATTATTATTATTATTATTATTATTATTATTATTATTAATAATAATATTTTTTATTTTTTGCAAAGAATACATTACTAGTTTACATTAATAGGTAAAAGTCATATTTGCCATTATATACCAACAGGCAAAATTAGAAGATGACACAATATTTTGCCTCAAACTACAGTACCATTCAAAATCTGGAATGACTTGTAATCTTAGTAACTGCTGTTATTTAACATTTTTTCATTAGGCTTTGGTCAACATTCTGTAAAGCTTTTCTAATCTTATAACAGGACAAATTACCACATTTCTGGGTGCAGCAATGGCCAGTCAGTTCACAGATCAAAGATCTGCTGAATGTTAGTGATGACAATCAAAAGATCGTCACAGCAGCAAGAGCTACACTTTTTTCAGCTACACAGAAGCTCTACACTGCCTCGCCTACTGATGGAGGTTAAGCTCATTTGTCTGTCAGCAACAGGAAGTTTTGATGGGGCCATTTCCTCTACTGCTTCTCAGTGCTGAAAAACTCAGATTTGTTGAGATTCTGCAGATCTGATTTCAGCACTGAGAGGGGGTTGGGGAGGTTATGTGAGAGAAGAGAATCCTCAGGTATAGCTCTAGGGTTGCCTCACACAATGGTGATAATGTTCTTTGTCGGGTGCCGTCCAGATAAAGTGTGAGAAACCCTAGTTAGGTCCACTGGGCGTTGTGGCATCCTTTGTGTGTAAGGAGCGACCTGACTAATTGCCTTAATTTACCTGTAATTTACTTGATTTGAAGAGTAATGACTTGGTTCCTCATATCTTTATAAAGCGAAAAGACCTATCGACATCTATAACATTTCTTGTGCCCTAAGGCTCCTTTAACCTAATATTACCTTTGCAAAAAAAGACACCTCTTTGTTCCATAATATAGATCTGATATAATAACAACAAAGCAGTTTTATACAATGCCTAAATTCCCCTGAGATTCAGAAAAATAATTAACCTATATATATATATATAGGATTTGTCAGCACTTCTGGTTTAAATTCTTGCTGTGAGAACAATACCACGCAACTTGCAAAACATTCTTAGCTTAAAACTATTATGTGGAACAAGGATATTTTCTATTTGGGCCATTTCTATTGGTCCATTTGGCATTGAATTTAGCACAGTCTGAACAGCAACAGATATTTTCAAATCATATGCAATTCTCAAAAAATGACATAAATTGAATATTTTAAACATAACCTTAAGAATATTGAAACTAGTTTACCGCTTAGTGGAATAGGAGTTCTTTTTTCTAGACCCAGAACTAGGTGTTTAGAGTGAGGGAGCTACCTGGTGACCTAACTGCTCCTTCTGCTGGTGAGTAACCACTTCTCCTGAGGCACATGTAATGAAAAACAGCACCTCTTGGCCCTTCACAGGTTCAGACAGAAACCTGATCTGGCTGCTTCCATCTGCAATGAATTTTGGGCAGAGGGGGTGATGTTGAGGGAATGCCAGAGGGAACCTGAAGCAAAGGTGTGATAAGAATATGAGAGCTCTGACAAAATATATATAAAAAAAGATCAGGAACAGTGGGCAAATGAAGCTTAGATGCTGAACATATTAAAATTGCAGTATGGGTAAATTGGTTATAAGACAGATGTCATTTAAATAATCAGTCAATTTAAAATGTGAAGAATTTAAAAATACTTTGGGAGTAGACCAGACTATCCATAGTTTGCTCTCATGCCACCCATCCAATTTGCTATCAAATACTGTGGGCCTGTTTGACATTAATCAAAGTGATCTTGTCTTTGCAAATCTCATCCACACTCATTGGGTGGCAAATGCCTCTGACCTTGGATTGAAATAAACGGAGGGCAGTAAAGGAATGGTAACCCCCACTGCCCTCTTCCTTGGTTTTTTCTCTCTCCCACCATTCTCCCTTCTCCTCCCCCAATATCCTGGCAAATACCCCTGATCCACTGTTTACATGATTATTTCCATTGAAGCAGCAGTGCCTCCAGTACAGGGGTGACAGAGTGGGCTAATGTTGGTCAAAGAAAGAAAGAAAAACACAAATCTAAAAAAGAAAAGAAAAGACAAATGTCATACACATATAAAAGGCATACACTTTTTAAAACAAACGTTGCAAGAAGTTTTTGGAGTGAAGTCTTTGATTTCATAAAGAACAATTCAGTGGTACTGAAATTTTATGAAGATATGAAGAAATTACGAAAAATTGATCAAATGAGATCATCAGTCATTTAACAGTAACTTAACACTTTCAAAAACAAAAATGCAGCATATCTTGCCTCAAGGTTTTAATGTCTGATTGTCGGTGGTCAACACATACATGTTGTTAGGTTGAATAACACTTGAATATTATCTATAGAAAAAATTACCAGCAAGTTTCTTAAAGGTGTTTCTTCTATAACATAACTCCAAAGAACCTTTGTTTTAAGAAAGCACATACAAGAACATGTTCATACTGCCAGTAAAATCTGTCCACATGGAAAACCAGGACACAGAGTTTTCTGTGTTTGTGTAGCAAGGGCTTTAGCTAAACTAATAAACATTAAATAAACATTTGGCTATTAATTATGTTCTTCTCTACCCTCTTGATTTCCATGAAGGACTAACTTCCTGCTTTGTGTTGTCATGGGACTAGTGGGAGGTAGGGAGGCAAGCAGACTAAACACTGCTCATTGCTTTCCTCCTTCACCTTGATGATGAGAGATGACTGTTCCCTGGAAAAAGAAAGGAAAATGCTTTGCTTTTGCCGCCAATTAACCCACAAGGGGCAGGCGAGTCTATGGAAGGTTTTCCACATTGACAGCAAGAACTTTGTCTCTCCAAGATTAAATCATTTCTGTGTACTGTGCCAAAAGAAACATCTCTCTCTCTCTCTCTCTCTCTCTCTCAAACTCTTTTTTGCTCTCTTTGTCAGCACTTCAAGTTTTTAGTCAATTCTGAATGGTTAAAACACAAACTTCTTCCACAGTTTTTTTTCTTAATGACAGACTAATGCTCTGCCAGATGTCTTGTGTAATAAACACACACACACACATACACACACACACACATCCTTAACTGTCAGTCTATAAATGCATGCATCTATAGCTGCAAATGTGTAGATGCAATAATGAAATTCCACTCCTGTGCATATTGTCTCACTGTATATTGATCTTGTCTGGGAGCCTTCCTAATCCGTTCAGGCATAAACTTCTGAAATGAGTTTACAGGCACCCCACATACATATTATTCCTGGTTATTTAGACAAACTATTTCAGAAATGATCTCTGTGCTTATTTGCATTAGTAATTCAACAAAGCCGTGTGGATCTCAGAGTTGAAACCTGGCAAATCTCTTAAATTCCTAATCACAGCCTTAAATGATTCACTGCTGGCTCTCATTTTATGACATAAGCCTTTTTTAAAATGACTTAAGAGTAGTGTGGAATCTTTAGCCTCAGGCATTTCAGTCAGTGCTAGAGCTCTTTTAGTGGACATGTCCTGACCCCACATACCTGGTAGAAGACTTACACACCAGAGCACTTAGTAATGCTGGCTGGCCTTTCCAAATCTCAAGTTCATTTCATTCAAAAACATAATAAATAATGTAATTTATACTGAATCACCCACTGCAAAAAACCTTAAACATCTCATGCCTCTGAGATGACAGAATCAACAGTGAGAAAAACTCCCAATCCACCAATGCCAGTGTGAGGAATAGAGAGTATAGAGAGTGGCCAGCTAATACTAATTTTCTACCCTGTAGAACAATAGTATTGATCTGGCACAGACAAACAGGAACAAGCAAGTTGTGAATCAACATGAGGATAAGTCAAAAAGGGTAATGCTGTATTAATCATGAACATGTAATAAAGTAGTTGTACAGGTAGCTGAATATATTCTGGGAAAAAAACATTGCATAAGTGCACTTTATTATGCTTTGATTTTCTTCTCTTTCATCACACATCTCAAGCGATCACATAGCTGCTAATTTCCTTTTCATCAAAGCTGCAGCATTAACTTGATTGGCAGCTAACCTGCACTACCTGTCTTGAGTGCGGTTAGGCACAGGGCTGAAGATTTCAACAGAAATTCCTGGTTAGTAAACTTCATTACATTTCCACTGGAAGTACAGTAAAACAATGAGCTGCTCTTATATTTTATACTTTTTGAACACCTTCTGAGGCTTAATGTTATTGTTGTTTACTATAAACATAGCCGAGGCATGTTTGGTGTCCAAAGTTCACTTCTTTAATTTTGCACTGAAACTACAAAGCTAATACAGCTAAAGTGTACTGGACGTCTTGATTAGTATTCTGTACACCATTTAAAGAATTTTCATATAACCTTGTGTGCAAACCATAAACCTTTAATAGACATTTATTTTGCACCTCTGTAAAGACACCAACAACTGTATTAACCATAAACATTCTACAAAATTTTTAAATAGACACACCCTAAAGGAGAGGGAGAAGCAAAGGGATGCATAGAGGGAAAGGAGAGAGATTGATAAAGACAGTGGGGGTTGGGAGAATGTTTTTGATTTTTGATGGCAGTTAATGCTTTGGCTTATTGATTTATTCATTATGACATTTTCTCACAATTAAAAGAACAACTGCTATAAAAAAGTTTAATAAAATTAATTAAAATAAATACATATATAAATAACAACCTAATTTCCCAAAAAGACACTGTGACACTGTAATTAGCAAATCATTTAAACCTATATTTAATTAAAAATAGAATAAGGACAACATATCAAATTTTAAAAATTGAGTTTTTTGGGTAAAACATATGTTCACTTTGAATTTGTTGCTAGGAACACATTTAAAAAAAAATTGGGACAGGGGCATATAAATACCACTGTGTGTTAAATCACCTCTTCTTTTACCAACCCTCTGTAAATGTTTAGGAACTGAGGAGACCACATGCTAGATTTGAAAGTAAAATATTGTTAAATTTTTGCATGATACAGGATTTTAACTACTCCACAGTACAGGGTCTCATTAGTCATATTGTTTTGTTTCATTAGCTTAGGCCCAGAGAAAGTGTTGGCATATCTTGATCATAATGATGTTGTTCATCCCGTACTGTTTTTGGCCTTGTCCCTTACTGTACAGATTTATCTGAATTCTCTAAATCTTTCAATGGTATTATGTACAGCAAATGATTACATTTTTTTCAATTGTAAGTTGAGGAACATTATTCTTAAATTGTTGCATTATTTTTCTACAATTAAGGCCTCCTTATTTTTACTCCAATTATTTGTGAGATGTTCTGTCTGGCATTACACAATTACCATTGCCTATTGTTTCCTGTCCTAAGTCTTTTAACATATGTTGCGGGCATCAAATTCAAAATAAGCATATTTTTAAACAAAGCAATACAACTTCTTGGTTTCAACAGGCCTTGACAATATATAAATGATAATTTATGCTAGCTGTTCTGGACTGTTGAACAGCCATTTATTTTACTTGTTGGTTTGTAATCCATGTAATAATGGCATGCCAGATTTCTCATAAAACATTTTGTGATTTTTATGATGTTACTACATTATGGCATTGGTATGCTGGACTTGAACAAAATGATATGAATGACTGTCTTTGTCCAATTCAGTGTAAAGGTCTTCAGTCCCTCTATTCTGCTGATACAATCACACAAAGAAATGCATGAGTAATACATTGAAAAGCAAACACCTGTGGAGCAAAATGGCTGGCTGGTAGTTTTAAACAGTTTTAAGGCAGGGACTGGTGAGCGAGCTGCGAAAGCCCTGACAATGCAGACTTCTCACTGCTAAAGCCTCAGCAGCCCCTATCCACACTCCTGATGAGATAAGGTAAGGGTTCCCATATTTAGGAAGACAAAAAGGCAAACTACTGCACACACCTATCAGAAAGTCAACGAATTCTTTATACGCCATTTTCAGTCAGCATGTGCTGGGAGAGAGGGACCTCCTTTAAAAAGACAAATGAGGGATAGGTGTTGATGTAGGATCTGTGGCTCTGTCCCTTTGTCTGTCTTCTTATCCTTCTCTCTATCTTTCCGTCATTCATCTATCTCTTTAAACCCTGGCTGTCATCAGAGCATTAGACTTGCAAACACAGCACAAGACAAAGTGCTCTGCTCCCATGCTAAAGACCCCTCACAGAGCAAAACTGAAGCTTGTTTGAAAGTAATTACAAGAGACAACAAGAACCACAAAGAACTCTTTATGCACAATGTGAGTGTGCATATAAGCATGTGTGTTAAGCATATGCATGTGCATGTGTATTCACTGACATAAGCTTTTGGTTCACTGTCAGTTAGGCATGCAATGATAGGTCGTTATTTTGAAATATTATGACAGCACCTGCAGAAGTTTTGGATTTTTTTGCACCCTGTTCTATTTCAAGGGAATTTGTTTTTAAAGAAAACTGATAATTTTTTGTCCCTTCAGTCACTGCGACCTGTATATTTTACACTGTTAAATAAATGCATTATTACTACTAGAATTACTACATCTCAAATTGATGCAACTATATTCATGGTAATATAAAGTTATACATTTTTGAGAAAAATGTTTTAACATTTTATTTGCTCTCTAATCAATCAATGTCTTGCCCTGTTATGTGGAACTTGTTATACTTCAACAGAGTTGAAGCTAAATAAGCTAAATAATATTTAATTTAAATTTTTATGGGTTGTTCTGTAACTTATTTGGCAAGTACTATGTTAGATATTTAAATTTGTGTACTTATTACAGTTAAGTCTCAAGGTATGGGCTTACAAACAAGCCCTTAGGGTATGAGGAGTAGAGGAGAGCATAAAACTACATGGTTTGATGTACATGTGAGCAGATCATTTGGCCAGTGCATTACATAAAAAAGTACAAACACAAAAACAGCTGAGACATGTTATATATCATCAGCAATAACACACCTGCACACAAGTATCAACAGATAAATGTACAAACCTCAATATCAGCATGTTATTAAAAAATCATCTGATGGCTATAGATGTTTCTCTAATGTGTCAGTATGTCAGTCATGTGATATGTTGTGTGTAGATGGCAGGAATGAGGCTTAGTAGACTGAATCTTTACTGTGGGACTGTGGGAGGCGGACCGTCTCCTGATGTTGACAGTACACAGGGCCGAGACACACCTAGGACTGAAGGGCCTGGGAATGGAAGGTTTGTTGGCACTACAAAACACAGCATTGTCATCAAGCCAAAGGTGACCTAGCAAGAGGGAAGGGTGCTGCCCCTGTGAGAGATCAGAAATTCCATGGTTTTATTTCACCATGTTGCACATACATAAAGAGTTTGTCCAGGTACTTACAAAGAGACACATGTATAACATATGTACCAACATGCTAACAGACCAGACAAATGTGTAGGGATAAAATTTGTCAAAAAAAACAACAAAATAAAATTTAAAAATATGTTTTGGTATTTTTTATATACAGTATCTCACAAAAGTGAGTACACTTAAATTTTTGCAGATATGGACAACACTGAAAATATGACACTTTAATACAATGTGAAGTAGTCAGTGTACAGCTTGTATAACAGTGTAAATTTGCTGTCCCCTCTAAATAAATCAACACACAGACATTAACCGTCCAGACCGCTGGCAACAAAAGTGAGTACACCCCTAGGTGAAAATGTCCAAATTGTGCTTTACACATTATCACTGGAATCCTCTTCCACTCCTCCATAACGACATCACAGCGCTGATGGATGTTAGAGGACTCTTGCTCCTCCACCTTCGAGTTTTCGAAGGGAGAGAATCATGCTCTGCTTCAGTATGTCACAGTACATGTTGGTATTCATGGTTCCCTCAATAAACTGTAGCTCACTGCCAGCCCCAAACCATGACACTCCCACCACCATGCTTGACTGTAGGCAAGACATAGTCTTCATACTCCTTACCTGGTTGACCCCATCTGAACCAAATAAGTTTATGTTATGTTAAGTTTAGTTTCCAGTAATCCATGTCCTTAGTCTGCTAGTCTTCAGCAAACTGTTTGTGGGCTTTCTTGTGCATCATTTTTAGAAGAGGCTTCCTTCTGGGACGACAGCCATGCAGACCAATTTGATGTAGTGTGTGGCATATGGTCTGAGCACTGACAGGCTGACCTCCCCCCTCTTCAACCTCTGCAGTAATGCTGGCAGCACTCGTACGTCTATTTTCAAAAGACAAACTCTGGATATGTAGCTGAGCACATGCAATCAACTTCTTTGGTTGACCATGGCGAGGCCTGTTCTGAGTGGAACCTGTCCTATTAAACCGCTGTATAGTCTTGGCCACCGTGCTGCAGCTCAGTTTCAGGGTATTGTCAATCTTCTTATAGCCTAGGCCATCTTTGTAGAGCAAAAATCCTTTTTTTTTAGATCCTCAGAGGGTTCTTTGCTATGAGGTGCCATGTTGAATTTCCAGTGACCAGTATGAGAGACTATGAGAGCAAGAACACCAAATTTAACACCTGCTCCCCATTCACACCTGAGACCTTGTAATACTGAGCCACATGACACCAGGGAGAAAAATTGCTAATTGCACAATTAGCAATTTGGACATTTTCACTCACTTTTGTGGCCAGCAGTTTGGACAATGGCTGTGTGTTGAGTTATTTAGCGAATTTACACTGTTATACAAGCTATACACTGACTACTTTACATTGTATCTAAGTGTCATATCTTCAGTGTTGTCCCATGAAAAGATAATATAATATATTTACAAAAGTGTGAGTGTGATACGTTAAGGGTGTTAACTTACTATTAAAAGTTTGGTTAACTCAAAATGCGAAGACAATCCAAAGACTCTTTTTTTATTACAGTGCAAATGTCAGAGGCCATCTTTTCATTTTTTTATCCGCAGTCACAATTAAAAACATTTTGTTTTTCTTATTTAACCTGAAGTTTACAAATTATATAATAAATTATAAAAATAACCTACTTGACCAAAATTCTCTCCCTTTTAGATGAAGAGAGGACAACTCTTGCTTCAGAGAGTTTTTAATGAATCTATGTGTTTCTGGGCATCCTTCCACTGTGACAAGACAACTCAACAATGTGGGTCTGCAAGGATTCCTGTCAAGAAGCCATTACTGAGAAAAATAAACTGTTAACTACCACAGTAAACAATCCACTCTGTCATCATTGGAACCTTTAGTGAACATAAGATAAAAGATCATAAAATGTCTTCAGATGTTGATGAGCTTAATCCCATGAGTTGAAAATATCTAAGAAAAACTGAATCCTTAATTGAAGAACATTTAGTCTAGGGAAACTATTTTCAATATGCATATATTTAACAAATGTACATATGTCACAATTATTGGCACCCATAGATTTATTACTCTGTGTATTCTCCATGGGCTAACTTAAAAGTTATTTTTAGTCTTCTAGTATAACATGCCATCTCATCAAAAGAATGGTCATCTTATCAAAAGCTTCATTCTGTTGTCAGTGAAATATTTATGCTTGTATTTTGGTGTATGCTTTTAAACTTATTGAGCTGTCTGTGTGTCTACCCCAATACTATAATAAAAAGTATTACTGTTTTACCTCTAAAACAGTTTTTACACCTAAAGTCAATTATTAAAATTTGGAAATTGATGATGTATGTATACTTTCACTGGGTGAACAATTTGTTGAAAGACCGTTGAAGTCATTTGGAAATGGAGAATCAATTCACAATAACAAAATTCAACAAACTGACAAAAAGGGGAGGTGTTTTTGACAGACATCTCAGAAGGCACAATGGGAGATAATGATTAGTGCCACCAAACAGAAGGTTAATCTTTCTGCAGCCAAAAACAAAAGCTCATTCTTTAAGGCAATGCAGTCATTCCAACTGTCAATCACAAGGAGAGAGGGCTAAAGTCAGATTCTCCCTCTAGCAGTAAGCGACGGCTAGATTAAACACATATGCCTGCCATACAAGCTCTGCATCCAGAGTCATAGTATTAAGATGACAGTCTGTCGGGGGAATTTTCTCCTAGCAAAGCAGTAAGACTGCTATTTTGTGACTAGGCAAGTTGCATGAACAGTGTGTTCATAGTCAACAGAAGACAAAACAGTCTAATTCTTAACAGTTTAGCCCTCATGACTATGACAACAAAACAAAGCAAAGGGTTAGAGGGAAGAATTTGCCATTCATCTCTCTTGAGGTGTACACTAAAGACATTGAAAGACGGTACCATGTTGACAGGAACGTCCTAACTGGACAGCTCATATTTTGGAGGCTAACATATATTTTGCTACCTCTTCTGAAGTTCATCCGTCATTTATCAAACTTTATGAAGTTTTTTTTTAAATACCAAAACAAATACATGTAACACTCTGCACACATCTCAGCCCTGCTTCAATGAGGAAATGAGAACTGAGAGAGATATTTCAGTTAATCTTTAAGAATTTTTGCCAGAAATAAGACAGGACAATGATTATGAGAAAAATGAATAGCAAATCTCTTGCATCAACTTGTTTTGCTTACATTCCATCTGAAACTCAGCGTCCCATTGAAATCAACGACATTTTTCAAGGTGTCCAGAGCACACTGATTGTTTAGATAATGCTCCGATACTGCCTATGAAAAAAAAATACAACCAAAGACTGGTAGAACCAGCCATGGGGAAACCGAAAAAGAAAACACACACACATACAGAAACCATCATCTTCAAAGAGCTGAGCTATGAATTTCACACTGTATTTACTAACAAGATTGCTCCTGTTGCTTTTCTGCCTCATTCATAAGACTAACAGCCTTCATCCATGTTAGCTCATCCATTCCTTCATGAAGAAAGGCCTTCATTGTGGGTGAGCATTGGCAGGTGTTTGATGGTGGCCCTCAGGCCCCGGGTTTGGATGGATAGAGAACATATGGAGTGAAGGGTGGAGGTTGTGCCGGGGTTGGAGATGATCGCTGCTCTGTGCTGGTTGGGCCACAAAGAGCCTATTCATGACTATGGTGGTGGACATGTGGAGATGCTGATAGCAATAAAACAGACAGTCGTCAACTTCAGTGTCCATGTAGCAGAAAAAGAGAGAAATTCAGTGTCTAACATGATCATACATTTGAATGACTTAGCAACAGCTGTCAGAAGTCCATACAGGCACATAAACCCCTATAAAAAGAATGACTGAAAGGCAATGGCAATTGTCTCCCAGATCAAAGTGGTCTATGAGTAGATATAAAGGGGAAAAAATGGTCTTTAAGGAACAAAAACTGAAAGTTTAATAATCAGTCACATTTAAAATCTGTTTCTACATTCTGTATCAGCTTAAATTAAATCTACCTCAGAAAAACATTGCAGAGGATGCCATAGAAAAATCTTTATAGCCTTTAAGATGACCATGTTCTGATATGAGATATGTGAGAACCTGTTAAAAGTCTAAAGAACCTTCAGATCATGTAAAGGTTTTTACCACTTTAAATGGATCCCTAGACCTTTCATATTATAGCAGACTATATATATAAATGCAAAAGGTTATTCACACATCTTATTTGCAAAAGTGTTTCTCGTTTACAAAAGTGGTAGAGTGCAGGCTGACCTGTCGTTCTCCTACTTTATCTGCCTTCGATACCTTCACGAAACTGGTTTGTGATGGATTTGCAACATGTGTTTTGGCCCATCTGTTGATCCTCAGACAGCTCTGGGCACAGCAATAAACTGAACTTGCAGGAGTTGTCCATGCCAAGCACACAAAATCACATACCATCAACTCACCAACCTTAGTTTATGCATACACTTTTAACTAAAGTCACACACTGCTACATATCACACCGTCTTTAGAAAGAGATTTGCTTATTCTGAAACATAGGTCTCTCCACCCAGGGAGTACTTTCTGAAAGCACTTTCTAGCCATGTTCATCAAATCTGGAGCGGGCTGAATGAACTAAAGAATGTGATGAATGTTTTCACAACTGATTCCAAAACTGTGTCATGTGTGTATGTGCTGTTTAAAAAAATGACAGTGACAGATTGTTGGGAATTACTTGGACTGTGTCATCACAGCTTAAATGAGATAACATTAGCATGAAGGGAAATGAAGATAATAAAACATCCTTATGAGCCAAAAGATCATTACTGTGCTAATGCGCACTTGCAGCACTGACCAAAGACATTACTCACTAGATTGGCCTGTACACAAGATAAGAACCAATAATGACACTAAAGAAACTAATAGACATTAGGTGCTTGTTACTCTTTCAAAACTAAGTGAAGCATGATCACAGCAGTAACCCACAGTGCCTCTTTTGGCAAAAAAAAAAGTTGGGTGGTAATTGCCTGTCTCAGCAATTGCATGATTCAGTGGCAATATCTACTGAATAACCTGAAGTATAGATATAAGCCTGCCCTGATGTGCATGAAGCATCTACATGTGATGGTCCAAATGACTTTCTTCACCATTCTCATCACATGCAAAAAACTTTCACACATGGCTTCCCCCACCCATTGGGACGTACCCTATAAACTGGAAAGCACTGACCAACATCAAGTCTCACCCACACAAAAAAGCATGTGAATGCCTTGTCGTGCACAAAGCTGATGCCAGGTATTCACTGCATGCTGGGTTTAATTTTAGGCGGTGGTCACGTCAAACTGTCCTGCTCTTTTGCTAGAGGCTTCTAGGGGCCCTGTCAGCTGTTGCGGTCGCTGGCTTCCATACAGCCCCTCAGTTTCCAGTAAACAGCATGAGAGACTAAAGAAAGAAAAACTGCAGAGAAAAGACAGAGAGTGTGGTTCTATGACAAGTGGACAGATATACAAACAGATGGACTCAAGACAATTTTGTTTGATCCCACTATAATACAGTACAAATAAATAATGGGAATAAAGTAATGTGTTAATATAATTGTATTCAAATGTGTCACTTCCACATATCATTGCTGTCAGAACAAAACCTTGTATCTCCAGTTTTGTCTGTTTTTATATTTTGTACAGTTTGAGAACACCAGCTAATTTTTGTGTTGTGTGAACATATCATGATAAACAGATCAATAGAAACAGTTCAAAACTAAAGGTTAAAAATCTGTTTACATTTATACATTTTGTTTGTTTTTTCCCTCCCCTGAAAAATTACCATTTTGGAAATATGAGGTTTTGTTCTGATATCTTTTAGTTTGATTTTCTTTGTGGCTGATTTAATATCACTTGTTCAATGCATAGAAATATCCTGGGCATAAACTGTGAAAAAAAGAAATGCAGCACTAAAAGTTAAGTAAAGGAACAACAAAGGGTATTCGGGATGTATGCCATCGAAGTGCCATTTTAGTTCCCAAAAGATAATTTCATTTTATAATGAGCCATTTAAGTCCACATAATGAAGAAGTTCTACACCAATTAAGCCTTTCCAAGAAACATATGTCCAGGCAGGGGCGGCGTAAGGGGGGAGATTCCAAGACCCTTGCACTGACAGGGGACCCTCAGAGAACATCAGGCTATCTAAGCACAGAAAATTACGTATAATACTGGGACCCAATTTTATATTCTTCCACATTTCCAGCTGCACACCTGGAAACCTGTGTCCAGGTTACAGAGGAACCTATTTACATGGACCAGTTATGGTGGGACGTGCGTGCAAACAGCCCAAACTTTCTTGCCCTGCGTATGTCAAGAAGCCTACCCGCCTCTGCGTTCACCTCGCACAGGTACCCACGCCTCGACTGCACGCTTGACGGACATTCCCAGGGCAAACATTTGTGTTGGGACCTCACACGCTCCTCCCTTCCTCCCCCCAACCCAAAAAAAAACACCCTCCCTCCCGACCGCGTTTGGCCCGAGGCGGCCAATCGCCGAGCACGTAGTAGCCGGACCCTCTTTCCGCGTGCGGCTGCGGAGTCAAACTCGCGCCGGACGTGGAGAAGCGAGCGCTCGGGCCAGTGCGCGCGACCGGGCAGAAATGATGAACCCGATCGTGCTCGGAATGGCAGGGTGAAACCTGATCGCGAGAGCCCGGAGGAGTGACCGACCGACCTACCTACCTACCGGCACGCGCGCCCTTAAAGAGAAAGGAGGGAGGGGGGATAAAGAGAAAAGAAGAAAACAAGAAATGGCTTCTTCCTCCTCCAGCGAGCTCATTAGAGCTGACGAGATCAAGAGGGAGAGCCCGAGGACGACGCTGGATGAGCTCGCGCCGCTCCCTTCGAGCGTGGAGGAGAGCGCGCCCGCGTCCTGCGCGGCGTCGCCGCTCGCCTTTTCCCCCGAGCAGGTGGCGTGCGTGTGCGAGGCACTGCTGCAGGGAGGCGACGTTGAGCGGCTCGCGCGCTTTCTCTGGTCGTTGCCGCAGAGTGAGCTGCTGCGCGGCAACGAGAGCATCCTGAAGGCGCAGGCCATTGTGGCCTTCCACCAGGCGCGCTACCAGGAGCTCTACTGCATCCTGGAGAGCCACAGCTTCAGCCCGGCCAACCACTCTTCGCTGCAGGACATGTGGTACAAGGCGCGCTACAGCGAGGCGGAGAAGGCGCGCGGCAGGCCGCTGGGCGCCGTGGACAAATACCGCCTGCGCAGGAAGTACCCGCTGCCCAGGACCATCTGGGACGGTGAGGAGACCGTGTACTGCTTCAAGGAGAAGTCGCGCAACGCACTCAAGGACATGTACAAGAGGAACCGCTACCCCTCGCCGGCCGAGAAGAGGAATCTGGCCAAAATCACAGGGCTCTCACTGACCCAGGTCAGCAACTGGTTCAAAAACAGGAGGCAGAGGGACAGAAACCCGTCCGAGACGCAGTCCAAGAGGTAAGAGAACAGTTCAGCAGAGGGTCCAGGGTGTAAGTGGGCTCTATCTAAGAGCTGTGCTGCAGTCTAGAACCACAGTGTGTATCCTAGGTTCTGCTACAGTTCACAAGCCTAGGCAGAACCGTGCTGTAGTTCAGTGCATAACTGTACTATAGTTTAATACTGTGCTGTAGTTTATTGCATTACTATACCGTAGATTTATACTGGGCTATTGTTTAGTGCATTACTGTACGGTAGTTAAGTAATGTGCTGTAGTTCAGTGCATAAATGCACTGTAGGTTACTACTGCGCTGTAATTCAGCGCATGACTGTACTGTAGTTAAGTGTTGTACAGTAGTTTAGTAATGTTATGAAGTTCAGTACATTGTTGAACTGTAGTTGTCACTGCGGAATTGTATTATAGTTTAGGCACAGCAGAACTGTGCTCTAGCTGAGTCACTGCAGAACTGTTCTGTAGTTTAGTCACTGCAGAAGTTTGCTGTAGTTTAGTCACTGCATATCTGTGCTGCAATATAGTGAGTGAATAACTGCAGGGCTTGGTGAACTATGTTATTGCTGTAGTTCAGTGTGTATTAGTATATGCAGGATAGTGCTAACTGTGCTTTCGTTGTGTGTGTAGAAGAATGCAGTGCGGTCATTTGTGCTGGTTCACAGTGTAAAGCGCTGTGTCCGAGACGTTTCCCTTTCCTTTACCTGACTAAAGAAGTTCGTATGCCGTTAGTGATTGCGCGTTGTTGATGTAAGGCTAAAAGCGCGTTGGTGGGGTTGTTCAAGGGGGGCACGTTTTCACAGTGTTTTGAAACCCGAAGCTTTTGCCCGTTTAAATGAGGTGTCGTTTTTAAGAATGGCGGAGTGCGCGGAGCACTTATAGGCGAGCACTGCAGGGAAACACCAGCCCTTGTGCAGTCCGACAGGGACCCGGGACGGGCGGTAATCCTAAAGCTGCTGGATAAACAGACGCAAAGTTGCTTTAATAATGGCTTTTAGCTGTTTTCTGGCGTGCGTTAAGAAGCACAGTTTACTTTGTTGATCAGTGAGTAAATGGAGCTGCCTATTGTTTATGTTTGCGTGTTGGTTTTAAAGCCATTGTCTCCACCCTGATAATCAGGGGAGAAGATCTAGCCCCTCTATCTCCTGACGTGGACAAAGCACTCTTCACAGCGTGTGGCGTTTAGGGCCAGATAAGAAACTGGTGTGTGTGGGTGTGTGTGTGTGTGTGTGTGTGTGTGTGTGTGTGTGTGTGTGCGCGCGCGTGTTTGTATTGGTAAAGGAGCTACACACTCACCCCCCATGTGCACCTGGTTCCCATGATTTACTGACACTCATGCAACCAAAATAACTCCTTTCTCACCACACCCACTCACAAATGGCAACGCTTTAGGTTGCTTTTATCATAAATAATACATCAAAAGTCTCGTAAATACGGGAGGTCAAACGTTTTTCTTTCCATCTGCGTCAGCGGCGAGAAGTTGCAGAGATGGTAATGTAGCATAAATAAGCCTGCTATCACATAGACAAGAAATATTTCTGGCCAGCTCAATTCAGTCCATGCGTGTCCTCGTTAGATGAGAGAAGTTCTCGCACTCCGTCGTGTCAATAAGATCCTTTGTATGGTTTGGCCGCCTCGGTCGCTCCAAACAGCCACCCCCAGCTGTCCCAGTCAGTAAGGAGACTCGCAGGGGCTCTCAGCTCTTCATCTGTTGGCTGACCCTGAAGGCAAGAAGTCACTTTTAGAAGTTGAACTCCAGACCTAACTGTTTATTGAGATTCTGATTGCTTATTTTCTTGATTTTTTTCTTTTTCATATAAAGCCAAGCAAACAACTCTCAGTGATTTGGGCCAGAGGCACCATGTTGATTTTGTTCAATAAAATTCAGTGCTGATTCATTAAATCTCTTGGTGGACTTTCACAGTGTTTCTCTTAAGGACGATTCCACAGAAAGCTAAACAGAGATAGTTAGGAGGGATGTGCATCAATTATTTAAGGCAATTTAAGCCTCTATCAGCAGAGAGCACCGGTCTATTAGAGGCAAGCACACCACAATTAGCACTGCCTTCCAATTTCATTTGTAGGACCTCTACCTGACTCATCCCTCTTATAGGTCATTTCATTTATTAGTTTTCATTCCTTCAAGTTTTATATAAAAAAGTAGTAGAAAAATATATATTAATGTTTTTTCCCCTAATAATTCAGACAGAACAAAAGGTTTCTTAAATTTAGAATAAAAATTAATTTAACTAAATAAAATAAATTGCAAGCTGTGCAAACTTGGCAGGCACAATGCTGAATACAAATTCATAATACATGTAAGTCTCTCATCCAGTAAAGTCTCAGTGGACGACATTGTATCTTTTAACTATGAAAATATCCATTTGATCTCCAGGAGTCGGAACCAACATAACCAGGCTTATAAAATAACTATAATAACTGCACTGTCAGTGGAATTAAACAAACCTGCCAACTTGGCAGCCTTGCTTATGGTAATATTTGCAGTCTTAAGACACCTATGTAAAAAAAATATTGTCTCTGTTATTTCACTAAAGAATTAAAATATGTAATAATCTTCATGTTTAAAGTACATTTTTAAAAAAAGCTTTCTCTTGTGTCTTGCAGTGAATCGGATGGAAATCACAGCACAGAGGACGAGTCAAGTAAGGGTCAGGAGGACTTGTCTCCTCGTCCCCTCTCCAGTGGCTCCACTGGCTCGACCACACATGGGTCTAGCCCAGCCGTAGTATACTCTGATGGTACCACCACTGTCATCCAGCAAATTGGGGATGTCAAAATGTCTCCTCTCTCAGCTGGAATGGGCTTCAATGGGGATTTGGCAAGCGCCAACTCTCATTATCTCAATGGTGGAGCCTATGTTCAGACACATGGCAACAACAGTATCCTAAATGGACTTGGAGCTACAGGTGGCCACTTCTTGACCTTTGATACTCAGAGGGTCTCCCATGCACAAGAAAGGCTTCTAGGTGGCTCCTCTGTGTCCTATGCATCTTATTCACTGGAGGTTCCAGAGACAACAGTGGGAAAGCTAGAGGGTTTGCAACCTTTGGTTTCCCATTCAGAAGATGGTTCAGCACCTTCAGTAGTTACCTTTGCCACCACCCCTTCTTCATCCTCCTCTACCTCTGGAGCTCCTCATCTTAGCAGCTATAGTATGGTCAACCTCCCTGGGGTTGAGAACAATCTTAGTCTTCCTCCTTTATTGCTCCCACCGTCATCTACAGCACCCTCTCATGGTAGGAGAACAGCATTTTCATGTAGATCATTATCCACAGCAGAGACAATAATGTAATATGATTATATATACTGAATGTTGCTGACCGATATTTTAGTATTATTTTAAAATGACTGACCCAATGACACAACATAGAGATTTATCATTGACAGAGGTAACTGAACATTGGAATATCAATCAGGCTTGTTAAATTAGGACTGGAGCTAAACTGCTAAGCAGTAGGCCCCCAAGAGCAGGGTTGGGCACCCATTATAAACTGCATCTCTTTAACAGTGGAAACATATAAGCAAAAGATCAATCCAGGCATTAAGCCTCTTTGCTTTTTCTCTCCCTTGTGTATGCACAGAAGTTGGCATTGACTGCACACCGAGCTAGCTAATTGCATGACTGTTTGGAGTATATTACTACAGAATATTTCATGGTATTTGATGTTCCAAAACTAGCCACAATGCTTTGTTCTGTAAAAAGGGCAAAGGTTCAAAGTTTTATAAGAGAAGATTGGTCAGGAACAGCAGAAATGTATTGTGGGTAAGAAAAAAGGGGGGGTCAGGTCAAGCTTGCAATGACTTCAGGATTATACCAAATAACAGACCTCAATGACATTATCCCCACCTCCTCTCCATTGCCCTAACCGCACACTAATGGTTCTTTCCATGAATATTTTATAGCCACATCAATAACAGCAAGGCTGGCTGGGTGCTGCTGCTCTCTCCATACAACCCCTCATCTTTTTCATCCTTTAATATGCAGTTTACGAGCCACATAAAAACAAACCCACCCCTGGCTGAACTTTTGATTTAGGAGGAAAAACAGTTGAGCCTAAACGGTCCATCAAAAAACAAAAAAGACACAATATTAAAACTGTTCAGCCAAAAACGTCTTCCCTCTGCCTATAATTTTAAAGGCAATCCAATAAAATATATATTTATAAAATATGTGGGGTTTGATGTCCAGTGCTACAGAAATTCACTGAAACAATAGACTTTTCCATTTAGTGGTGTGTCTATGAGGTAAAGGCTCTAGTTCCTATTATAAGAACAGGCAGAAGACACAGACATATAATGCAGTACCCAAAAGAGTAACAATGCTTATCCCGGTTTGAGTCATATACCATACCTATTCTAATAAGTATTGACTAGAGGTGTATGGGAAGCTTGCAAAAAAATGTGGTTTCTCCTCCAGTAAGTGAGTGAGATGGTAAGGGGAAGGGGGTTGGGGCAGCATGATTATTTATCAGACATTCAGCAAGCCTAATGGAAGAAAAGGGTTTGGCCCAACTCCAGAGCCTGTCGCTCTGGGAGTTATGTGCCAAGAGCTGCATACTAGAGTTACAAGGAAATCATAGAGTGCAACCACTAACAGAAAATGAAAAAGGTGTTTCATTTTATATTTCACAAGTAACATTTGCAAAGAGAAGGTGAGCAAAAAAAGAATAGATAGAGTCTGAAAATGGAGAAGAGGGCTGTAAAGTTGCAGAAAAGTGTAGAGAGAGGAATGGTTAGAGTAGATGAATATTAAAAATCATAATGCACCTGTAGAAAGTCTGGAGAAGCACATAAAAGTGTAGCATCTGTCCTTTTCTCCTCTTCTCTACATTGTCTCAATTCATCTTCGATGGGGCCACCAGTTATGAGCTGTGAGACAGGCTCTTCTTGCCAGTTCTTGTAGAAGCTCAGTAAAATAAACAGAAAAACATTAAAATGGTAGGCAGCGAAGTCAGGAACTGTGTGCTTGGAGTTAGCTCTGTGGTCAACCTGACCAGACAGGGTGGAGGGGCATGCTAAGTTCACCAACTTTGTCTCCATCCATTCCTCTTCCCAACAGGTTCTACTCCATTGGATGGAGTGGTCAGTGACTCATCTCAACATTCGAGCCAGCCCCTGCTCTACACGCTTAACCAGGTGGTTAAGCAAGAGCCATTGGACATTGGCGTGGGCTATGCATATCCCTCCGGCATGCCCTTGGATCAAACTGGCAACCTGGGCTACACTGCCTCTCTCTTTCTGTCCTCCAATCTTGGCCCCTCACCTGAAAGTGGCGGCCCTCTTGCTCCTTCAGCCATGGTTGCTGTCACCTCTGTCCTGTCTAGCACAGAGGGTCACTCCACTCTGACTCATTCTGGCCGTGGCCTCCAGGAGGGCAGGAGCACTCTACCTTCAGGCTACACAACTCAAGATGCTCAGCTGCCCCTGTCCAACAACATAGATACCCCTGCAGGGCCAGCAGAGGGGCAAGTTTGTGGGGATCTGGACATGGAGGGCAAAGAACTGGCCAAGTTGCAGACTGTACAGATGGATGCGGACAATGACCTCTGACCCCTGTGAACACATCATCAGAAGTGCTGTTTTTATTCAGAGTGTTTGGTTGGTTTTCTTGCAACCCACTGTGGACTACTACTTAGGAGGTTTCCTATGCACCCAGTCTCAAATTTAAAAACAGAGCATAATGAGCAGTGCCTTTTTCAACCCCCAAAATGTAGCCCAAGAAATACTGACTTGCACTCTGAATGGCTGCAGAATGTACTTGTTGATGCACTGACCTTATGAAGATTATGTCTCAGCACTGTAATTTCTCTCTTACAGTAAGGGAGACTTTAGTCAGGAGAGCAAGAGAAAGAAAGAGAGAGAGAGAGATAGAGAGATGGAGAGTGAGTGAATGCAAAGGAATGAAAAACAGAAGAAGAAGGCTTGTAAAGGACTGCTTAAAAATGATTGATAAGTTTGATGGGTCTTGCAAATGTTTCTGCACAATCATTGCAGCTTAATACCGATTCTTTTTTTCCCCTCTTCAATATTTCATCAAAGCACATATGTTTATTATTATTTTTTGTTGTTGCTGTCGTTTGGTCTTTTGTATTTAATTTTTTGAGAGTGAAATAGTAATATGAACAATATTTTGTTATGTTTTGCTCTTTAAATTTCAGTTCAGCAATGATTTTTAGATTTAAATACAATTGACAACCTTGTGTCCTTCTTGAGATGTATTCTTAGGGATTCGCTGACTAGTCTCATGTTCCTTCCTTAGGGAAATGCAACAAGGAAATGTTGTATGTTTATGTTAAGAAAAATAAGTCTTAGAACAAAAGGCTTTAGTTTTTTCGGTCTTTCCTTGCCCATATGCAACAAAAATTATAGTGCTTTCAGTGATCTTGTAATGAGTATAAAGCTTATTTTATGCGTTACAGGAATACAGCTAGCAAACAGGAATTCTACACAAGATGTAAATGAGTATAGGCCCTAAAACTCCTACATTTAGAAAAGAAACAAGCTTATTTTTCTAAACAATTCTCCCCTATTAAATCTTTATATTTATACTTGCATAAATGGTAAATGGTGAATGGATTTCCTGTGTCACCAGCACTAGCATTTCACATTAGAGTCCTGAGCTTGACAATTGAACTAAAGAAAATTATATCACCTGGGATGAATCATGCATTATTGGGCCCAGTAGGTAAGTTGCCTCTATGTTTTGAACCAATGGCATGACATCAGTCCTGAGGAAATCCAAGACTGTCTCCATTTAACAAGATTAGGCTACGACTTGGGCCTCCAGGACAGCTGGCTGTGATCCTCAGACATTACTAATGCATGAATGTATGCATATGCAACATGATGGAGATCAAGCTCATGTTCTCACTATGGGTATCCTCTGTGATCGTTTGCCAATGCCTGGCAGCTGCATACCTCAGTTCACTCTTAAAAGTGTGGTTTGGTACCTGTCATATTCAAAAGAGAAGGTCATCCAAAAAGACAGAAAAGTTGCACATGCTTATCGGATTTACTCAACTCTCCTGCACATGACCAAACAGGAACAGGCTCCTGGCTCAGTTGTTGCTTGTTATTCAGTAGTTTATAAAAAGGCAAAGAGCGTGAAAGATAGATTGCAGGTTGAGATAAAATCACACATATTACCAAGTAGGAACAGCTTAACAACCTCACACTTCATTTAGCTTGCACAACCACATGCATGTGCATGTAAAACATTCCATCAGGTGTGTTGATACTTAAGAAAGATAGAAAAGGTTTGTCAAAGGTTTAAAGATCTAGATGGGGAAAGAATTTGCTCTGGTATGGAACAGGCTTATGTTGGTGCCCTATCGTGGGAACATTTCCTTCTTGAGAGACCAGGCCAAGAGAGTGTAAGCTAATTGAATGGCACCCGGGTAGGACTGGCTCCAGCACACAATGGGGGTGGGGGTGGGTGTATGGGGAATTCACAGGTAAAGAATCTATTGTTACCTGTGCAAAGGTGACCCTGTCGCCTAGGGCAGCAGATTAGCTGATTGCTAGGTATCGAATGGCACCTCCTGGAATATTGAAGAGTAAGAAAGCACTTTTGTTTGGGCCTTTTGAGCTAAGAACCAGTGGCCACAAGCAAAGGGACATGTGTGTTTCGTGTCCCCACATTTCCCTTGGGCTGACTGTGTGTCAGCCGGTGTGTATAAGGCAGAAGTATCTAGTTGCATTGCTGTATTGTGAAGATATGGATGTCACAGCATCTCTATGTGCAGAGAATGGGGTGACTTTCTGTGAAACCTTTTTGAGAGCTTATCATCTCCTAGGACATAAGTACAGCACATAGGAGGATGACAAACCTCTCCGTCCATCCAATCTACAGTTTAACAATATGTTTAAGAGAAGGGGAAAATAAAGAGCTTGGACATGGAAGGCTGACATCAAAATTCTGTCCACTGGCATAAAATGAACTGAATCAAAGAGTCAGACAGCTCCATGGACCCTGCCTTCAGCTTGTCCCTGTGTACATTTTCAAACTTGGTGGCAGGCACATAAATGCTGGCTGTGGCAAGCTATAAAAAAGGGGGAACCCTGCAGAAGTAGGCTTATTAAAGAAGTTGACCCCTGACTTTTGCAGGCGCTTTCAAAGTGTGACATTTAGTGCACCGCCGCAGCCTGTGAGGCGCGGGTAACCTGAGCCGGAGCCCAGCGTGCCCCAGCCCTACACACTGTGCTAATGTGAGGTCAGAGGCCAACTGGGTCTGTATGACTCACAGACCCACCACTTCACACACACACATAGTAAAGAGAATATGAGGGACGTGTTCAATGTCTGTCTACCATAATTATGTCCATCATTAATAAAAGGTGTATAATTGGTGTGAACTACATGGTTGCAAGCCCTAAAAATAGTTTATTTAGGAATTTTTTATTTATTTTTGCTCATTTAAATAAATCATTAAGTGCCCTTGAAAAATCTGCCTGGCAACAGATCATTGAGAACGTGCTGTGCCTAAGAACAGAAAAAAATGGACACCAGACAAACTTTTACAGACACATAGAGTCTCTCTCTTTCACTTTTTTTCTCTCTCTCTCTAGCAAACACACACACACTTCAATCTGTGAATGTTTTTTAACAAATGATAACAGGCTATACTCCCATAACTGTGTTTGTTCTAGAAATATACAAATAACATTTATAGAAATGTATAAAAAACAGATAAACAGAAGTAGGTGCAACCATTACTGAAGCAGAAATGTTGTGTTATTAAACTTTGGCTTTAAGGCAGGCCAATGCAAACGTGAGGTCCTCCAGGCCAGCAGAGGTCAGTGTAACATAAATGTTGAACTTCTAAATAATGCAGCGGGAGATCCATTCACCTGACTAAAACGTAGTGTCAGCGTGGTCATCTTATTGCTTAGGCAATTTCTGGGCATGTAGACCATGACAAAAATTTGAAATATATAGAACCAATTCTCTCTTTCTTTCTTTTTTATAAAATGTTAAGTGATAAGAAAGCGAAGATCTCTTAAGGCAAGTGAAGGAATTGTTTATTATCTGATCTATGATCTGTAAAATAATCATTAGTGGGGAATAATATAATAATCAAACTGATTGTTGATATTTTTTGAATGTGTATTCCTAAATGTGGGATTCTTGGTTAGAGTGTGCAGGTGTGGTGCAGTGGTACAGGGGTGCAGCGGTACAACGTTATAGTGGTGCAGTGCTACAGAGGTACAGTTATAAATTATATGATTTTTATATATAAACGTATATTTCTTCTTATAAAATGTCTGAGCAGCATATCCACATGATAGACTGTGAATATATATAAACTTTATCATCGGCTAATTTATTAATATGTATATATATAAATTAGCCGATGATAAAATTCTCATGCTTGCTGTGTTGCTTGCTAGTTTATTTCACATAAAGACATAAACTCTTTCTCAACACGTCAAAGATGAGAATGAGAAATACTTTTAGAAGAATATAACACAGCCCTGATTAACTTCTCACACGCAAAGCCCTACATACTATATGCTCATCTACATCTTACACTAAAGTATCCACTGCGGAGTGAGGGAGGGGGATCATAACATCGCCGTATAAACACGTGAGCGCAACCTGTATGAATATATAGAACACTGTGACATCGAACAGACGTACGGTACTGATTCAAATGTTAGTTGTTGTGTGTGTTTTTGCCCAGAAAACTTTATAGTGTGTCGGCCATCGATATGTGGCGTTGTGGTCGCCAGGCCTCGCCTCGGGGCCATAAAAGAGCACATCTTGAAGTGATCAAGGTCTGAGAGCGGGCAGGGCCATAAGGGGTGGAGACATTACGGCAAGCGTGAGCCGTCAATCACACACCCGCCCAGCGTTCTGTGGAACTGCAAAAGGATTCGCGAGCGAGCTGACGCAGGAGCTCGTGCGCCGGATAAGGACCAATAAAACCTATAGTTCCACATCGCACATGGCAATGAACATGCGCCTAAGCGTGGCCGAGCTAGTACTGAACACGTGTGTCTTTCTGGACTAGGAGTGTTTATATGTAATTTAGAAAATAATAATAATAATAATAATAATAATAATAACAATAATAATAATATATGTATGTGTATTCTAAAGCCTTAGGCACTTTAATAGTTTATCTGAGCAGTGAGTTTCTGTCTGCAGCAAAACTCAAACAGCAAAGAAGTGAACAGATTGAAGGTTTGTTTTGTTTGTAAAAAAAAAAAAAAAGTAGCTCATGTGTGAGTCGGTTTAAAGAACGCAGGTTTGGCTCCAGATTTATCCCCCATGGCTCCAGTCATTGCATGGATGTGTTTCACCAGCACCTAAATTAATTTAATGAAGGACTGGTTGAGCCTAAATCAGACATTTGTTGGGAATTACAAGTAATACTGTGCATCCACTAGGACAGCCCTGGGAATGGTAAAGCAGTATTATATTATATATATTATATTATACAGTATTAACATCACTGTTTACAGTAATCATGTTATTTGTATTTGTTCTTATATTCGCAGATTTAAAAAAATTACTGCTTAGTTAAACAGCTTTTAAATATTATTTTTTCAGATGCTTATATATATATATATATATATATATGTTGCATTTTGTTCAGTTGAAGCAATTATACAAATATATTGGACATGCTATTTTGTGAGTGCTTGCAGGCACTATTAGATGGTTCACACACTCAAGAAGATTTTTGTCGCCATGAGGAATGACACATTAACTTATTCTTCTGGACAGATGGACCACCTTTCAGAAGCACTTCTCGCCGACCCCCTAGAGACACTGGGTAAAATAAATATTCACAGGTGCCCGAATTGGCCACTAAAACCAATGAAATTCTACTTTAATTCCCGGTGACCCGGTGCCCACCTAAATCGACAGGAAACTCCAAACTCCAGCGCAGGGCTGTGGGGCTGCGTGGAGGGCCCTGAGCCCCGTCGTAGGCTCCCTGGTTGTCCTGAAAATGGACGCCGCGTCTCAAATTAAATTATAAAGAGGTGCTCCAGTCCGGCTGAGTGATTGTGAGCTTTGCGTCGCCCTGGTGTCGTGTTACAGATTTGGGCGCAGATAAAGAAATGCGATCTATTCCTTAAAACAGCGTCTGGGCAGCAAAGAGCTCGCGGAACACAGAACTCATTTACTAATGCACCGGGTTTAGATTTCACTGTACAGACACAGGGGGAGAGGAAGAAAGGTTGCGAGGGGAGCTTTTCTTTTTTCTACGTGGCAAAGAAAACAAATTGCTGGACTGACGCATAGCCTGTGATCGCGTTAAACTCCGGATCTACACCCTTTATCAAAGGCGAGGAGGATTCAACAGTCCAAGACCATGGAGAAAAAATCTGAACCTCTAATAAAACATTACACAGGGATATAAATGAATCTATCTATCTATCTATCTATCTATCTATCTATCTATCTATCTATCTATCTATCTATCTATCTATCTATCTAT
>JBBPDA010000152.1:8137253-8160482 GCA_037974385.1 Arnoldichthys spilopterus | reverse complement strand
GCAAGGAGGAATGGCAGAGGATCCCCAAATCCAGGTGTGAAAAACTTGTTGCATCTTTCACAAGAAGACTCATGGCTATATTAGCTCAAAAGGTGCTTCTACTAAATACTGAGCAAAGGGTCTGAATACTGAGGACCATGTGATATTTCAGTTTTTCTTTCTTAATAAATCTGCAAAAATTTCAACAATTTTTTTTTGTCTGTCAATATGGGGTGCTGTGTGTACATTAATGAGGGGGGGAAAGTAATTTAAATGATTTTAGCAAATGGCTGCAATATGACAAAGAGTGAAAAAATTGAAGATCTGAATACTTTCCCTGTATGTTGCTGCCCCCCCCCCCATTACAATGCTGATTTTTGCACCTAGGATGGTCTATTTCGTCTTTGAACTCTCTTTGTGTAATTGTTTTAGGATCATGATGCATTGGTTGACTGTGGCAATGATTTTATCTGAAGTTCTCTCAAGTTCATGTGGTTATATTTATCACAGTAGCATTGGATTTCTCATGTAATGCCTTCTGAGGGCTCAGTGGTCACACACATTTAACAGTGGTTTCCCTCGCCATACATGATGAGATTTCTTACTCTTCTTTGTAATCTTGCAATGAGAAATGTTTTTATTTAACTGATTTACAATATTCTAATGAAGTTCGGCACAAACTGGTGAGCTACAACCATTTCTTGCTTAAAACAAACTGAGCCTTTGCTCCTTTTATACCCAATAATGATAATTTCACCTGTTGTCAGTTCACCTGTGTATTGTGGAATGTTTAAATCTTGAATGCTTTATAAACGTTCACCCTTATTTTGCCCCATCCCGACTTTTACAGGAATCAAATTTAAAATTTGTTTATATTTAAAAAAATACAATTAAGTTGATCAGTCAGAATATTAAAATGTATTTCTCTGTAACTTTTTAGTTAAATAAACGTTCAAACGAATTTTCAGATCGCAGAAGTTTTATTTAATTTTACAAAATCTCCAAGCTTTTATGGAAATGTGGCTTTGAAACTTGTTACTGCTGTCTCTGTAAGAACGGTTCTAGTTCTGAATGCAGCATTTCAATTTGTCACCAGAAAAAGAAAATCAGAGTCCACCACCGCATACTTTCCGTTTACATTTCACACTAAAATGTGTCACTTAGTTGCACACAAATAAAATATACCGAATCAACATGATTGGTAAAAATGTACCTTGCCATTTTTGCAGCACATTATTTATGTTGGAACACTTGACACATTTTATTCACATAAAGCCACAGTGTCATTTTTCTGTGTAGCTCTGAGATATCTATTTTTACTATATTTCCAGTGTTTTACTTTTGAATTTTACAACTAAAATAAAAATGTGCATATAAATATAATTATCATGGTGCCAATTAATAGTTAATGAGATACAACAAAATATATCATTTTGAGAATAATGGCCAAAATGTGCAGATAAAATTATTTTTTATTCGGTGGATTGCTGGACAAAATAATTTCTTATGATTTAAATGTGTAAAACAACTGCGCATAACTACACAAGAAGCAAGTTTTTCGCCTTTTGGATACGCGTTTCAGTTTAATGCATCACTTAAATGTTTTAGATATTGATTTGTTCAGTTGGTTACGATTTGCTCATGATTTCAGAGCAGCCGCTTATGTAGACATTCACTCTTTTGAAACTGGCCCATTCTAGACTGGTTATAGCTGGTTAGTTGTTATAGTAGATCATGACATGAACTGTTACAGGTTCCCAACCATTAGACGAGACCACGGACTGTCTCACCAAATTATATTTTGCCTGGTTTTAATTAAAGGGTAAGGCAAAATTTGTCAATCTGCGTCATTTATAAAGTTAAACATCTCTGTAATTACCGTCTTATTCAGCAAGTCTCAATACCGGCCTAGTATTCTTTAAGACAAAACATATGCTACTGTATCTGTTTATGATATGAACAAACAATTCAAGACTTCCAGGAAAGAGGATTTAAACGTAAACCAGTTCAGTGTTGCTCGAAGAGTTTATAAGAAGTGAAGTCAGATCCAGATGAAACGCAGACTGCGGCTATGGGATGTGATACATTTACAATGGGTGTGGGGTGTAAACTCCAAGAGTCAGCTAAACTGTCAGAAATAAACTATGGGACGTCAGCTTTTTCTAGTGAATTGGAGCAACGTAAAGCGTGGATAAAATAACAAGGCATGGATTTAAGCATGGGTTCTTGTACTTTTGGTAAGTATCTCCTAGTTGAGAAGTTAGTCGTGGACAAACGCAGCACACAGCCAGGCTTACTCATAGGCCTTTGCATTGTTTGAAATTCAGAAACGTTAAACAAAGGCACTAAACTAAATCCTTTGTGGACAGGTCATATGAAACTGACACATACCTTCCTTTGAAAGGACAGCTCCACATTCACTTTTCAGCATCAGTATTGGTTTATTACACATCTTAAATCGTAACTGGTAACTTAGGACTATATAGGTGATCAAGGTTAGGCATCTTCTAGTCAAACGATTGTTTGCCGCTGCTTGTGTTGGTGTGAAAATATTTAACCTTAGACAACTCTATCCTTGTCACCTACACACAGGCGAAACGTCTTATGAGGAAAACAGAAGACATACTGTATATGTTTTGCTAAAGTTTTTGACTCATTTGAGTTCACGTGGCAGCAATTGACTGTTACATAAGGAGAGTCCCTGATAAACAGTCTAATTATAAATATAGTTTTCTGAGCGAGGTAAAGCATTATGCCGAATAATAAGTCAATAAAAAATCTTCACAGTGGAGCTTTACTGACTCTGGCCAAGGTGCTGAAAAAGAGCAGGTTACTGAGCAACAGACTGATAAAGCGATGAATCTAAAAACTTTAAAGCTAAAATGTCGTTTAAATGAACCAGCTGCAGTAACAACTGACATAAAGATCATTATTACAGTTCGGACCTTAAATAATTGACTCAAACTGTTACAATAACGTTATTACATGTTAATGTTTTAAGGGCGTCATTAATATCGTTCTTCAGCAGTAAAATCTGATGTTATGTATAGAATATTTTCACCATTAGAGGGCGCACTTGACCAACAAAGATATGGCGTCTCCATTTGCGCGGGAGCACCGGTGCAAACATGCTCGTACTACGGCCTACCACGATTTTGGATCTGAGATTTTAAATTTTCATGTGGTAAATTTTCATAGTTACTGACATTTCAATGTGGGCTGACGCCAACGCTTGATAATGAAATGTGACCATACATGGAAAAAGCACAACCTGAAGATGACGAGGTGAACAGATCCCCCATTCCAAATGCATACAAAGAAGTTAAGTGTGCACTCATTGCATGCGAGATCATCATGTAGAGCAACTGCATTCACAGCACGTTGTCAGTGTGCAAGACAAAAATGACCAAAATGAAGAACATCCACATATAGATAAATGTTAAATACTCCTGGAACGGCTGGTATAGTGGTTATAAATAATTAAGTATAATAATAATATAATAATTTCTGCTTACATTTGGTTCTTCGGGGCAGTAACATGTTTTTTTTAACATAACGCCTTATGTTATAACGGCTCGGACCAAACGGGCCCAACATCTATTCCATTTTTTATACTTTTTACGAGATGGCATGATATCTCGCCCAAATTAAAAGTGAAGTTTCACCAAATGGCCTATAATATTTTGCGCTAAGTCTGTGCGACCCAACCAGTCACGCTGATATCAAACTCTGTATACCGAGAACCTGGGAGACTTAAGCTTTGCATTATTGTTTTATGAATCCTGAAACAGCCAAAGAACAAGTCTATCTATCAGTGCCACGTTCTGTTGTTTGTCTGTCTACATTAAACTACGTGTCTTTGATGCTGGTCACGTTTTTCGTCCTTTTGTTGACAGACACGTTGCTTTTGATTGCCATATGTGCATCCGAGACTGTTAGATATCTTCGGGAAAACTACATATTCATCAAGTTCACAAGACAAAGGTGGGCAGTAAATTTGTCTGTATGTCTAGGTATATTTGTGTCTTCAAGGCCAGCATCATGTGGTGGTTTCCCTGGTTAAACACATCTTTATCATCGTGCTTCCTTTAGTAGTTGTGTGTTTGTGCAGGAACTGGAACTGGACTCCTGGTGTTTAGCTTACTGATGCTAAAGAGGACCTTACGCAAACGGTTGCAGTATCACTGTATATCCACAGGAGGTGCATACCAAGGCTGGGCCACAACTTAACCCGGAAACCCAATTTGGACTCCACATGCGCAGTAACTTACGTAATTTCCGCTATATTTTCAAGCCGTTAATTTACCGTTTCAAGTTGAGTTAATGCAGCAGCTGGCCAGGATTTGTATGTTCATTTGTATTCATCTGTAAATATGTTTAATGATAAAATATAAATTATTACATTAGACAAATGCTTGGAAGATACAAAATAAATATTATGTGTGTATGGTACTAATAGGATAATTCATTATTTTTACCTAGTACCCATCGAGGATTTTATGAAAAATGTAGATGGATGAAAACTTTACAGTAACAGCAATCCTGAAATCTTTCACATATTGATGTTGGAACTAATTTAATACATTTTAAGCTCTACAAAGAAAAATCCACAGTATTGCTTAAAACGCAGGTACGTATTATCATGGTGTGTTACATCCACACTAACATCTGACTGAAACCTCTAAAACCGAAAAGAAGTATTTGAAACCCCAAATCGAGTTTCAAGTTCAAGTCACCAACCTTTTCAGCATATTAAAATTTGCGTCAAGGCGTGTGCATATGTCCAACACATCATTGGTTTAAAGTGGTGCTGTATCTGTTTGTGCTTATCGTGGCTGTGAATAGTTCCAGACAAAAATACACAGCATAAAATAAACAAATCTGTTTTTTTAAAACTATTTTACCGCAAGGTTATACATTATTTTTTTTTATGAAAAAAGGGAATAAAGAAACCTGGCATGCAGTCTGTTTCAAAGCTGTATTATGATCTTTTAACATATTAACTGATAACGAATATATTCCAGCATCTTAACCAAAAACTGCTTCCAAATGTTTTCTTTACCAACCGGTCTAATGCCAATGCGTATCCATATGAAACTCATGCATTTTAGCCGGTTATTGCTTACATTTTATCTGGTAAATCCTAAACATGACATCAGCTGTAGTGGTGATAATATATAAAATCATCTTAAATTATCACGCAAGGCTATATTCTGAGGATGACAATGTCATTATAAGAACATGTTATTGAGACTATAGAAACACTCTCCATTGTATACTTCTCGTGGTTCGTTGGGCAAAATATTAGTATTGCAATTATAATGCTACATATTACAATTGTGATGCATGTCAATATATTTAAAGTTCATTATGACTTTTCTCTAATTAAAAAGTCTTGTATTGTTTAAATTCTGTTGAAGCTACAAAATGTGCCCACAGTCCATATATGGAAACTAAACTTAAAAAACAGCTCCTTTTCAAATCATAGTTTTGTGACGTCACAGAATCAACATATTTACATATATCTCCTTATTTAGCCTACCGTAGTCTAGCCCCACCACTTCACATGGAATTTTTAAGAAGTTCTGTAATTGGTTTAAAGGCTCGTTGCATGTTGCAGCCTTCTGCAATGTCAGTGTTGCAGAGACCCATATCACAATAACGAATAACAGACTGAATATTGTGCAGCCCTAACACTTGCATAAGGTTACGTTGACAATAAAATTCATTTTGACTTTCACTTTGATTAATAGACCATGAGCAATTGGGTGATGTAGATCTGAGAAATATTAAGAGGGTGGTGTTTTGCCCACTAAAAATACCACCACTTGGCAGGCACGTGCAAGGGGCTTTTTAAGGTGCTCCTGTGGCCTTAGTATCCTTTTACCAAGACTATAAGTGCCTTTTGCGCAGACTTTGCTTGATACCATTTTCCTAAAATTTTCAACCACCCCCATCACACACACACACCCTCCCCCCAATTGCATATACTTCTTCAGCTGTTTGTTCTGAGAGTTGTATGTGATACCCGCGTAATTCAAGCTAATACAAGAGCCAAGTGGGATGTACTGGAGGCTTAAGGCAAAAGTAATGTATTGGTCATTTCAGACACAACCTATTCACTCTGTATCTGAGAGACTCTATATCTGAGAGACACTGCTGAGAATATAAAACGAATGGGCATTTTAGGGTGTAATTTAGCCGCACTGAGAAAAACTGTTCATCTAACGCATAGCAAGACCTGGTTTTATCCAGTATAACGTAACCTAAACATGAACAAATACACATGCCAGTCAAACTTGGCAACTATGAATCATTAAACAACCAAAACAATCAAACAGATTTTGTTTTGGTGCACTGTATGCTGTGCTGTGGTGTGTTCACAATGACAAATTATCACTCACTCACAAACGGACTTGAACGACTGTGAATTACAGTTCATGCAGTAGCTGACAGATAAATGCCAACAGTGCCAGCCTGACACTGCCAGGCTCGCAACAAAGACATGATTGTGTGTTGAACAGGAACATACGAGGCTCATTTAGCGCAGGCTACATCATGCTCAATATAACACAATCACTTCTGAAATACTCCAATTTGTCTAAATCACAGTTCTGCGTATTACAATAGCGATCAACAAGCGCCTCTATTTACCAGCTCTCAAACAGTCAGGGTGATTAGGGATCACTCTATACATTTTACATAACGCGGGTTACAATTGCGAAAAACTAATGCAGTGGTCTTACTCTAAGACACCTGATAAACTGAATACGTGAAATGTGTGAAAGCAAAATTGTTAGACCTTTAATAACTTTTTTCATGCATTGCCTTTCATTTCACTTCAGGCTTCTACAAAGCACAGAATAAGAAGGGCAAGTGGACACTGGCGGTATAGTTATCCGACAGTAGTGAAAAGCCAGCTTCTGTTCTATCTAAGGGAAGAAAAATCGAAATTTAATTTGGATTGCATTCGTGTGGGCAGCTCAAGAGCGTGTTGATCTTTCGGGCCTGTTTTGCGGAGAAATGAGATTATAAGAGTCGTTTTATAGTAAACAAAGGCTTGTGAAAATAGGTTTGGATCATATGTGACATCAGAAACAGTGGATATAAGTGATGAACAACCTGTGGGCTAATCAATTTTATGTCCTACTGTAAATAATACACTGACAAACAACACCAGCTTTCTATTACTACTAATTCTAATTACAATCATTATTATTAGTAGTAGTAGTAGTAGTATTTGTAGTAGTATTAGTAGTGGTTGTAGTTGTACACATAATTTTTCTTATTATTAAAATTTGTTAAGGGGTTGCACAGAACTTGTCACATGAACACATCTGCGTTCTTCAAGTGTGTTTTGTGGCGAATATTGCTTTGATGTAACATGTTTATATATTTATATATGCATTTTTTTCAGTGCGATAGTAGAAATAGTGTGTTTTAGTAGTAGACCATGCAGGTAAACTAGATTTTAAAGAATTTTGTGAGCTCTCGTCTTCTAATCCCCCCGCAGAACTTTGGAGGGGCTTTGCTTTTGTTCTCGTTGGGCTTGAGAGCTCGTCATTACCGCTGATTAGCGCTGAACAGTTTGACAACCTTATTGACTGCCAGAAACACTCTTTTCAGCTAACCTCTCCGCTTTTGTCCATGCCCAAATTCAATGAGCTTTCCTCTTCCTTTTACTACTTCGATTGCTCCTCCATTTTTTGTCGCAGTAACAATTAGTTTGCCACTCACATTGTTAAAATATCTTAAGCGTGCAGCTTGCCCCCCATTCCAGTAAAAAAGTGACATAAAGAAGCTCGTGCTGTGCACCATGACAGAAAAAAATAAAACATGCAAATGTTTAAATCTTAACGTCTTCTTTTAGTCTATAATGAGAAGAGAGGATGGTTTTGAGAGCCTCAAGAAATGTATGTCTACTTTATTTTTTTCGGCATATAGCCAACATACGGATCAATGCTGACTGGCTATTTTAGTCCACACTAGAAACAGATACATATATAAACTCGGAAATTTGGGAAATTTCTATTTCTATTTTATCGCAAAGGAAAGAAAATAAACTATTCAGATTTAACAGGAGAGTAAATACAGTATCATCAGAGCTAACCTGTGAGTTGGATTCATAAGTTATATTCTGTTTATAAACAATATTTTGTTGCCTGTCGCATAAACGGTACAATAAATTGTCGACAAAAATAAAGTGTGATATTTTTTCTTGGTATTAAAACATATACTACATTTCCAAACAGTTAACACATTAACGCCAATGAAATCTCCATTTCATAAAACTAGCATCTCGAGACTGATATAGCATTTAAGGGCAAGCATTATGGGATTTCTGGGCGGTTGTATCCAGCCTGTTCGTTGTGAAACCAAGGCGCGCCGCCCTTTCGTTGACCTTCTCCTGTCAGAGAGCATTAGGGAGCGCAAAGCCAATAACGGCGCAGTTAACGCGAGCGGACACGCGGGAAGCGATCACGTTAAACACACCGCAGCCCGTATTCACTCATTAACGCGGTCCACCTTGTTACCGCGGTCGCTAACGACAGCGACGCTAAAGTCCCAGCGTTTAAGCCGCCTGCATGTTTTTATAAGCGAGCTGTGCAGTTTACACAGGCAATGTGAAGACACTGTCCGTGTTGCCTGCACCCTTAGTGTGTCTTTTTAGCCTCATGTAGACGAATAAATAAAAACCCAAACGACATGGGTTTCCTTAAAATAAACTAAACGCCATAAACCGTTTACGTGACTATAATATAAGATTAATGATGAAACAATCTCTCCCAAGACAGGAGTAAAAAAAAAAAACCTTTTGCTCAATTGTATGTATTAGATAAGGCTGTAGCAATAGCAAGATATACCAATAATCATAACAACAACAACAACAACAACAACAATAATAATAATAATAATAATAATAATAATAATAATAATAATAATAATAATAATCCACAGTCAGGTTAGAGTATTAAAGACAATAAGTCTTTGATCATCAAACATTTTATTAACTTAAATTCCTTAATTCATTAAAACATATGTTCACTACTCGGCGCACTCTAAAAGTCCATCGATATACACCAAAAATGACCGGACTTGAAATGAGCAAGCAAATCAAATGTTTCTATAAGAGCAACGATTTCGTTTAATACGTAAACATCTTAGAAAACTTGGTAAAATGGTCAAACGTCGATTCAACATGGAGTCCTTCTCATAGCAAACAGAAAAAAGTGGGCTTTTTGTTCCTGTTTCCTTGAGGCATCCGATTTATTTTCATAAAAAAGTAATTTTGACACGGATAGGATCTCTCGCTGTCTCTCTCTCTCTTTCTCTCTCTCTCTCGCTACCTCTCCTCCCCTCCTACCCTCCAAAGTGTCATCTCCTCGCGCGTTTCATACTGAGTTATGAAAAAAGAGAGATACATACATTTTAAAGATAGACCATTCCATAGATCCCTGGCTGGTCTGACAGCCATCAAATAATTACAAAAAAAAGAAAGAAAAAAAGGAAAGAAAGAAAACGGCCTCTGATACGTTAAGGCAGGCACTGATGTGCTTGTTTGTCTTGCTGATTGTCTGTCTCCACTTTCCTTCGTAAGGTGTTCATTTTCTCCTTATCTTCCCTGCTCGCCCGCGCCCTGGGTGGGGTGGGGGGTGGGGGTCGACGTTAGATGTCACATTCGCTGTCACTTGATGTGATGGAAATGGCCGAAGCAGCAGCTTTGCTCGACAGGCTGGCTTCTGGACTCGACGCGCTGCCTAGCCGGTCCACTGCGCCCTCCTCACCAGGAACCGAGCCGTTGGACAGTACCTGTTGTTGTAACCTTTAGGGGTGGTGGTGGTGGGGTGGGGGTGGGGGTAAGAACATCTGTGTCAGTACACCTGAGTGGTCCCAATCAGTTTCACCAAACGCTAAAACAACAACAAAAATTGCCCCCTACATGACACACACCTCATCGTGACGGGCATCTTGCAAAGGACAAGAATGTGCGTGCATAAATACGAGCGCGCATGGCGGGGATGTGTTACACAGGGCACTCGCAGTCTTCGTCATAAGCACGATGCCCCGGAAGAACACTATGGGTCTGAGCGGCAGCATCACAGGAATTTCAGCGGGAGCCAGCCAATGTGCTTCAATCGCCCGTTTTCTGCCTGTTTGTAGGTTTGTGGGCTATTTCCTTAGCATGAAGCAGAATGAGGATGGCGTCTGTTGACATTTTAACTGGTTCCTATCAGACCGTAATACACATTAGGGGAGGGGGTCATACACAAAAAGCAGTGCTTGCTAATTTTGCATTTTATTTTATTATTAATTATTGCATTTATTGCAATACACCGAGGATTGCTATGGTCTGCTTTAAGCTGACCCCGCTGTTAATTCGAGCAAGATGAAAGACGGGGCGATTTGATTTGAAACTACAGTAACTACAGCATCCCCCACCTCGCTTAACCTCCACGTAACATGACCGGAGCGAGCATACTGCATAACAAAACAAACGCTTAACCTCTCGGCAGAATTACCTTAATCCCCATGTAATCGGTCAAATCACAAACAGATTAGCAGCCCAACAGATCTAAATAAAATGATAACTATTCTTTGATGTAGGCCACTCTTTTATTTCATAATCTGTTGTTGTTTCGCCCATTAGACATAATGAACTTGGGCATAAGCCCAGGCCTTTACACAGCCCTATGCAAACGGGTGGCTCCAGAATTACATGCTATAAATGGAAGAAAAACAATACTTTCGAACCTCTTTGCTATTAAAATTGTCATTTTTAAATGTTTTGTCTTCATGCTTTTGTAAATGATGAGCCATATTCGCATGAAATAGGCTAATAGGCTATAACAGCTACCGGTGTTGCAGAATGTAGTATGGTACAGATAAAATTGGTAAAATACATAAAAGTAACAGACGAATGATAATACATCATGCCATGACAGGGCTAGAACAACAAAACAGATAGCTAGCCACCCATACTAGCCTCAAAGATTGATTTCCCCCATTTTCTTTCCATGTTATTTCTCTCTTTTTTCGGGGGTAACCAATGTGTCATGGCTGGGGGAAATACCCACTGTAGTGTCTGCACAGAAAAGGCCTGTTAATATATAAGGGAGACACGCACCTGTTTTTTGCCGCCGCTGCCCTGTCCCTTTGTCTGCGGTTTTTAAACCAGTTGCCCACTTGGGTGGGAGTAAGTCCCGTGGCTTGTGCGAGCTCCCTCTTTTTGCTCGGGTTCGGGTAAGGGTCCTGCAGGTACCATTCTCGCAGCAAGTGTCTGGTCCTTTCTTTGAAGCAGTGCGTCTTTTGTTCTCCGTCCCAAATAGTTTTGGGAAGGGGAAACTTCTTACGCACACGGTATTTGTCCACCGGCCCCAGCGGGCGGCCCCTGAGCTTCTCGGCTTCCTGATAGTGCGACTCCAGCCAGAGCGCCTGCAGCTTGGAGTGAGACTCTTTGGTGAACTTGTGGTTCTCCAGGATGTGGTAGAGCTCGCGAAAGTTCCCGGTGTGGAAGGCCACGATGGCGCGGGCTCGCAGCACGGACTCGTTGCGGTTGAGCACCTCGCAGGCGGCGGGCGCGACCGGCAGCGACCAGAGGAAGCGGCCGAGGCGCTCGATATCGCCACTCTCCTCCAGCGTCTCGCATACCCCCGCGACCTGCTGGGGACTGAAATTTAGTATTGGCAGCTGAAACATGAAGGCTTCTGGGTGCTTCTTCCCCCCTCCTCGCGGTCCTCGCCGTCTCTCGCTCCCGCGCACACTGTCTCTCGCTCTCCCTCTCCCTCTCACCCTCACCCACTCCCTCTCTCTCTCTCCCTCTGTGTGTGTGTGTCTCTCCCTCTCCCTAAGCCAGAAGACAAGCCTGTTAGCCGGTGCTGTGGAAAGGAAGAGGATGCCCTTGTGGCTGACGGCAGCAGCTCTCCAGAAGGCGATATGGAGAGCGCTCGGGTGAACGGGAAAATAGCACAGGAACAGAGAGATATTTTGGAGGAGGGGGGCGCGAGAAAAAAAAGACGTCCTGTCCTCGTCTGATTTTCTATTGGAGCTGGCAGATTGGTTGCGTAGTTTCCATGGACCCCTGTCAATCACTGTCAAGTGTGCCAATCACGCGGAACCAAGCGCAATAGGTTTCAGCACCTCCCCGATCTCATCCGTGTGTTTTACAACAACATTTCCGATTCGCGATTTCTTCTTCTCTTTCTTTATTTTCCCCTTTTTTCCCTTCTTTTGGCGACTCTCCTTATTTCACTGCGCCGCATCGCGTTTTTGCGTTACGCGCCCACGAGGACATACATAAACCTGTTCAGCGTGCGACCATTGCGCAGACCAGAGGTTTCTCTCATCTGTGCAGTAGCTCATCTAGCAAAAGCAGAGCTTGGCTGTCACATCAACTCTTTCTCATAACGCAGGCCCGCTCGCATGTGAGGCGACACGGCGATTGCCCTTTTGCCATTCAAAAAACGAGACGCGCGTTCAAGCGCTCCGGCAACGCGAGCGCCGCCTGGAACACTTCAGCCAGGGAAAGGTTGCGGAATTAAAACGACAGATGACGGTGGTCCGGTTCATCCGCGCAGAGCCTGCGCATAAACGGCGACTCCCATAATGATATATACAGATATATAAATAAATAATGACGGACTGAATGCAGAGCCGTGAGCAGAAGCACGCGACAATCGCTCACTTATGCGCTGAAATCGAACGAGCAGCTGACACGATGCAGCACGCGGGCGCAGCGACTCGGAGCTTGGTCACATTTAATAAAGCCCTGTGCGGCCTCAACGGGCATCGCCGGCCATTCTGCTTCACTGTCGACGCGACTGGTTTTGGGTTGATGGCACTGATCCTAGCAGCCACAGACCGAGCCACTTGTACAGAAACAACACCCCCCTCTTAACCTCTGTCCGCACACTGTAACTGACAGACCACCGGCCTACTACATCCACATAGGACTCCAATAGGGAACCACGCCATGACGATCACTCCTACAACATTTTTAGCTACAGATTTAAATTATTTACACATAACAGTAATGGTAATACAGGTGAAAGTGCCCGAACGCAGCCACAGCAGCAACCGCAGTGAGAGGCGCAGTTCGCTCAGTGCCCGAGCTGAGGCGGTAAATAAGACGGTGGATACATAGCGCAGATGGTTTGAAGTGTCGGGTCACATTATTTCACGGCTGGCTACAGTGGAAAAGTTCATTCTGACGGAAAGCCCCTGATATTATTTTCACAGATCCACACAGTTCAATAGAAGAAAGCCCTTCGGGGTTTTTTTGCATGATGCATGAACCGCGGCTCCGCTTGTGGAAACACCGTCTGTGTGGAGAGCTGCTCATTTTCATGCACCAGAGCCGTGCTACAGGAGCTGACGCCTCACAGCGTCACGATAATCACTTTTTGAAAAGTATAAACGTTAAAATGTCTAATCGTGGTAGTTGTTTTTATTAGCATGTGATGCTTGATATCACTAAAACAAACACAGTCGGCGCTCCACCAAGTGCGGTGGGCCCAGAAAGATTTAATTTGCCGACATGTAAACTCGGAGTGAAACTCTAGGTGCAGGAGAGATATTTGGTAGGTAATAACGTAATAGCACTATATAGGCCTGTACACACTTCAGTCGACATTTCAGCAGGGTCAAATTTATTATTATTATTATTATTATTATTATTATTATTATTATTATTATTATTATTATTACTATGATTGCTTTTTTTGGTGGTGATGATAATGTTATGATTTCAAAGATGTGAATGAAAATATCTACTTATGATTCCACCTAGTAGAGTTTACAGTCTTATACTGAGATGCAACGTTCGAGATAGGCTAAATGTATTCATTACTCCTGGGACAGTTAATATTTTACATTTTGCGCATCCCTATAACTAAAGAAATGGACGAGATGGACAAGATTAACATCTGAATCTGTGTTCTTGTGAAACTCTGAAGAGGGAGCCTATAAAGGAGGTTACTGGACTGGGCTCTTGTATCTTGCTAAATAAAGGATTTTAAGTGCACCAGCCTACAAAATAAACCTGAACCGAGGCCCGAATAAAACGTTACAGGAGACGTTATATCAAGTGCCTAACATGCTCCAGGTTTCAAACATTTACACCCACGTTAATAATTCATCTGCTGTCTTGTTCATTTGAAATAACCATTACCATTATTTCACTGCAAGAAATAGGGATAAGGGCGCCAAGGTAGCCTTCTAACAAACGACTGCGCTACTGAGAGTCTATAAGACAAGCATTATTTCAACAAAGGCTAATCAAACAGAAAACCTGGTTCTTTCATATTTTTTTGCTTTTGTTTTCTCTTTGGAGGCCTTTGCTTTTTAACAGCTGGGGGATTCTATCTAGATCATGCGCTAAGCGCAAACCCAACCGTTAATCATCACTTCACACACAAATAAAATTCTAGGCCTGGAATAATGAAAAAAATGTCTCGAGACGTATGATTATTTCATTGTTATTAGGAATAAGCTCTGCACTCTCTGGAGACCTATACAAAAACCCCAAGGACGCTCATCAGAGCTCCTCGGAGCAGAATTAATGTGTGAATGTGAAGCTTTGAAAATGTTTAGCCCATTTAACGATTTAAGTTTTATATGAGCAGACATGTAGCACACTGTCATACAAAGAAAAATCCCAGCGTTAAATAAAGTAAAACTTATAGAGTAGAGCGCATTTCCAGTCCTTATGAAAGTGTCCTTCATCAGACGTTTCCCAACACGCCAGGGAAAGTCAGTGTGTGTGTATAGGAAGCCACTGCCTGAAGTCGGTTATTAGTAAGCTGGAATAAAGCCCTGCGTTCATTTTAAACCAGCAGCAAGTTTACTAAAGAGATCAAATAAAATCTTTTTAAAATAAACTATAATGGAGAAGTGAGCTGAAGTATTGCAGCACACTGTATCAGAACGCTTTACATATAACCGCCTTTTACTCAAAAGAAACTCAAAAAAATTGTTAATCACAGGACATAATTAATTAATTTGGCAAGTATTTTAAGTTATATTGAATTAATACAAAATAATGTCAGTATAACTGCAAACGTGGTGACAGTTAATTTGTATGGCTATCACCACAGCACCACGGTGTAGGAAGGCAGTTAGCATTATAATTCTTATATATAATTTTAGGTTCATTTTCTATGAGTAATGTTTGTATACATTTTTTACCTGTCATCTGCCAAAATAATTTCACCATCCAAACACAGATGCATGATCTGCGCATTCACAGAGAAAGACTGTAGGAGTGCAGAGGTTGATGCTTCTTTCGTTTCTATTGCTTTTTACATTTTAGTGGACCGAAAAGGATATTTGCTGTGCATCACAAATTCCCACGGTGTGTGTGTGTGTGTGTGTGTGCGTCCGTGCGCGCGTGTGTGTATGTTGGAGGGAAGGGGCGTAGACGTCGGGCTTGTGGGTGAGGGGTCATTAACTGTCCCAGATTCTCCTCGATCAGCAGAGTAGCCAGCAGAGCCAGCATGATCGCAGGCCACCATTACACTCTGTCCAGTCAGGGTGCACCCCCATTCTAAATGAACATCACCCTGTTATTCTTTCGCTCTAACAGCTCCATAATATCATATCGGGGAATGCCAACATGGTCTTTGCTGGCTGAATTCAGGCTTAAATGATTCAAAAGCATGTTGTATCAGTCATCATATAAACAGCAAGGCTGAATATGCTGCCATAGAGCCGATTAAACCAGCACAGGGGGTATTTGACTTTTTAGCTGTAGATTTCTGGCTTGGGATTTGCAGAAATCACACACTGTCCTTTCATACTGCATGTTCTCAGTGGCCACAGAGCTGCTGCTGCTGCCGGATTAACTTGTAATTAAGGTATCATGCCAGCAGTCATATTAACGACATTTCCGATGGGCTACAAGTACACTGGATAAGCTGTAAATGGGCATTTATATATAGTGACAAAACTAACAGGGTCAACTGCAGCGTGAGGATGATGGTGGGGATAAGTCTGGCACTCTGGATCCTGTCGTTCAGCCTCATAAGAGCCCCACTTCCGGCCTGGTGATGCCCTGTCGTCTACAGACTAGCAGTAACAGAGAACACCTCTAATCTGCAGTCCAGCTCTCATTCATTCAACGAGTTATCACACACGAACATATTTATTTGCATCATGGTCTGTGTTTATCCCAGAAATACATATATTTATGTGTCAGATCTTTCTGTAAATTCAAGCTCCAGGTTCAACAGTGTAAAGTATACGCTACTGCCCCTACTGACAGAGTGACCTACAATCCAGTGGTGTCTGCAGATGTTCACAATGTGTGACCTTTAGAGAGACTATCTGCACTCAAACCCAGACACATACACACACCCATACACATACCCATACAGGTGAAAGGTGAGAGTGAGTACTGAGTGTTGAGGTTCCGTTCAGCGGAAAAGCTTGAAAGGCGAGAAAAAGGGGTTGGCGTAAGGGTGGATTATGGGGTGTCTTGGGATCAGTTTTTGGCAATTGCGTGGGATTACCACGTCTAGCGTTACAATTCAAGACACTAGAGCCCAAACCACCACTAGTTACTCGTTTTCTTGAGAGCAAATGTAAATGTGCTCAGTAGACACGATTGCAGCCTTTATTCTTCAGCTCCTAATGTGGAGGCAACAGGGATGGGTTACAGTCTCTTGGTGAGAACTGGCTGTTGACTGCATACTGTCACATGCAATGCTGTTACATACTGGGATCTTCTTCAGCTCTGGAAATTGGCGTAATTTATGGGTGACGGGGCATGTGTCCACCATTTCGTTCCCACTTCTTTTGCACTGCAGTATTGACCGTGTTACCTCAATAAAAACATAATTAAATGTACATACAATGTACATTGCATAATATACATATTTGAATCACCTTAGACCAATCAAAAGGGGTTCGGCGGAATTTTTCCTTGTCAAACTGAATTTAATTTTTGAATGGGTTAACATTATGGTAAATTCAAGTGCTGCAGTTTTACAGACACAGCATCACATATCTGCGCTAGTTTTGTTTCAGTACAGCCAACTGTTTCAGATTAAATACACAGTCATTGTACCTTGCATTGTATTTTATTGTTAACTTTAAATAAGTTACATGTGACACTGCAAATCTGTGCAAAAGGTAGTCTATGCTTAAACTTGTGAGTTGTTATGTATCACCATGTTTGTAATATTAGGTGGAAAGCAGAAAGTGTGAGTTTTTCAACAGTTATTATAAAAGAAAACAAACACTGTGGCAAAACATGAAAATAAAGGACAAGGATGAGAAAATAAAGGACATAAAAATTAATAAAATAAAAGACTTACATGAGGACCACCAGAGTGATACAACAGTATTCCACAGAGACCAGACAAAGACAAGCTCAAACACAAGAGTGTAAATACTAAGACAATACACACAACACCTGGATATGAGAGGAGACCAGAATGAGGCATGGGTGCAATTAATAATTAGAGGGTGGGGCTAAGGTAGGGTTACAACATAAACAAGACAACATAAACATGGAGCACTTGGAAGACCTAAACAAAACATGACAGGGCACAGGGAAGATTTAAAAGTGGTGATGGCGATTATAGATGTTGAAGTTGGAATACCAGAAAGTGCTCCGAAACATACTCCTTGATTATTTAACTAGAAACATTACATTAAATTGTAGTCTGCATACATTTGTACCCTGCTCTCTTCTATGGTTTAAGCCGAGTGGTTCCCTCTCGGACCACACTCTTCCAGTTTACCTAAAACCCCTGACACCAGTGCCAAACTTCCAATTTCATTCCTGTATGTGAAAATACAATCATTATTAAATGAAAAATTCTTAAACAATGGTAGGCTATGGTTTATTTTTACTGTCATATCTTATATTAGAAACTCCCAGTCTTAAAGGTCAGGCTTTGAATTTATATTTACAATAACAAAATGAAAAGCTCTGTACTCTAAGCTCTAAACTAAACTAAAGCTCTTAACTACTGTAAAAGAGGACGACTAATAAAAAATGTCCAAAACACACTGCTCCTTAAAAAATTAAAAACAAAACAAACAATCAAAAAAGAATCTGTATGTGTAAGAGTATTTTTCACCGATGCTGATAATGCATGGACACTAAATAACATAAACATTCTTAGAAATTGGTAATAACAAGTAATTTATATTTATATATTTTATCAAAATGCAATAAAAACAAACATCTATGATATGCAAGTCACATTAAACTTTATTTAACTGACAAAAGTACAAAGAAAAGATTTTGAATAGTTTTACTCACCAGCTTTATTGTCTTTTGTAAATTTGCACAAATATTGAATTTGAAGGCTGCAATACACACAACAAAAGTTTTACCTTTTCCTTTTAATCACACTTTTTAATCATTTTGTAACTTTGGACACTAACTGTAGTAGATTAGCAATTGGAAACTTTGTCCATTCTTGCTTCATATAAGACTTTAGCTGCTCATCAGACCATGTTTGCCCATGTCTGATTTTCTTCTTTTTTGAGTGCTGTACATTTTCAGTAGAAGTTTGATCTGGACTATATATATATTGAGTATTATAGTTTCAGGTTGCATTTCTTGATGCACCGACAGACTGTTTTAAGGAATAATGGTTTTCCAAAGTAATCCTGAGCCCAGGTGGTTATCTGTATGCCTGAAAAAAGTTCATTTTGAACTGACTAAAAATTTTGGCACACAGGTGTGAGCCATGACCCATCCTTGCTGGCAAAGACTGAACCTTTAATGAATGCTACTTTTATACCCAATCATGATACCTCACCACCTACCAATAAGCCTGCTTAATGTTGAGTCTTGCAGAACAGTGCAACTTTTCAATATATTTTAACTGTTCCAACTTTTGGTGAGTGTTTTGCAGTCATCAAATTGAACATTTGTTTATATTTACACAATGCATTAAGTTGGTTAGTAAAAGTGGAAATATTTTCTTTGTAATTTTGTCAGATAAATCAATTTTAATAAATAAAGATTTTTGGTTTTATTGCACTTTGGAAAATACCAGTTTTTCTGGAAATGGGGTTTGTAGTCTGATGATCTGCCATATCTTTCAAATAACAAAATGTGCATAATACTATATAGACATAATTTCAGGTCTACCTTTCACAATGCTGGTTTAAAATAGAAAATAATATTGCACCAGAAAAAGAATTATAGGAATAGTGATTGCACATTATGAATATAATAAATATATTGCAGAAGATAAAGATTGCAGTGTCATGTAGAGTTAAAAACAGTTGTGTGTGTGTGTGTGTGTGTGTGTGTTTTTAAGTTTGTGTCTAGTTGACTGAGGTGTTGTACAGCCTGATGGCACATGTATTACATGCAGGGCTGGACTGGGACAAAAAAATCAGCCCAGGCATTTCAGCCAAGACCGGCCCACCAGATATTGATGGAAAGACAATGAAGCCCGTTATTCTATACAGTAGGCTACTTACTTAGTGTAAACCAAAAGACTGCTTGGTGTAGAGATTAGTATGGGGACAGAGAGGAATCTAGTGATATTTTCATAGACTATTTATTCACCACATGAATAAACAGCACAACAACACAGAATATTTCCTCAAATATGGCAAACTGTAAAAAGTGAAAGGAGATAGAGAAAGGACAGTGAGGAAACTTATATGATCTGGTATCTAGAAAAATGTGGGAAAATACTTGGGTCATATACTTTATACATAATTTACTTAGAGGAACCACCTGGACAAACAATGAACAAAGTTTGATGGGATCCTGAAAAATATGACAGAGAGAAACAGAAATTAGATAAAAATTAAATTTTTATAAATGACATTGTGATTGAGTGATATTTTCACTGACTATATACTCAACACATCAATAAACAGTAAGTAACAGTAACAGCAACAATTAATATTTCCTCAAACATGGTAACGTTTAAAGAGGCAGACAGAGAAAGGTGAGAAATAATGATACTTGATGGACTTGCTCACAGATTATCACAGTACTGGTATCTTTAATCTATAGAAATTAGTTTGTCATTATGTATTTTATACTTTACTTACCAAGACGAATCCACGTCAGGCTTCCTAAAATAAGTGACAGTGTCATATAAGAGACAGACAGTGAAAGGTTAAGGCTGGAAGAAAACAGCTGTTTGTATATACAATACCTTATTCTTATATAGTGGTTTTAACTGACTAAATTATTAAAATTAAATTACTAGCACTAAGATCACATAAGCAGTAGACAAACTCTGTCGCCAGCTAGCATGATGGATCTATAATAAAGTTATCTTTTGTTATCTTTTTATTAGAATGTTTCCTCGCCTCCTTCCTGTTTCATGCCAATCTCCACTTCGCTGATTTTGTCTCTCCATGTATGAGATTGACAGCCAAGGCACAAGAGGGAGGGGGCCTCGACCCTGGGCTGTGATTGGTCCAGCCCATAATCAATCATGTCTAATGGGCCGATCTACCAGTTTTGTGAACCAATAGGTATAATAACTAATACCATCCATCACTAGTAACATTAGTTTAAAAAAAAGACATGGCTGGCCCAAAATTACCATTAGCCCACCGGCCTGTAGGCCCTGGCAAAAGTGTTCAAAATACACTGGATATCTTTTTCTGTGTGGGCTACAATAGCACTGTCATCAGCATATTGCAGCTCCACAATGGATGTGTCAGAGAGATTGGACTTTGCTTTGAAACGGTTTAGAATAAACAGCCTGCCATCTGTTCTATATATGATCTGGACACCAGCAGGTAAATTTTGTCCAGTGAGTTGGAGGATGGCTTCTTTGAAGGCTAACAACAGAGTGGGGGCAATGATGCATCCTTGCTTGACACCAGTTTTGACTTTCACCAGTTTTCAATTCGTTTATTGTGATGAAGGGTGGCACCTTCAACCTTCAGGATCTCATCTGAAATCTAATCAGGACCAGTAGTCTTGTTGTTATGCATTGCAGAGATGGCATCACAGACCTCTGACAGGCTTGGTGGATCAACCATGCTTTCCTTCATGGGATACAAGGGGATTTTATTCAGCACCTCCTCATCAACCATTGTTCCCTGGTTTAACAGATCCTCAAAGTGCTCTTTCCAGTGAACCTTGATCTCCTCCTCTGATTTAAGGATCTTCTGCTTGTCTTTTGTCCAGAAGGGATTGGATCCATGTTAGCTGGGTCCATAGATTATTTTGGTGGCACTGAAGAAGCCTCTGGTGTCACTGATTTCTGCAAGATGTTGAATGTCAAGGGATTTTTCTGTCCACTATTTGTTTTTAAGTTCCCTTACATAAAGTTGAAAAATAGCCTTTGCTCTGGAGTGAACTTCCCTTTTGGCCTGGCAGGTAATGTCTTTCTGTCATGCACTAAAGGCCAGGTGTTTGTTGAAAATTAGTTGTTCTATTTCCTCATCATTGTCATCAAACCAGTCCTGTTTTTTTCTAGTTTTTAATTCCAGGATTTTCTGGTCAGCATTTATCATTTACATTTACATTTATTTATTTGGCTGATGCTTTTATCCAAAGTGACTTCCATGGTGCAGTGTACTGGGATGGTACCTTGGTACAAAGGGCACCTCAGTAGTGCCCGGGCCAGGACTTGAACCTTTAGGTCCCAAGCACAATGTCCTAACCTTATTTATATGCCCCATTTTTGATGGTGTTGCTTAATAAGCTTCAGTGTGCCTCAACATCATTGGGTTACTCTGAAAGCAAACTCTCACACAGAGCAGCTCAGAGGAGCTCTGGTGACTCAGGCCTTTCAAGGTTCTTGATGTTTAGAGTGAGATTGTTTTCTTATCAGTTTTTTTTGGGCATGAGTCTGATGGCCTTACTTGAGTAGATGAGACAATGATCAGTCCAGCACCTATCTGTACTAGTCATTGCTCTTGTGAGATATACATCATGCCTTTACATTTTTACATTTACATTTATTCATTTAGCTGACGCTTTTATCCAAAGCGACTTCCAAGACATGGAGCAGTGTAGTGGGACGGTACCTTGCTCAAGGGTACCTCAGTAGTGCCCGGGCCGGGACTTGAACCTGCAACCTTCAGGTCCCAAGCGCAATGTCCTAACCAGTAGGCCACCACTGTCCCTGGCACAAACAATGACCTAGTCAATCAGATGCCAATGTTTAGAATGAGGATGCATCCAGGACATTTTGAATTAGTTTTTTTGTCTGAATAGTGTATTGTTGATGACAAGATTGTGTTCTGTACACTTGGTCAGAAGGAGGACACCATTGGAGTTAATATTTCCTATGCCCTCTTTTCTAATAGTGCCACACTCCATGTTCTGTAATCCTGACCGACTCTGGCATTAAATACCCAAAGAAGGGTGACTTTGTCTTCTTTTGGGATGGCTGACAGGATGTTATCCAGGGTTGCATAGAAGGGCTCTTTGATGTTCACTTTTGAGTCTAGATTGGTAGAATATGCTCTCACAACAGTGGCCATTTGATTGCCAACCAGCTTTAAATAACTGTTATTAGGCCCTGGGGCAGTTCAGTAAGCTGTGTGACCAAGTTGTTCTTGATGGCAAAGCCAACCCCATGTAACCTGAGGTCACTAGCATGTCTTCCCTTCCAGAAAAAGGTGTATCCTCCCTTGTCCTCCCTCAGTGGTTCATGGTCCTCCCTGAGTCCTCCCTGGTCTCAGATAGGGTGGCAACATCAATGTTGAACCTCCATAGTTCCCTGGCTACGAAAGCTTTTAATCTTGCTGGCCGGTCACAAGAGTTGCTGTCCAAAAAAGTGCACACATTCCAGGCACCAAAATGCATTTTTATTTGTTTCTGACTGCATGCAGGAGATCACACTGGACAATTTTTAGGGCACCTTTTCTAGCCCCCTTCCCTACTGGGCTGAGCAGTGTGGACTCTGAAAAGGGCTGCTCAGTCATGGGTGACTTTACCTCCTTCTCCCAGAATCCTTCCAATTTTAAAAAGGTTGAGTCACTTCTGACTAACAGGCCCTTGTAACAAACGTAAAATATTTTTTATTTTATAAAAGTAAAAAGTCAAGGCAAGTCAAGTTTATTTCTAAAGTGCTTTTTTACATCTGACATTGTCACAAAGCAGCTTTAAAGAATCCGGGTCCAAGCCTTCAATAAGCAAGCCAAAGGCAACAGAAGCAAGGAAAAACTCCTTAAGCTTTAGAAAGAATCCTCGGGAGGAACCGAAGCTCAGAAGGGGGATCCTTCTCTGGTTGACAACGGACAGCAATAACAAACAAGAGAGAGAGAGAGAGAGAGAGAAGAAAAAAATAATTATATATA
>JBBPDA010000152.1:8119718-8132583 GCA_037974385.1 Arnoldichthys spilopterus | reverse complement strand
ATATATTAAATTTATTATTTCTCTATTACATTCCCTGTCCATGCTTATATAAAAAGTAGAAATAATATGAAGGTTATGCATTTGGTGCTTAAAGCAAGAAATAATTCTAATTTTATAAAACAAAAAGTACATTAAAAACATAACATTTATAAAGTTTACAATAAAAAATGATTAAGTCCACAAAAAAATGTGCTTTTATTGTTTAAAAAAACTAAAGGTGTGTTAAATTAAAGTAATTCTTTAAAAGAGAATGCTTTCATACAAGCAACAAACATTCTTAGAGAAATGGCACTGCATGTTGCATATGCATTGTTCAAATATGAGGGATATAAAGTGCAGTGACACTATTCAAACAGGACCTGAGCCATCTCATTTAATGCAGCCAGGATTCGTGCCACATAAACGAGAAAACAGCTCAGCCTGGTCGCAGTAAGATCCACTGACAGAGAACCGATTAAGTGTCACAGGATCTGTTCATCATTTCCTGCCCAATGTTCCACTGTCTCACCCTGTACATGTGCCAAATGTTGAGTGAAGTGTAAACTCATGGGAGTTGAGTGAGTGATAATCAGTGTTAACAATGTTAACATACGTTGATATTCTTAGACCATAGCTTGAGTAGGTGTAAATTTTTGAAAATGTATGCAGTTGGTTTTAAGGCAGTTTGGTAAAAGTATTAGTAAGTTGATTTATTATTTATGCATCTGAGTCCTTGAAAAGAGTAAAATAGTTCATATAAATAATATCAGTGTAAAATATTTAAAAAATGTTTGTATGCTTTTAAACATGATAGTTATGTTAAATATCCAGCAAAGCAGTGGAAAAAATGAGACAGAAGTATGATAAAATGCTGCTCAGTGTCCTTTGAATTTGCCATTGAGTCCTATCTAAGAATATCATGGGCATGATCCAAATATTCTGAGCAATATTCCATAAGCACAAATGTCTAACCCTCTCAGATTGGTATGCCACCCAAGTAGAATTATATATAATTACAGATGGCACATTTTAGTTTAGTTTCAGATCATGTGGAATGTACAGCTTTTATGTGAAGAATAAGCAATGTCAGCCTTGTGACCAGTTAGGGCAAGGGGTTAAAGTAGTTAGAGTACAAACACTGTCACTGTGGTCACATCCTTAAGGGTATATCTTCAGTATATTGCACTTCATACAACTCATATTGACTCTTACCTCAGTTTCCATATTTAAAAAAGTTAAGTTATGAAAGCTACAAATTTTCCTAAATATTTAATATTTTAACTCATTTAAGGTACTTACATTTATTAAGATCATTAATGGACTTTCACACCTATGGTTGTTATTCCTTGGAGTTAAAGTTAAAACAGCTTTGCTTTCGGAGTCTTTCAGAGCTTCAATACACTATAATCAAATATCCCATAAGCAAATAACAATGGGCCTCATTCATCAATATCTTCCTAAGTTTTTTCCCTTAAATTTGTCCTTGGGACAGGTACTTAAAATGTCTTTGTAAGATTCACAACCAATTCACATGCTTAAATGTGCATAAGTATGCTCTTGAAAGTGTGTAGGTTCTGTTCTTACCTAAGAACAAATCCCAAAAAAGAGAACAGTAAGGAATGTCGGAATGTGAAATCACAGACTGCTTCACAATTCATTTGTGAGGTTTTTCCTTTGCAGGCCATGTTAGGATTGCAGAGAGGATTGGTCTTTACTATGATTCACTACCATCAAATCACCCTGGTATTTACATTTGTTAGGCATCAGACCCTGACCTTTCAGCTGGGCCACACTACCCAGTTCAGGTGTGTTAGTGTGTGATAGTGAAAATATGTAATCTGTTGTTTGACACAGGTGATTACTTATTCATTTGCCTCTGACCCCTGTGTGACACATGCAGTAGAGGCTCTCAGTAACAGTAATGCCTTAGTAAGCTTAGTGCAGCTGAACTTCTTACCAGTCATATGTGCCCCTCAAAAGTTCAGGGTAAAGGGAACCAGGATCACAGACAACCAGGCTAATCTACCTAAGCCTAAAGGAACCACAAAAGAGAGGAGAGGAAAAGAACACTTCATAAATTTCTAGAGATTATTACGCAGACATATGCAAGGGAGATTGAGTGAGATAGAGAGACAGAGATACAAAGAGAGAGAGCAACAGCAAGATATCTATACCAAAAGAAAGGGATACACAGCTGGAATTATTTTCTTCTTTTCAACAATTCACACAGGGATATGTCTGTGTTTACCTTGTCAGCCACTGAAGTGTGTCAACAAAATTACAAAGAAACAACACAAAAGAACAAAGGCCTGTGTCTCTGCTTTTATTTAGTCTGCCTCTCAAGTAGCAGCCAGAACTCCAATAACAGGCTTTATGGATCTGAGTTAAATGGACTACAGCCAGACACAAAAAAGAGCCGATCGATTAAGCTTTTCAGGCAGAAGCAATAGTAGTGCACGGCAAAAGGGAGGTGACACCGTTTTTAAGTGGAAATTTTTTCCAGTTTGACTGGAACAGGTGAATCAATGGCAGCTTTTGAGAATGTCCTAGCAACAGAATAAAAGAGGAGGGACCTGGGACTTTGCGTCTTGATATGATCTGTGGATCTTAAGCAGATGTATGTGTGACTGGGTACATAAGCTCATAATAAACAAAGTATTATTGCCTAATCACACGCCCCATCCCACCATGATAGCAGCATGGGAGAGAACAGCTGAACCCCTGACCATTCCAGATCATGTTTAAATTTCTTGGCATGATGCGAAGACAGGCCTGACCTGTTCTGAGGTTCTGCAGCCTGAACAAGATTAGTAGAAAGTGGCAGACCAGCTCTGACAGAAAATAGTGATAAGGCTTCACTTGGTACAGGAGATTGGACCAGGACTAGGCTTTAGCATTGTTTGTGTGGGGGGGGGGCATCTGAAAAATGCAAACACTACAAGAAAGCATAACAAATGAGAAAGGTCTGTGCTCTTGCATTTTATTGCTGAAAAAAGTGTATTCATGTTTCAGCTGTGAGTGCAAGCAGTCATTCCTTCTGACATGTTCTTTGTCCTCCACACCTTTAGCCTATACACACAGACACTTTTGAAATCATGACATGCACTTGGCCACTTTGTGATTCTATTCTGTAGGTATAGATTTGAGATCAGATCATGCAGACTGCTCTAGAAATGTACAGTATTAAAGCAAATCACAAAGCACTGACAGTCTGTTATTAAGCTGTAGTTGTGTTTCATTTGAGAGGGACATATGCAGATGCACTGTTAGAAGACACAAATTGATTGGCAAAATGAAGTTTAGGGTTCTCCTGCAATAGTGCTAGTGCTCAGCAATACTGATTGGACCACATATCTTTGAGAGGCTTTAAAGGTACCTGAGAATTGCAATCCTTTCCAGACTTTGTTAGTGGTTCAAAAAGGGATAATCAGTTGTGTCACAACAGATAGAATCAGTTATTGCTTCCACTTATATGACATGTGTACATAATAAAATGGCCAATACCTGTACATAAATAGTAGGTGTACTAAATAAACCAGCAATTTGAATAAAAATATAAATAAAAATATAAATGCAGCCCTGCGATGGGTTGGCCTGCTGTCCTGGGTGTACCCTGCTTTGGGCTTGTAGTCAGCTGGGATTGGCTCCAGCTTTCACACGACCCAGAACGGAAGAATCAGTTTGGAAAATAAATGAATGAATGAATATTAATATAACATTTTAATCTTAAAAGAAAAAAATCTTAGGGATTAAGGAGTTTAAAAATCAATAAATGCTGTTTACATTGAGGTCACTGATCTGGTGGCATATTATGTTCAGACACTGCAGGAGCCTTTGCTGGACCAGGTCAACTGATATATAGGTAATGGCCGGGTGCCTAACCCAAGACTGGCTAGCACTTTTTAGCACTCAGAAGCTTGCTGTTGTTGTTTTGAAAATGCAGAATTCCTTCTGAATTTTTAGTCTTAACATCAACATGTAGCACAACAGAGTAGGGTCAGTGGCAAATCCTTCTGCTTGCCTGCAGTCATGAACACATAGTTACAGAACTTAAAGGAGAAGGAGTATAACACTGGCCCCTGTGATGACTTAAACTTTTTAATTTAACTACCCACTGTCCAACGGTTATCCTTCTCTTGTTGTGTGTGTTTTTGATTTCTGCAGTGGGTGGTGAGGGATGTGGTGCTTTTTAATGAGAGGGGGCATGGCAGGGTTGGCCAGAGAGACAATGCTTGTCTTAAGAATGTGAGATCATGCCATAAGCTCGGAGACAGCGCCGTGATTCTGATGTCATATGATAAACAGTAGTGCCTTATCTGGGCTGATGAAATATATAGTTGTTATATGAGATATTGTACTCAAACTCTGTTGACATGTTATAACGGCTTTTTTTGGTTATAAACTAAAATTACACTAATGAATTAAAATAAAATAGCAAAGCATAGGCATTTAGTTTTAAGAATGCTCTGGTTCTTTTGGTGTCTACGTATCAAGGTGTGGTCAGGATGCTTATCACAGGCTGCATGAACAATTCCCTGAATAATGTTGTATATGACCTTTTTATAATAATTTTGACTGCATATTAAAAAAGCAAGCAACTAAAATGGGAATGCAGTGTTTGTTTTTGGCTTGGGTGCAATTATGATTTTATATATACAGAGGCTACAGAATAAAATACAGAATACCATTCCACTGGGAATAGTGTAGAGAAGGGAACGTTAAAAACTATTTCTTCCCCCTCTGTACCTCTTTATTTCCGAATAAGTGGCGGGGGGGTGGGGGGGTGGGGGGTTATGGGAGCAGGCAATGAAGGGAGGAAAAAAAGCAATCCAACTCGCTAAAGCAAAAAGAAGTATTGAAGAGTAAAAATGGGCAAGGAAAAAAAATGACATGCAGCAGTTGTTAGTCACCTAGCAACAAGTCCTCCATCAACCTCCCCCCTCCCTCTACTACAGCCTCTCTTCCAAAGTCTCCCCACTGTGCTCCTTAATTCAGCAAATGTGCTGCGGATGTACAACCACCCCTCCCCACTACCCCCCAACATCCCTGGCCCCTGACAAAGCGTGCTGTGAGGTGGGCTGAAGGACACAGGCCTCCACCTTACACATAACCACTCAGCCGCCCCATTGACCGCCGAGGCCTTTCTCCCGGCATACAATGGGGCTGGGGACAAAGCACTGAAAAGAGGGGCAGGCCCAACAGGGAAAACATTTGCTTGTAATTGTGATTGACTGCATAATTAAAATGATGTTCTTTTTTTTCATGGGGGGCTCTAAATGCTGGGGAGGGGCAGAAGGATGCTTGTTAAAGCCTGCACTTTGTCACCTTGTAATGAGGAGAAAGCGTTCCTGCTGGGAAGAGGGGCAAATATTGAGATCGCTGCGGGAACAACTCAGAGCACCTCTTCAAGTGTTTCCACAATGAGGACAAAAATGCAGAGGATCTCACCCATCTCACACTTACCCTCAAAAATAAGTAGGTAGTCCTGAGGAAACAAACGAAAGCAGGCAGGAGGACTGAAAGACAGCCAGAGAGGGGGAATCACACAAACGTATATGCACACACACTTACACACACATACATACACATATATAAAGACTGAATGTTTGGGACCCTTCCTTGACCACTTCTTTACAGCTCTGATTTAACACATTTAACATTTATAAAGCCTGCAAGCACTCAGTGAGAAAACGTTGACAAGGTTTGAGGATTGTGGTTTATGTACAAGCACAGACTTCATAAAGTAGGACTGCTATACCTGTGTGAAAGGGTGGTATGTGCATGTTTGTGTGTATTTGAGTGTTCAAGAAATCGCTTACGTGCAAAAATTCCAGACAGTTTCTGCCTCCAGAGATGCTTCAATTTAGACTTTCAGAATGACAAATTGGAGGCATTTGCCATCAAATTCCCACCCCAGGGGGCCTCACTGGGGACATTCAAGCCCCCCCTAAAGGTCAACTTGTTTTGCCGCTTTCCAATTTCAGGATCACCTTGGCGACCATTCTCTCCTCACCTCTATCAGTGGGCTGTCTGCGCTGTCTCTCTCCTTTGTCCCACACCTCTGTGCATCCACTGAGGGCAACACACTGTACATAAAGGCAGGCATGGAGCAGGAATCATATGGGAAATATACAGTATCCATTGAGCTATTTGATGCTCGGAATGTCCTTCGTTTTTAGCATATTTGCTGAGATTTTTCCTCTATATGGAACAATTTACTAGAAAAAAAAAATGTAAAGCTTTACAGAACCCTCTAGGCTATTTTCTCCATTTCCGAAGCTGCTTATGGAAGGACTTTCTTTCAGAATGACATAAGAGAGACATCTACCTTGGACTAGATGTCTTAAAATGTACCGATGCTGTGCAGGTGAAAAGATCTAAAGTAGTTTAATAAATCTAGTTTTCCTTGAACCTTTCTTTTCCCTCTGATCAATTAGAGAGTTAAACAGTTGTCTTTTTACATCGGGAATACTTCAGACTGAATGAGGTGAGAAGGCACATAAAAGAAAGCACGGATGCATGCAAATGGATCATCCCTACATCTGAATCTCTACATATCTGTAAGTGGAGAAAGTTAAAAAGAATACTTTCAGCATTTAAAAAAAAAACACTTCTTTTAGTTAGGAGTATCATACTTTAAGAACAATTTTAAGTTATTTGAAGAATTATTTATCAGTCTGCAATCGTAAATGAACACGATTTGACTTTATGAATATTTCCTTCATGAAAAGAGGTGATAGGTAGTCTCAAGGTAAAGTGATGCATTTTGAGGTTATTGCTGTCACGACACTGTCTCTGAAGACCCAAGAAGAAATATTCATCAAACCAGTTTAAGAATTTCCTCAAACAATTTATTACTCAACATAAAGGCTTTTGGCATGAAAGACATCAAAATATTAGAACCTTTACCCAGGTATGGTCAGTGTGCAGTGGGCTGTGAAAAGATGGGGCAGTTCTTTGTTGGATTACCACATAATTTAACATTTTTGGACCACTGAGGCTAATCTTTTAAAAGCTAAGTAAACAAGATCATCTCATTGATAAAGTTATCAAAAAATGTTTTCTATTTTTTATTTTGAATTTGCCATTTTGAATATAATAATTATTTTTTGTTCTCAGTTCCTTCCCAAAAAGAAGCTATTTAATAATTCATAAATATGTGGGCTGACAAAAACATTTCCAGTTTAGGCATCAGCTTGATTAAATAACATTTTCTGTAAAAGTCCAAATTCTGTAAAGGATTTTTCTTTTTCTAAAAAAAAAACAACAACTTAGTAAATGTAGGTGAATTGGCAGCATGGCAGATTTTAGTCCACGCTCTGGATGATTAATAAGTAATATTAATTGGTATCTGGGGAGGCTCCCCATTGTTGCAGTAATCTGCGGTTGACTGGGTTAAGAGGGAGTTACGAAAGGTCAGGAGTTCATGATCAGCAGACATGGGTGTTGGGGTCGTGGTCAAGTCAGGGGAGCGCCTGCGATGACAGCCCCTCTCGACCACAATAATGTGCCTGGGCAGGCAGCCAGGCAGGCTGCAGTGAGGCGAGGGGAGACTTGTGAAAACCTGCTGTCCTCCTAGAACTCCTCACCGTGTCTACCCGCTGTACAAACTCAAAGCTGATGCCAATTAAAGAGATTACATCTCGGTTTAAAAAAGAGAGTTCGATTCCCCCACACTAGTGTTCATATCTGACAAGGTTACCAGATGCCTAGGCAATGAGGGCATGACCTCAGAGATGTTCCTGTGCCCTCCTGAGAATGCTTTCACCAGCCCAAACCTTAAGGCTTCCATCTGAAACCTCACACACCTTAAAAAGAGGAAGCATGCGTGCAAAATTACTGGTCAGAGCAGCATTTCAGTAAAGTATAAATTTGCTTCAATCATATGAATCCCCACCACAAACAGGTGTTTTAGGCTTTGTGTTAACTTCGAATAGACATCATTCATTCGTACACAATATGAACCTAGCACGTACAGTCTTCTATACATGCCAAGGTCATTTTGCTGACAGAAAATTGCTTTATGACTCGAAATGCAATTTTGATCATAAGAAAGTGGGGAAAAGATGTACATGGTGTCCTTTGTCCACAATGAGAAAACCATTACAAAAAAGCCTCTTTTCAATCTCTCTCTCCCACTCACTCACTCACTCACTCAGTGCATACTGTACATACAAATCATAGCTGTTTTTGTTTTATTATTATTTTATTTTGTGCACCATTGATTCCTACACGTTAGATGTAAACAGTCCTTTTTTAAAAACTAAAATGAAATATTGACGTTGTTACTTGTGCAATTGAATCTTTATAATTGCGGCTTTTAAGAGAAATTAAATTGAATTAAAATAATTGATGCACACTTTAAAAAACAATAAGGCTTTTCACTAAAACAGTACTACTTTTAGAAGCAGAAAAGTTCTTATTTCTCTATATGAACACAATATGCTTGACACAAACTAAGATTAAAAGATGATGTGTTTCCTTTTATAAATATATGATTTAATATTTATACAGCCTATACTGTGCTTGTGAATGGTGCTCTTCAAGTACTTCATGATAATCAGCATGAAAACCTACCACATGAAAACCCAGGCATTCTGAGATTATGCTGATGAAAATGATGCACATCCTTTACAGTGTCTTCTGTGATTCGGTTCTCTGTGAGGGGTAGATTAACACACAGTAAGACATGATGTATATGGAGGTAGTCCTGTTTTCACACAGTGCTGTGTTTATGGTTTCTCTGCAGTTTAATTTCCCAAAGTGATAAACATTTACCATGGTTAAGAGTGGCCTGATGCAAGCAGAACAGAGCAAGGACATGTAAATATAGGCACAAAACCTTTCGACATTAGGTATACATTTAACAGTACTTCAGGATTCAGGATAACAAAGACAGAGGATGCTGAAGAAGGTTTGGCACCTTTAAGACGTCTGCTCACACAGACCAGTGCTTTGTTACTTGGGTCAAGGAATAAAGAGCAACTTCCTGTCCCCTATTTAGGAGTGACTGACCAGCTGCCGAAAGCAGCAAGTCAAACCCATCTGAGAGGAAGTGTCTTTATGCTGTATCTCCGGATGCTCCACCACGTCTGGCACTCATACCTCAATAGGCATCCAAGAGGCAGGTGCACTATTTACTCTAAAGAACATATTCACTGGGGCTGAATGGTCTGTTCTAATTTGCACTATTTTATGCATCTTTTAGACTTAACTTCTTAAGTGACTTTCTACTAATGTTAAAGTTGAGACTTTTAACTTCAGTCTCATAAATGAAATTGTCCTTAAATTTGATAATGTACAATTTGATATGTTCATTCATTTAGAAATTGTTACAAATAATAATTACTACAAATAATCCATAACTATTTAGCATAACTGCTGGATTTTTAATAACCTGATTATTACAAACAGTTATCACACAATGGATGGATTTACTTTCAGGTAGTAAAATAAAGACAGGCAGGTCAACAAATTGCAGAGGGTGCCATTATAACTACTGAAGCTTGAATGAAACAATGTTAATATGGAAAAATTTCAAAAACTGAATTATAAATTATCCTTTCATCTGTCAGTTAACACAGTAAAGCCAAAGCTATTCAGTAATAATTTATTATTATTACTATTATTATTATATGACTTGGGACCTTCCCAACATGGCCTTGGGGGTGATGAGGTCATTTCATTTAGAGATATTATAATGTTCCTGAAATCTCAACCTGCTGCAGGTATACTAGTAAGTAAAGGCTGAGGTATTGGTTGTTCTTGAACCATAACAGAATAAATCTGCAGTTCAGTTAATGAGCGTGGGGTGTGCTGTAACAGAGAGCTGGCATTATCAGGGTTATACATGCCCTCACGCGGTCATTGTGATTTGGTCAGGTTGTGATTTGTGGTTTTATGTGTTGTATTTAAAGGAACAGTCTGATGCCACCCATCCCCCACCCCCGCATGCGTGTCCACTTTTAAAAAGATACTGGTATTGATTTTTGTTTAGAAATATCCTTTTTTTCTTAGGCTCTCTGTCTCCATGTAGTCTCAGACTGCTGCAGATCCCCTTACAATCCCACCCATCAGTATGCTCAACAGTTTAACTGATGACACCTTGTGTCAGAGACAATAGTGTTCATCTCCAAGCCTAAACACCTTCAGATCACTTACCATCTGTCTGATCATTAGCTAAAATCATTTATGTATTTATTCATTCATTTATTCATACATACATACATACATACATACATATGTTTCGTTTACTTTATTGAACGTTTCCTAAGCCGTCAGCAATGTATGTTTTGGTGTGAGGAGTGTTTGGAGAGAAGCGTGGAAAGGTCGAAAAACACTAAAAAGTAATTTTATCCCAAACAAATACAATGCAGGCCTGGTGCCCACACAAGAACACTGGCCTATTGTACTGTCGAAAAATGCTAAAATAAGCTTTTGCTTGTTTACATGTTTGCTTATTTATTAAAATAAGAATATAGATTAATCCGAAAAAATGCACTGTAATGTAATGTATGTAGTGTAATGTAATAGAATGTAATGCAGCTAAATGTAAAGTAATGGCATGTTACAAAATTAAGTGTAGTAAAATGTAGTATCATTTAATGTACTGTAATGTAAGGTAGATGTGTAGTGTAATGTAATAAAATGTAATGTAATATAATATAAAGTAGTGTAACTGTAATGTAATGTGATGTAATGTGATGTAGTGTAAAGTAGTGTAACTTTAAGTGATATGTATTCTAATTTTGTAAAAGTGTGACCAGGCACAGTTGCAGCCTACGCTGGGTTCAGGGTCATCTTCTACACGTTTCAGACCTGCTGACTGAAATACGGAAAAAGATGTGAACATTGTGGGGCGCTCGATATGTTGAATTTTAATCTGATACGTAACGTTTGTAGATGTACAGGTTTTAATTAGATTTCCGCCTGTTTGTAACGCGCACACCGACGGGCCCCATGTTTCTCCTGCTCGGCAAGGTTTCACTTCTGAGGAAACAAAGAGCAGAACGGAACCGAGAGAACAAGCGATGAATCAGCGAGGGGGAGCGAAACTGAGCGGACCGTAGAAAACGAGATGCACACGAGTAAAAACAGATAGAGAAAACTGTGCATGTCTAAATTTTATTAGTAAATAATAAAATAAATAAAGTAAAAGTTCCCAAAGATACCCTCAACCACCCCAAATTACTTATAAATTACTAGGAAAACTGTTGTCCTGTGAAGAATTGATTGAAAGGAAAACAGAACTAGGCTGTAAAAACGATTAAAATGTTTTAATTAAAATTAAATAATAAAGAAATTCTGCAAATATTTAGTTTCACTGGTGTAACAGCCACAGTGCGACCCGTACTTACACGAGGGCTTGCCATCAAGAGGATTTCTCACTATTATAAATTAAACATTACTTACAACAACCACATGCTGATTTATTGAATCTGCGTCATATACACCGATCAGCCATAACATTAAAACCATCTGCCAAATACTAGTAGTTCCCCTTTGTGCCACCAACTCAGACTGTAGTGCACTGCGTGTTCTAACACCTTTCTATCAGAATCAGCATACACTTTTCATAAAGAAGCCCTTCTGTGGGATCTGATGTGAATGGCTCCCCACGAACACTCCATTAGCCTTTTAGTGAGCCTTGGGTGCCCATGACCCTGCCGCCAATTCACCGGTTGTCCTTCCATGGATCACTATTTGTCCCCATGACGTGCTATGACGTTGTGGATGATTGATGTATAGAGACTATCAAAGACAAACAAATCTACTTCACAGGTATTATTTTTCTATTAAATTCTCTGTATTTAAACTCATACACATATACATGAAGTCATTTTACATAAAATACTGCTTATTTTGCATGAATGCTGTAAAATCTGAAGCAGTGTCCTTAGTTGTCTGATTTACTTTTGCTGAGATTTTGGACAGTTAACATTACAGGACCTTACTGTAAATTATACATTAAACTTTCATAAATGAACAGCAAAAGAAAGTATCTATCTTTTAAACACTCCATTAGCCTTTTAGTAACACATATGCCCTCAAGAAAACATGTAGCTTGAGGTAGAATGAGCCAAATAACAAATGAATCTATTGTTTCTAAATTGCAAAGTAATACAGTGCCATGAGAGAAACAGGGAGAGAGTAAGAAAAATAAAGAGTGGGAGAGAGAGAGAGCACAAAAAGCTCAGATATAATGGTCTTATCCAATAACTGCTGACAAGGCCTGGTAGTGCCATTAGACCTAAACTTGCACTATGGTGTATGAACAAAGAACTTACCAGCTTCCTTAGTAATACACATAAGAGCACGGGGACAATACACAGAGAAAGAGAGAGAAACAATAGTAAAATCGGGCAAATTTGAGATTTGTAGTCCACGAGAAACCACTACAATTACAATCCAGACTTCAAAACACACTGCAGGGGAAAAAAACAGTGCACTGACATAAGAACATTTTTCAGTTGTGCTTTACTCATTTATTTGTAATACTACTCCATATATCCTCTGTATGTAACAAATGTTCAGATATACAGATGAATAAATGCATTTAATCCATACATACTTACCAAGGATAGCTGCCTGCTGTCATACAAGAAGGTTTTAAAAGGGCCGTATCCTTGAATAACAGTTTTCATAAAGACTGTGACATTATATCAGATTATAACCTTGTGGGTTTATATACCTAAAAATATTATATTTTTTTACATGACCATTTTCCAAACTCTGTTTATCCCTATATATTAAACACACTGTTTCCTATTACATTTTTATGATTATAACATTTTACATTTACATTTAATCATTTAATCATTTGGCTGACGCTTTTATCCAAAGCGACTTCCAGGACAGAGGAAACAATCAAGCATTCGCATTGCAT
>JBBPDA010000152.1:8095327-8111611 GCA_037974385.1 Arnoldichthys spilopterus | reverse complement strand
GAGAGAGAGAGAGAGAGAGAGAGAGACAGAGAGAGAAAGGCTGTAGCTGGATGAGAAAATCTCTGGCGCCCTCTAGCCATGGCAGGCAGCTGTGATGCTGAAAGCAGTTGTGGAGTGAACAGAGAGAGGCATGGATTACACCCCTCAGGGACTTGGGAACTGAAGCCAAAACACTGAAACGCTGTCTAGTTGCAGTCACTCTCCAGAGGGGGATGCACTATGTGTGAAAGAACTGTCACTAGGGAGAGAACAGAGATTAGTTCACTAATCAAATTAAATTTACCATGCTATTAAGAAGTCATATAGCTAAGTGCTTAGCAGCATGTGTGCTCACTTAAAAAGAGCAAAATGGTGCTGTAGGCCTATATATGCCTTAATACATTACAACTTCAAAATAATTCAGAGAGGTGTTCATGATCCAAAACTACCCATGCGACATCAATACCCAACCTCACTTATGCTGTGGCCTAATGCAATCAAATCTTTGCAGAAGTGCTTAATGTAAAACCTTTAAAGAAGTGTAGACACTGCAGTTGTTACTCATGCAATTCTCTGTTAATACCCTTGATTTTAAAGAAAATAATAGTTGTGCCAATTTTTTCCAAGCTTTGGACATGTAACCTTATTTACAAGCTACAATTCAACATTTAGGTTGTAGTTACAATTGTGGACTTCAATATGATTCTAGTGTACTCGCTCCAAGTCTGTCCAATCAGATGATGTAACAAGATCTAAGGATCAAACCCCAGGAGCTGGTCATACCCTCCCAGCTCACCAGATGTGTTTGTGAATGTTTGTTTGTATGATGACATGTGTGGTTGGAAACACCCAGCGAGCACTAGCATCGTCTCTCTCTCTCTCTCTCTTTCACTCTCTCCCCCACGCCGGGGTGCTCTAGGGCAAGGCCACGTTGAGGCAGCCGTCCGGCACTAAGCCACCATATGGCTGCAGCAGCAGCTCAGTGCTCCAGATAGCACTCAGTATCATGCATGGGCGATCAGTGAGGCCGCTAATGCTGTAATTAGACAGGCAGAGCCAGGTCAGCTGACCTGCCGGGTTCAGAGTCCCGATGATCCTGCAGCCTCATTAGTGATACTCAAAACAATGGAGCCCTCACATCATAGTAGAGTGCATGCAATGGCAGACCCATTTACATATTCACAAAAACAAATTAGGAAGAATATAAGGTCATCTCCCATAGGGTATCTTAAATGAGAGTCAAACATTTACTAATGGCTATCTTTTTAAAATATATTTTAATAAAATGCTTCAGTTGTTTCTGCTGGGGATAATAAATGACAGCAAATACAAGTGCTTTAGAACAAACGAGGTCAGACTTTATGAAATGGAACACTAATCAAACAGACACTCATTGTTTATGGTCATTTAACCTGTCCAGTCATCAATGCAGTGTTGCAGTGTTATGACTGTTTATCTGAACTGTGGTTAGGAGACAAAGTCAATAATCACCATCGATCACAAACACATTAGTGACGTAAAGCGGAACCCAGCAAAGCATTAATCTTTAACTGTAAGCCCTTTTTGCCATTCACACATTTTTAAGTGTAAAAACTGTACATATAAAAACATAAGAACACTGTAATTTCATTTTTTTTATGAATATGTTTTGGGTAATGTGGAACAGATTGTTATGACCTTGGCAACCACTCATTCTGACTAGGGTCCTTTCCTTTTTTAAATCAGCAGAGGACAAGAAAAAATATCTGTCAATCAATTTATTTGGTTGCAAAAGTACAGGTGCAATAAGAAGTCAGCAGATCAGAAATTCAGGCTTGCTTCAACTTACAACAAAAAAATTAAAAGTGATTGAAGGTGTTGAAAGGTTTGTCGAAATAAAAATTCTTTCATAATGTTATCTGAATAAAAAAATATTTCCTTTCATAATCTTTTTATCTTTTTAAGAAATATTCTTTTCACTAAAGCAAAACGATCAATTTTCTTTTGGTTGAAAGCCAGAGATTTCCTAATTTTCTTGTGTCAGAACCCACATCATCACTGACAAAATGATAAAATAATGTTTTACATTAAGTTAATAAAATTAATTTCTTTAATCAATTATTGAATAACATCCTAGCATTGCTTACTAGCCATTTAAGTCATAATTAGGAACGGACATCAAAATTCACCACACAGTGTACAATCAAAAGGATAAGGACATTTCCATGTGTGGTTGGTACTGTAAAATAATGTTAGGCATTCTGAACAAAATGGTCTACTAATGAAATGTGGGCTATGCTCTTTGTATCAAATTAAGAAGTCACATTTGCCATATTTCCCATGCAAAATATGTCCAAAAGTATCCACACACCAATTTTTATTACTGAATTCAGCTACTTTAAGGTGCATCTTTTTCAGACAAAGGTGTTCACTTGCTCATACACAGCTTGTATAATCTCCAGAGAAAAGCTTGACCAACAGAATGGGAATTAAAGGAGACACACATTAGCTTAAGGTCACCATACTCAGTGCCTGGTGATTACTGGAGCACCATCAAATACAGTACTGTTTTGATACCTAAAGTTCACAGAAGAGTAGAGGCTGTAAAGGCAGCTAAGGAACAAACGCTCTACTAATACCCCTGATTTCAGAAGAAACAGCAATGAGCAGGTGTCTACAAGCCTTGGACATGTAGTACATTATGGATTATATTCACTATACCAGGGTTAATGAATTTCAGTAGATTCCTGGATTTATGGACATGAACTAAGCCTTGATTTTGAAACAGTTGTCTTCATGTTGCTGACTGTGGCCCAAAGTAGCATGCAGTATAAAGAAAGAAGTGTGTGACCATTTTGAATTTCACCAGTAACCCAAAGATACCCGAGTGACGTAGTACTCTGGCCAAATATTCCATTATGCAACCATAGCTATCTTCGTGATACACTGCATCCAATAATGCTAAGCAGATTAGCTAAGCAGTGACAGAGGGCTGCAAACATGAGGCAGGTCAGAGGCTCAGTCATTGATGTTAACAGATTCTAACCACAACAATGCAGGGTGGTAAAGTACAAGTTATATGATAGCAAATGCAGCATACTGGATACTAAACTGCATACTAATATGAGGAGCAGCATGCAGTATGCAGTATACACCAATCAGCCATAACTTTAAAGCCACCTGCCATCTGCCTCCCCCTAATGCAGCTGAAACAACTCTGACTGTGGTGCACTGTGTTTTGACCCCTTTCTGTCAAAGTCAGCATTCACTTTTTAAACCACAGTAGCTCCTTAGTAGGACTGGACCAGACGGGCTAACCTATACTGAACACGTGCATCAGTGTGCTTTGGGTGCCTATGAACCTGTAGCCAATTCAACAGTTGTCCTTTCTTGGATCACTTATTGTAGATATTAAACACTGAATCATGGAACAATCCACAAGACCTGCCATGTTGGAAAAGTTTTAATTCAGTTGTCTAACCATCATGATAAGGCCTTTGTCAAAGTGGCTCAGATCCTTCCGATCAGAGATTTTTCCTATTTCCAGCACAAATAGAATAACTGTTCACTTGTGCATAATATATCCTACCCCCTTGACAGGTGCCGCTGTAAAGAAATAATGTTATTCCCTTTACCTATCAGTGGTGTTAATGTTATGGCTGATCGGTGTAAACAATAAACAGTATTATTTTTTTAAACAGATTGCAATGACAATTTGTTTCACTGCCATAATTCACATTTAGTCTAGGTCTGGAAAAATGGTCCAAAAACTCCACAATAATTTTTTTATGACACATCAAAACCGATGACAGTTTGCTTATGAATAGCATACAGTTCCATTATACTGAGGTACAGAGGGTGGCTATAGTGCACATAAGAAAGACAGAGGAAAAAGAGGAGGACAAAAATGTCTGCCCCATCTATTGCATTATGCCTGCCTTTAAATGTCAAATTATTGCAATCGAATCCTAGGTTCAGAAAAAAAGTGAATAGGGTATTAATGGTTATAAGTGCTGCTTTACCTAATGGCTATGGAATAAGAAGAAATCAAATTACTTTGTTCTTTGTTACTTAGCAATTTGCATATAAGCTAGGCATCAAGAAAAAACACTATCAGTGTCAATTATGTTTGTGCATCGCTGCCACACACTCAAAGAGAAGCTGTGCCTATTTTATCCAATGTGGTTCGAAGTCCCTCGCTTTGATGTTCAAAGCAAAGGGTAAGTAAACAGACTCAGTGTGACCCTGGTGTCTCTTCCATCTGACCAATACTGATCCACAACATCTACATCAGTGGCAGAAAAGAGCCAAGAACAAACAGATCACCAAATACAGTCAGACATATTGTTGCAAATTGCTGATTTAAGAGAGCTGCTAATTGTTTATTTAAAAAAATCTATTGAGATAATTGTATTAAGTAAAAGAATGTAAAAAGAGATAAAATCAATTAAGAGAGGTAAAAAATTTCACAGGAGTAGACCACGATCTCCAAAAGTGGCAGTGTCTTGTGTTGACACCTCTGCCACCTCCACATGGATGGAAGAGTGAGAAAATGATTTGCTTGATATTATGTGTGCATTGTGGCAAAAGATTGATTAGGCTTTCTCTGTCTTAAACAGAGACTCCTATGTCCTTACTTGCTCTCTAACTTGAGTAATTATCACATGTGAAACAGAAAACTGAATTTATAGACTAAATGAATGAAATGGCAAATATAAATTTCCCGGCTCCCTGACATTTCCCTGTCTTACAAAACCAAACAAACAAAAATTATTACAGCATGCAAATTGTGGGTGCAACTACTATACACTCTCGTTCATATGAGATCATCATATGATTATATATAAGCTCATAAGAGGACAACTGTGAATATTATTATACATCATTAATGAAAACTACACAAATCTGCTTTCGATACATGCTTAAATATTTGCTCAAGTTCAAGGACCTGTCTACTGGCATAAACAGAATACAGACCAAACAATCCTTGTCAAAGAGAAAGAATATCTGAGAGTAAGTACAGTGTCTTAATGCTGATGCAGTTTGTAACTGTTCATGGCTATTGTATCCTTTGAAGACATTGCATTATTTTAAAAGAAAATCATTGAAAAGATTGTGTCCCACAGTGCAGTACATATACAAAAAGGCAAGATTCAGAGTTTCCATCAACACTGAGTTGCATTATATTCTCCACACAGCAACCTCAAGGACAACAGAAAACAAACAAAAAAAACCTCTTATTTTCACCAACTTTCCTTGTAGTACAAAATTAACAAACAAGAAATAGAGGGATGCAGTAGAAAATGTTTCACTGTTCAATAAAATTTAACGTAAGATTCCAGATATATGGTGAAAGAGAAAAATCAAAGACACAGTAGCTGTTAAGGTGCCTTTTTTTAATGGTACTGTTCATCTTTCATCACAGTTCTTCTTAGCCTTGTGTTTATTTCATCTTTCCAGCTGACAGTATTTAAGGCGGTGTGTGAGGTGTGTCGTAAGAGGTAGAAGTTGGTCTCGACAGAGTGCTCAAATATCTGAGATAAAAACTTGAAGTGCTTAGTGTTATCATGAGTCAGTGTGGACCTCTTCTTCTTAAAAAAAAAACCCCAAAAAAGATGTGCAATAAGGAGGGAACAGGTTTTGTGGGTCCTGTTTAAAGCCTGGAAGATCCACAAACATTGGCCCAATTGCTGGCTCCACACTGAAAAAGCATGTAGGACAACATTAAGAATTGGTTATAATTGTGCCTCATACAATTTTTAATGGCTACTTTAGTTGCATTATAGTTAATATCTCTGCACTGTTTATGGCTGTGAGTACATTAGTATTAGTGTATTAGGATCCTTGACTGTTCTTCCAGCTGAAATTCTGAAAATAAAGTGTCGCTGGTCATCTGTGCACTGCAGCAGCCATGGAATATTAAGGACTTCATGGCAAAAACACAAGCTTAGTGCAGTGGTAGCATACTAGATATAGATTAGTGGGTAAAGCACAATGGTAGTGTACTTGGTACAATTTACTGGGTACGCAGGCTTTCCTATTCTAACACGTGATTCAACTCAGCAAAGTAAAATGTAGACAAGGCTCCTTAGATAAAAGAGCTGATTAGAACGATTGAAGAGAACAATTAGAATGAGAACGATTAGAATGACAAAAGGTAAGGTAATTACATCTTGAATAAACAATCAGTATCAGGACCCTTTTAGATGTTGATTAACTGTTATTTTAAGCAGTAAGAATTTAATAATGTTGGGGGAGGAGGGGTAGAGAAAACTGCTTATTTGACCAGCAATACAACTGATGATGTGCTAGCCTTGGGAATACTCACTGTGCTGTCATTTTGGTTGGGTTTGAGTTTATTGTAAATTTCCTCCACAACACTCCGTCTGAGGGACATAACAGGAAAGGACGTCAGTTATAGTACATCCATAGCACTAAAAAACTGTGACCATTTACAGTGGAAAGTTACAAAAAACAAATGTAGTCATTTGTAATCTCTAATAATATATTAGCCATTGTCTTCTAAACAACTTTCAATTCAAAAACAATTAAATATATATAAAAGTTGAAATCTCCCCCTTTCCTGTGTATTAGCATTAAAACATAGCAGCAGTCTCCACAAAATACCATTTAAAGGTTTCTTGTGCGTCAGGAAAGATAAGGGAATTCTCTTGCCCTGAAGCGAAGTTACACATCCCACACCCAGAAATGCTAGTGGATTGTGGCGGACAAACAAGATAAATCTCTCTATAAAATAATCAAGATTTTATTACAGATTTGAAATCTCTTTGGTTATCACAATTAGTAACCATTATAGCACACATAATACAAAGTGAAGAATGATGACATTAGTGAGCTTGGCAGTCATTTGTCTGTTTTGCCAGCGCATGAATCTAAATGACACCTCTTCACCTAGCAAGAGTTTAAAAATGCATCAGCTTGACATGAATTATTCAGGCTGAGAGGGAATGAAGAGAGAGGAAGAGAGTGGAGGAAAAGAGGTAAAGCACCAGCGAAAGAAGAGTTTTTGATTTTATTCAAGTTAACCTTAAAAACTTATTTGTCAAAGCTATTTGAATAATCTATCAAAAGTTCTATTACCACTGTAATATACAGGCTACTAAAAAATGTTTATTTCACAATAGAAACAGCTTGAGTCTCTTCTTCCACAGTACTACCAAGTAACCTAGTACTGATTAGGTTCAGAACATGATCACCTGATGATGTAAACGTATAATTGATCTAAATAAAAAAGCTAATAAAACTTTACAACTACATGTTTGAGCTACTGACTATGTGCACAAAAAATAAACAAAAATAAAACTGCACGGCTGTGTGTAAAACGAAGCACTCACTTGCTAGCCAGCTCTCCCCCAGGTGGGAGGTTGGGGATGCTCTCCGTGGCTAACACACACATCACTTGGTCTAAGTCTGGAACGCTCTCCACACCCTTCTTAATGAGCTCTGAGGAATCACAAGGACTTATGGGTAAGTGAGGTTTGTTTGGGAAAATCATGTTAAATTATGTCTTCACAAAAGTCCAAAACGGTTTTACTTGAATGTAAATATCCATATCATAAAGTAATAATTCAGGACTGCACAAAATGTCATGAATAGCCTGTGCAAGGCTGAGTTTACTGGGTGACTCACCACTTCATTCTAATCAAGCAGTCTATTAAATGTTGCCTTTTATGACTCACACTACGCTCGGCTTGTCTTTATAGTGCCATGAATAAATACTGCTCAGAAAGTTGTACATTTTTTTCCATTATGTCATTCCCCATTTTTATTTATCTGCTTTTTTTATTTACTTTCACAGCAAAGGTGCTTGATTTTGACAAGAGCAGAGGTTTTCTTTTTTGTTTGGGTGTCCTTCATGTTTAATGACAGGACTTAAAACCTTTAAAAAATACTACAGCTCTAATGCATAAAAACATTGTTGACAACCCTTTATTTCACAATAGCAGACTAATGCTTGATGAAACAGAAGTGCAAAGAGCATGTTTTTTCTAAATAAAAAAGCTCACAGTCTCAAGGATTCAGTAAATATTTTTTATTTGAATCATCATTAACATCTAAGAGTAACAACATCACAACTTGTCTCTACATTGCCAAGACTTGGGTGCTAATATACAAAAATAAAAACAAAAATAAAGCATAGGGTGCTCATCCCCTAATGTTGAAATACTTTTCTATGAAACAGTTTTGTAATCGTTCAAAATGAGCACTATAAAACATTTACCTACTGAGAGGTAATTAAACTAATACAGACACACACAGCCTGATGAGCTAAGAAACAACCAAGCATAGACTGTAACTTTTGTCACCACCCATAGACAAAACTGATTGGAAAGATACTGATATGATTAACGATAAATGCAGAGTGAGAAATAACTGCAGATCTGTTGACTCGAGACTTAAGTGCTGTGTTGACTCATAAGACCTTCGGTCCAATTAACAGCTAGATTCATGACTGTTACATAATTTACAAAGAACAATAAATACAGGGATGAGTAAACATCTATCATTGCATTAGTAGTGCTTATTTGGCTAAATAAAATGGAATGCATGAAGGTTTAGTTCAGAAGAGGTAAATAATTGCGTAAGAATAAATAACTCAAATAAATATACGTGTCTTTTGTTGCTCACCAGTTATAACCTGAGAGACGTACATGACACATGGGGACCAACACTCCCCTGAACAGGAAAACGTTGCTCCATTCTACATAGTTTTTCGATCTCTAGATTTTTTTTTAGATCTCCATTACCCTAAGAAAACTATTCCCTCATACAGTATGTTTTGAACATGACAACGATTTTTTTGTTTGTTTCTTTTTTCTTGTTGTTGTTTTTTTTTTTGTTTAACAGTTAATGCTACAAACCAAAGTTATACATTTTAAAATAAGTTTACAGACAACATAACAGGGTCCAGGATGAATACTGCCTGCTGTAAAATCTGATAGACCTAGCAAGTTCAAGATGATCTCAGATCCACAATAACAAACATACACTCTTAGTCAATGACTTGGAAAATTCGGAAAACATACTGGGCTTTTTTTTTATCAATTACTATCAAATGCGATGGTAATTGTCAGTATCAAAAAAGCACGAAAACATCAAGCGGAATTTATCAAAGCCTTAAAAAACACTGATCTGTGCAGAAATGGCCTCACCTGTTGATAAATTTCACCTGAGCATAAGTGCAATGGGCACATTTAATGTAAGTCCATTAACTACCTTTTATTACAATGCCCAGATATTCACGCACTACAGACACAGCCACCATGAGGCAAAAATGAAAAAAAAGGCAAAAATTGATGAATGCACTACATAACATACATTCCCTTCCTGAAATGTTACTTACTTTTTGTAAGTATTTACTTTTTGTAATCAAAAGAGCTTTATTTACTTATTCACTATGAGTTGTAGCAGTTTAAGGGCATGTTTCCTGCATTTCCTAATGTTTTATTTTTTCCTATGAGGTCAACTTGTAACCTTGTTACCTTTTTGGCTTTTCTGACAATCATATTTCATTTTACATTACCATTTTCAACCTCTCTTTAATCAATTAACCAGGCAGATACTGTTACTGTACCTTAACATTAAAACTACCTCCCTAATATTGTGTAGGTGCATCTCATGCTGCTAAAACAGCTCTGACTGTGGTGCACTGCGTGTTCTGACCCCTTTCCATCAGAATCAGCCTTCACTTTTTAAACCACAGTAGCTCCTCTGTGGGATCAGACCAGGCAGGCTAGCCTTCACTCCCCACATGCATCAGGGTAACATTGACCCTGTCAATGACTCAGTTGACCAGTTGTCCTTCCATGGATCACTTTTGGCAGCTACTAACTACTGCATACCTGGAACACTCTACCAGATTTGTCGTTTTGGAGAGGTTCTGAGAGCCATATCAAAGTGGCTCAGATCCTTACACTAGCCAATTTTTTTTCAACTACAAGAACTGACTGTTCCCTTGCTGCCTTATATATTCCACCTCCTGACGGGTGCCATGGCAATGAAATGTTTTGACTGATCAGTGTATACAGTAGCTCTAGTAGTGTCTCTTCTGACTAATGGATTTGTTCTTAATTTAGTCTTACAAATGGTTAAGTTATGGTTATAGAGCCCAACTTAAAATCTGTGTTTACAGAACATCTCTGTAAAAAATACTTTAATAAATGTTTGGTGCAAACTATAAATAATCGCATAAAAGCAACAGGGTTTGGATTACTTCTGGACTCATGTTTGGGCTACTCATTTACATCACATTTATCTTAATGACAAGTTGAAGCTTAAACTGAAATGTAAACAGTTTTATATGTATTTAAATGTAAACAGTATTTCGCTAGCAATGACACACTATTTAACACTGTTTAAGCCATTAGGGAATTCTAATCTTGGTCAAATCTCACATTCAGAAAATACGAACATATTTCATCACACACCTATTATTCAATTCTGATTGTACAGACACTCAATAAACTAGGACCCATAACTGCACTTCCAGATGTCATATAGACTTACAACATCTGTAACGTCAGGTAATAACCGGAGGAAGATGACAACATTAAAGTTATTTCAGTTCGGCAAGTCGTGTTGCTGCACGTAACTGCTTGCTTGGTACCTACTTTTTTTCAAGGGATAAAATGTGCTTGTAAACTGTGCCACTGTCAGGTAAAACCATGCTATCCACATTGTAGTGTCTAATGATAAATGCTATAATATTTATAATCTATTTTCAAAAACATTGCACACATACAAACACAAAAATGCATGAGCATTTGAGCAGGTAGAACTAAGGAAGTGTCTATTAGATAAAAGTGACTTCAGTCTTGTTAAAAAATGGGGAGAATATATTTATAACAATATAAATAACGCGTCTTTCAAGTTATAACAGCTCACTTGTCGTGGAAGATGCAAGCACAAAAGTGAAATCACAAGTAAGCATGACCAACATTCTAAAACACGCAAAGCATCCATTCGGGAAATTCATTTAAATGCACAATTCCAATTAATTAACAAAGACATACACAAGCAATAATAATAATAATAGTAATAATAATAATAATAACTTAGTAATAATAATAAAGGGTTTAATTTTCAAGGCCAAATTTACCTGCCAAAATATCCTCAATCAGTGCAAAAGCATTACATAGCATGATAAAATTGCAAACTTTGCAAAGCTTTTAAGTTTTTGTGAAAGGGAAACTGTGAATAGCATGGTCTCACCATGTTTTTCATGGTTTAAGTTTGTATATAAAATGTCATCTGACTTGATGCACTATTATAAGAATGTGCCAACAATTTTCCAATGTAAACTTGAACTCTGTATAGCTACGTTAAAGAACAGGTCAGAGTGTTGACAAAATGTTAAATTGAGGCCATACATAGTAAACAACTCTAGTAGTACTGGAAAAGCATTGTCTTCATCTTTCAAATACTGTGTTTTGCTCAAATATAGGAAATCTTCTGACTTAGAAACATGTATATAGTGATAATTTATTCTCAACAAGTCCTGTCAGACTAAAGTCAGATTAAGAACATTCCCTGTTCTTGATTATTGTTGTTAGGTAAAAATTTCTGCTTAACATGCAGGAATACATACAAAAGTATCATGCTATTGGTACCAAACATGCCTATAGTGTATGTTGCATGGCATTCAATATACTCTCTAAAACATTATGAGTGGGCTGGGCGCTAAAGGCTAGCCAATCAGCTCTGAATGTTGGGGCTAAGGCAACGGCATTCCTCTTTACAGGTACAAAAGAGAACCATGCAGAAAATTAATTTCAAGGCAACTCACAGCAGTCACAACTTTAGATGCACAAAATGACTTACCAGACCTCATACATCATACTGTCTCGGTAATAATCTTGTACACTATAGCAGTGAAGCTCTGACATTCTGTTTCAGTGTTTTCAATACATTTAGGTGTGAATTTAATAATCTCAGGAAAGTGCAAAAGAACCTGGTGTCAAACTCAAAACACATGCTTGCACAAGTGAATATGACTGACACTATATAAGGCCATGAGAACACGAACATAAACAGACTGCTCAACACTTCTTGCTCTACAATTCTTCTTTTTCTGACACAAAACGTGGTTCCAAATTTGGTTTGTTTTCTATATTCAATATCTCTGAACATAGCAGCTTTCATAAGAATGGAACTAAAAGGTAAGGTATGAATGCACTCAATAAAGAGGCATGGTAAACACTGGAGTAAAACTGGAGTAAAACTCTTCTCTGCTCTGCATTAAAATCACTTGGTAAGATTATGCATTTGAATGGTAAGTGCTCTTGGCAATAAATAATCAAAGGCCTCCATAAAGAGTTTCTACTTGCACTATAATGTTTTATCGACCCTGTTAAATGAGGCTTACCAGGGCTGGAGTTCCCAAAAAGCATCACAGTGTTAAGATCATCTTACAACAATCTCTGTGCTATGATGCATTTAGGAAACCAGATCCTGACCTATTATGTGAGGGTGATAAAGTATAAATGGGTCTTTCTCTTCAAATGAGGAATTTGTTGATTGAAACCAACATCTATTTGGCAATTTATCTTATGAAACTCTGAGCAAATAATGGACCAAACCCAGAGAATATGGATCAAACTCAGAGACTATGTTTATATCTCTATATTCTATAGCTTATGTACTATGATTTATTTATTAGTCTTTTTTAAAGCTCCACCTTCTACTCTGTTCTGCAGGTACTTATCCAGTTCTGCCTCTCTCTTCACAGCTTCTGGATTGACCTTGGGTGCACCTGGAAAACATACCAGTACCACACTCATGTTGTCACGGCTACCCTGTTCATAAACAAGAGAGAGAAAGAAAGGCAAACGGTCACACAAATGACTCACAATGTATAAACTCAGCTCATTAACATGTTTGATAATGGTCATTTGGATAATTGGGTCATTTACATTTGAAATGAAATCATTTTAATTTAAACGGTAACTATTAAGCAATTACACACCACAGCAACCGCTTAAGGCTGGCTACAAATGTAGTCTAACAAATGTGACTCTTTACATGGAATATATAATTGTATCAAATGCCTAATGCTCACAGCACATCACAGCCTAATCTCATGCCTTTTGCCAAACCCATTTATGTGGCAGACCTTACCTTGTACAAACAGGTGTCCACGATATCATTACACACCCTCTCAAGGTCTTCTGTTACCTCCAGCCGTGAGCGTACAAAGTCACACAGTTCTTCATTGGTCATGACGTCCCAGATGCCATCACAGGCCAGCACCACAAACTCGTCCTCAGCTATTACCCTCTCAATCTCATATACCTCAGGCTCTGGAGACACCAGCTGCTCTGTTGGGCCCTTTCCATGAACACACTTGTAGTCAAAGTCTCCAAGAGCACGAGAGACAGCCAGAGACCCATTAACTCGTTGAATAATAACCACACCACCTGCATTCTGAATCCTTTCCTTTTCCAGGGGGTTGCTGGGCTTGTGGTCCTGCGTGAAAAAGTGGACTCGGCCCGCACGGCTCAGCAGTGCCCGGGAGTCCCCACAGTTAATAAAGTAAAAGTGCTCAGGCGAGATCAGGATGCCCACTGCCGTGGAGCCGCTGCGATCTGCACTATGCTTGCGCTCCGAGATGGCACGCATGTGCTCGTCAATCTGCAGGAAGCCTGTGCGGATGCCACGCTTCACGCTTTCCACCGAAGGTTCAGGATGATTAGCACCCACATCCTGGCTCCCTCCACCAGGCCCTCCATTTCTGAAGTCTGGGTTGCTTGTAATGTGTTCAAGTAGGTGTTCACAGCAGTAGCGAGCCACCTGAGAGCCAGCATGGCCATCATAGACAGCAAAAAATGACCAGGTGTTGAGCCCGTTAGGAACGCCAACAACGGCAGTGTGTGCATCCTCCATCTCTACCCGCCAGCCCTGCATGCTGCTGAGGCCATAGCGCAGGCCGTTCCCCTCTCCATGTGAGTTAAACTTCTCCATCTTTGGCTTGTCCAAGAAAGTACCCATTTTCTTTGTGGCTTGCTGTTTCCAGCACAAACAAAAGAGAAAGAGAAAAACAATGTTCAGAAGCTCAACAGTTGGCCTTCACTGTTTCTTTCTGTACATTTTGGTAATGAAGGTATTGCAGCAGGAAGTCAATGAAAATATCCCAATCAGGACCCTAATGACACAAAAAGGACACATTTACTTTACCAATATCCACATTCAACATTTATCACGCCTGTCATACAACAACCACGCCCACAAGACCGTTGCCTAGATACAAGCTCGTTAGACATGGTTAGCTAGCAGTTAACTTGAAAAAGCTAATAATAACATAGTCCTTCAACAAGATGTAAAACACCAAAACCTTAAGACGTATATTTCGATAGCAGAGTTAGTACAAGCTGTCACTGTGCTTAAGTAACAAAACACATTAGGATACATGAGAACGTAGCTGTTTCCCAGCTAGCACTCCATTGCTAACCGAAGGAGCTAACTGGCTAGCGTTCTGAGAGAAGTGTGTATATTCAAATCAGGACAGTTACGCGTTACTTACCGAGCTCCTTGACTGCCTTCGCAGAATGAGAAGAGACGGAGGGGCACACGCTGCGGCAAACGCCCTTAATGGTAGTAAACAAGCCAGCTGTCACACTAAAATCAGCTAGCTCCAAAAGTAAACGACAAGTGAGGAAGCAGCTGGCTAACTAGCTAGCTGATTTACTAGCTGGACTGGCTGGTTCGAAAAAAACGAAGCTGCCGGAGAGCTCTCTTTGTATCCACACAAGAGAAAAACATTAAAAATATTTAAGTAGTGCAACACTGTAACGTCAGTCTTACAAGTTGCTCCACAACAGGGTCCATCTCAGCTCTTGTCTTTGATTTACCTGTTGTTTTTGTTGTTTTTTGTGTGTGTTCTTCTCCCGGCGCTGCGCTAAGGGAGGGGATCCTCAATCCTGACTCCCATTTCACACCAGCACATCCACGCGAAATCCCCGGATGTTGGTCGGCAGCGTCAACAGGCTGCGCACGCTTCTAGAATGACGTTACATCACCGGAGGCCAGCGTGTGGAAATAGCTGTTTATGAGAGTATTAGTATAAGTTTTAGGACATGTTTATGCCTTAGAAATCATTTAACCAATGCGCTTGAGATAGATAGAGACAGCGACTCTTATCATGACCTTAAAATATAAAGGATAACATTGCAATTGGACTGCTAGAGAAGGACGACGTCAGCATTAGCACAGGCTTTTCATTATTTACAGCGTCTAGACTCGCTCATAAGGACTGTATGTGGATGCAGGACTTGGTTTTAAAATTATATGGATGTATATAGAGCTGGACCGTGGTTTGACAGCGTATCCCAACCTGAACATATTGCTAAGCCCGTCAAATACTAGTTTTGGTTGTATTATAACTATTTTTGTTCAAATATTGCCATGCAAGAAATATTTAGAGAGCATAGTCAACAGCAATGAGAGGACACTAAGAACAGTGGATGTCAACTACTTGGTTATGTACATTAACAAGAATCTCATTTGGGGGGCCAATACAAAATGCATAGTGTGGTTCATGTGAATGTGCAACTGTAGCTTGCATGTTTATTCTTAACTTATCTGTTATTTGTCAAATATTAATATTAGCTTTTTTTGCTTGATTTTCAGATAATTCAGTTTATTTTAACAAACTGTTCTGTTTCTCCCAAATTTCTCCTGTTTTTTTATTTGTTTTTGCAATTTCCAATTAGGTAATGATGTTTAAGTCTGTTCAGTCCTTAGCTAACTAACTAGCATGTGCATTAGGGAACCAAAATAGTATTTGCTAGAAGAAGCAATTGGACCTCCACTATTTGTCATTTTGTGTTTACAATGTTGTCAGCCTGATTTGAACTGCAAACCCAATTTGGACAAGCTGGGAAATTAAAATGATATAATTTGTTATTCATTTGTTTTTCATTTCTAAAGGTTTCAGTCATCAGATGTTGGTGTGGAAGTATCCTGCTATTATAATAAATGCATGCATTTGAAGCAACATTGTGGATTTTTCTTTGTAGCAATTAAAATGTTTTAAATCAATTTCATCATAAATATTTGAATGGTTTCAGGTAACAACACACAACAAAGCACATGAACATGATGTAATACAGACTTGGGGAGTCATGGGAAGCAGGATCTTCTGACTTCTGACAATTTAATGGTCATTTTGTGCTCCTTCCATTTTCGAACAATTCCACCAACAGTTGTCACTTTCTCTCCCAGCTACTTGCTCATGGTTTTGTAGCCCATTCCAGCCTTGTGCAGGTCTACAATTTTGTCTCTGACATCCTTGGACAGCTCTTTGGTCTT
>JBBPDA010000152.1:8059612-8085596 GCA_037974385.1 Arnoldichthys spilopterus | reverse complement strand
AGAAATGTTAGTAAGTTTGTTAGTTCTGTAGTTGTAGTCCCAAGTACTCTGTGAAGAGGTGAGTCTTTAGTCGTCGTACTATTTGCTTTATACTGTATTGTAGGCATGGGCAGCTTCAATATTTAGCGTGATCAGATTCATATTTGAATAGTCAAAACATTTCAGTTCAACCAGCAAAAGCCACTAACAGTATGTAGAATGCCTGATGTGTTCTGACAAGTCATATTTTTAAATTTGAGAATACTTTTCACAACACACCATTGCATGCAGACCAAAGAATACACTGTACAAAATATAAACCTTGGTCCATTAATCATTAAAAAATAATAATAAAAGATGATATATAAAAGACATATATAAAGAGAATGAGAGAGAGAGAAAGAGAGAGAGAGAGAGAAAGAGAAAGAGAGAGAGATATAAAAAATTACACAATTGAAGACTGAACATTTTTAAGAGGTAAATATTTGATGTGCGAAATTTGAATGGATGTATGGAATTGAGCTAAAATTGACATTAGGTTTTTTCATAAAATAAAATGGTTCTATGTGTTGTCTCGTCATAAAGAAAAAGTATATTTTTCCACAACAGAGACAAATCCCCATGCAGCCAATCTTACTGGTCACTTGGATTGTTGTCATTAATAGTTAAATGGTGTGTCGTAAGGATCTCCCTTTCTTTGGTAAAGGGTTGTCCAGTGTACTCGATGCTAAAGGAGATAAGTGCAAGTCAGATGCACCTTTCCTTAGCATTTAGAGAACTCAACCAGGTATATTGATGGCTGGCACTTGGATACATCAGTAAAGAACCTTCCCATGTAAAATAGATTATTCCACTGCAGTCCTGGAGTGAAGTGTTAGGAGATGGTGGAGGAGCATGCTGTGCATGCACTGATGCTGAAATGAGTGGACTTTCCTACTGAAGCCACATGTTAATTTTAGGTGTGCCACTTTTTTGGGCTCATTTTCTTATGGGGCTGGTGCTGCCAAACTAGTCTGTGTAGTACTTAGTTATGGCTCTGTAAAGTAAAAAAAATTTGAACACAATATAATTATTTGGGTTTTGAGATTGATAGTGATTCGTTTTACGTAAATAAAGCTCCAAATTTCTGAAATAACGTCTCCTTTATCATCTTTAATTAGCATTCCACATAATACATACTGATTCAGAGGCTCTACTGGAAAACAACTGAAAACAACCAACATAAGAAGTGTTATCCAGCTCCATAATATTCAACTACCTCATGCATTTTGAGCTCTCTAGGAGTTGCTTTGCCATGCCCATCCCTTCTGTATGTCCACTTACAAGAAACCTCGACTTAGTGCTTTAAAATAGCATCCAAAAAGTGCAATATGTGGCGCACAGATTTCATTGATTGCTTCCTGTTCTGAATGAGAGAAGGCAAATGCTATTAGGAAACTCACCACAGATCAGGACTGGGATGACTATAAAATGACTATAGAGTGGGTATGCTATCAGTGCATATCCTCCGCAGTGGATGTGTTTGGATGGCTGTGTGTGGGTTTCTATGCCGGACCTGTTTGGAACAGTATTTGTCTGTCTTCCCACGACCACATGCAGCATCTGTTAGCGCGGGATAGATAATAAGGTCCCCCGCCCTCCATCTTTCTGTGTCCATGTCTCACACCAACACAAATCCATGTATGGAAACTGAAGTAACAGCCTGTCGCAATTATTACTGTGAAAGTAGTCACAGCTGATCACAATGAATTAACCTGACTGCAATCATCATCCACAGCAAGACAAAACAGAAAATGTATTTACTTATGTCATAGGTCTTACGAACAGATCAAAATCAAACGAAAATGTAACTTCTCATTGGTGTTTTCACAGCTTTAGATGTCAGTAGTATGTGAGTAATGTTGGTTTATTTGATGTTTGTTTATAACTGTTTCGGAGGGCAGTAGTGAGTCGTATTTGTTTACTTGAGCTCCAGCTGCATCTGTCATCAATTGGCCACTTTAGAATAATTATTATTGAGCTTTTTATTTTAGTAAAAAGATTTCCAATAACCTGGAACACACTCAAACACGTTGGGACAGAGGTATTTCCCACTGTGTTACATCAACTTTCTTTTTAATTACAGTTTTTAATTGTTTGGGAACGGAGGGTACTAATTGCTGCAGTTTTGCAAATCGAATTTCTGCCAATTCTTGCTTGATACAAGACTTTAGCTACTTCACCGTTTGTAGCCAGTGTTGTCTGATTCTCTTCTTCATCACATTTTTTTGTAGTCTTGCATTGAGAAATGTTATTTTTGAAAACAAGTTTGTTTAAAAGTTGACTAGCATTAAAGTTCTGTAGAACTGAAAGGAAATTTCATATATAAACATATTTATACTTTGAAGCTGCTTGTTTAAAATGAAAATAAACGTGCACCCCTAACATGAGGGTAATTACTAATTATAATTATAAATGAATTATATGATATATCTTCTATCTTCTCTTCTAAATGTCAGGGGTGGGATATATTTTGCAGCAAGTGAACAATCAGTTCTTGAAGTTGCTGGAAGCAGGAAAAATGGGTGAGTGTGAGGGTCTGAGCCACTTTACCAAGGGCTTTGTTGTGATGGCTAGTCTGAGCATCTCCAAAACGGCAGGTCTTGTGGAGTGTTCCACATATGCAGTAATTAGTACCTACCAAAAGTGATCCAAGAAGGACAACTGGTGAATCAGCAACAGATTTGTGGGCTCACTGATGCATGTGGGTGTGAAGAGTAGCCCGTCTGTTTGGATTCCACAGAAGAGCTATAGTTTAAAATGCTCTGATAGAAGGGGTCTCAGAACACACCGCGCACCACAGTCAGAGATGTTTTGTAAACATGAGGGGGACCTACTTAGTATTAGGTGGTGGCCTAGTGGTTAGGATGCTGCCTTTGAGACTTAAAGGTTGCAGGTTCGAGTCCCGGCCCGGGCACCACTGAGGAACCCTTGAGCAAGGTACCGTCCCACTACACTGCTCCCCAGGCGCTGTTGAAAGCTGCCCGCTGCTTGGGAATGGAGGGTACTAATTGCTGCAGTTTTGTAAATCGAATGTGTGATGGGTAAAATGCAGAGGTTGCATTTTGTTGTGGTGCTTGTGTGTGTTCACAATGACAAATTGTCACTTCACTTAATGTTATGGCTGATCCGTATGTATTTGTATTTTTAATGCAAATGTTCAATGTATGTTTAAATGCACAATACACAAAAAGAAAGGCATCATATTCTGTCCATATTATGGACATCAGGCAGTGGTGGTCTAATGGTTAGGACCTTGCCCTTGTGAACAGGTGGTTGCAGGTTCAAGTCCCAACCTGGGTTCCACTGAGGTACCCTTGAGCAAGGCATGCTTTATATAGCTGCCCGTTGCTCCATGTGTGCAAGTGGGTTAAATGCAGAGGTCACATTTCGTTGTGGTGCACCTTGAGTGTGATAGAGTGTGTTCATAATGACAAATAGTCACTTTGTCAGAACACCACTGACCAGCTTCATGTTTCATCAACAGAGCATTATTAGTCTGTTTATTAGATTGAGAATATTGTTTACATGTGGCCCTATTAGTCCAATCTGTCTGTTTCAGTCATGCATCATGCAGATATTTTTTTATATTGCAAATATTATTGAGAAAATATCCTGAAGTATTGTGAGATTACGTTTTAGCCATGCTGCTCATTCCTTGACCGATGTTATCACTATTGGAATTTTTAGCTCTTTAAAATAAATATCTTATAATTGTCGTCTTAATTGAACCCAAGTTTATTCACAACATATTTTCTGTCTTTTGTCTCTCACAGATCAATTGGATTCAGACCTGCTAAAGACGTCCATCAGTGACATGGATGACCCTTACACATCTCTCCTGTCCAGTCAGAATTACTCCTTCCAGCGAGACACCTCGTACTTCTCGGGTGACCTGGGCAGAGGGCAACAGAAGCAGCCGATGGGCACTGGGGACCTCATTGCTGGCCTGGAGTCCCAGTCTGCCATGTTCAGCTTAGATTCGGGCATTGAGATGACCCCAAGCGCAGAGCTTGGCTACGGTTCCCACAAGCTGCGTGATTCAGACAAGCCTTCCGATTCCACCTACAGCTACATGGACATCAGCAGCAGGGAGGAGCCACAGCGGTCCATGGACGACTGGGGGATAAGAAACGTCTCAGATTCTGCCCCTTTATCTAGCCTGAGGGGAGAGTGCTATCTGGAGAAGAGCCCGTCTCCAGTGGAGGTGGAAACTCTGGGCCCTGCGGTAACGCTGGACTCTCAGACCTTACCGTACGTTGAGGAGCCTTCAGATGACGAGCTGAGTGACTACCAACCCTACCGCTCTGCAGGGGCAGAAGGCAGCAGTAGCCCAGTCAAGATCACCTTGACAGAGATCCCACCCTTTTCAGTCTCACCCACCACCCAGTCTGTCTCTCCTGTAACAGTGTCAGAGAAAGAGAGCATCCTGAGCCTGGGGCTACAGGGAGTGCCAATCGTCACGTTGTCCGAGCCAGAGGACGAAAGTCCTGGCTCCTCCACACCACCACTCACAGGTGAGCACCAGAAGTACTCTCTTCCAAAACACAAGCTCCCTATAATTGTCCACAACCTTTAATGGATATTTTTCCCATATATCACTCTTGACTGTGGAATGCCAATCATTTCTTTGAGTCATATCTTCAGTTTTAGCAATGCCAGTCCTAAAATCTTCTAAATTGCAATCAGTTATCTGAATTACTGAACTGCTTTTAGTAAATTAAATATATGCATGTGGTTTAATATTTAAAATATATATATATATGGATTCCAAAACCTCATTGAATTTGCCATTAACTGTGCCAACACTGTTTGGTGGCCCTGAGTGGGCTGAAGAGCAGCTAGGAAGAAGTCATCAGCTTTTTTTGTTGTAGTAGCAATAAACAATAGTTGATTGAACTACAAACCCCATTTCCAGAAAAGTTGGGAATTTTTTATAAAATACAGTACAAACAAAAATGTGTGATTCATTAACTCTCTAACTTTTATTTAACTGATAAAAGTTCAAAGAAAAGATTTCCAATGTTTTTACTTATCTCAAGTAATTTACAATTTAATACCTGCAACACACTCAAAATAAGTTGGGACTGAAACAATCCACAATAAGCAGGTGAGCTGGTGACGGGTAAGGGGATCATAATTGGGTATAAAAGGTGATAAGGGGGCATCCACTATAGACTTAGTCTGCAAGCAAAGATGGGTCATGGTTCACCATTTGTGCTAAATTTCATGAGTTGGGTGTTCATTGGGTGTCACGTTGCTCGAGGGGTTGTAGGAAGTAAGTGCAAGTTTTTTTTAGATTTATTTTAAATAAACAAACGAACACTAACAAAGACTAGAAAAAGAACCAAACAACAATACAGACTAATACAAACGAAGATGAACAGAAAGACTAACAGGACTCAAGACGAAGGCTCAATACAACAGGGAAAACAAAACCGGGTCTGAGGCAACAAGAGAGAACGTAACCAATATAGACTCAGAAACACATACTAATGACAATAACCCACCAGGTCCTAGACAAACACACGAGACTAAATAGGAAGACAAAACAGGCGCAGGGAGGGGACAGAAACGAGGGACAGGCGAACAGGGCGGAGACAAGGCGGGGCTAAGCGAAACAAAAACATGAGCACATGAGGAAGGTAGCACCCAGGGAACCAAATCGAACACTGACAAAAGCCCATGGCTAAGGAAAACATAAAAGAAAAGACAAGACATTCATTGCAGAGAGTTACTTTTAAAGAGGATAAACAAGACAGCCTCAATGGTTATGTCTGAAAGTGCTAGAAAAATGTTCCTGCCAGAATGTGGAATGTGGAAAATATAAAGTAAAATGAATTTTTAGTGCAGTTATAGTCTATTGACAACAACTCATTACTAAAACAAAGGCTTTGCCTGATATATGAGGACAAAGCAGAGGATCTGCCCGTTCTAAACATATTGGGCATGTAAAGGCCATTTCTAATATGACTGTTTGTGGTTTATGTTTGTTCCTGTTACTTGATGCCTGATGTAAGAAAGAACATATGTGGCAGCAGGGTGTATGACTGTTATAGGTTTTTGTGGCACAGGTACTGAGTTAGCCTGAGGTCTGCATGCTGTTGGGCCAAAGCCAAGCATCATCACTTTGAATGACTAGTTCCACACATGCTCAGTCAGTGGGATGCCTTAGTATAGCAGATGGCCATAGCCAGACAGACACTGTTCTGTACCTGCGGCAAATACTGACCTCTATCTCTTCGTTTTCTTGTTACAGAAGAGTCTGACTCTCTGTCTGATCCTGTGACTCAAGCCGAAGAAGGAAAGATTGTAAGCTCCATGCAGCCGAAGGTTCTGGAGTCTTCCTTTCCCTCTCAGACTGGTCGTAATCAGAGTTCCTCAGAGGAGCTGAAGAGTAGCCCTTCTCTTCCCTTGTACGCCAAGGACGCTGACGCCAGTGGTGGAGAATCTGGCGACTCTGAGATTGAGCTTGTATCTGAAGAGCCTAGCCCACAGGCTCCCAGCTCTGGCTACATGAGCTTCAACAAAAGTCCCACCATCACTCCATCAGCCCCCACCCCTCCTCAAGCTTCTGCTCCGGGCCCTGGCCCTGCTTCTGCCCCCACTACTGCCCCATTTGTCCCCTCAGCCCCTGCCCCTGCTCCAGCTCCAGCTCCTGTAACAGCCTCCAGCGCAGCCATGCAGTACAGCATCCTGCGGGAGGAGCGTGAGGCCGAACTTGACAGTGAGTTGGCCCTGGAATCCTGTGGGGAGGAGAGCCCCAAGAGACTCCCCCTGGACTCCACCATCACCAAGCCAGGCAAAACTGACCCGCATCTCCCTGAGCCTCCTTCCCCCTTGGCCACTGTTGCTTCCCCCGTAAGCCCCGCCCCACCTCCTGTCACCGCCGCCTCAAGTATCAGTCTTAAAGAGAAGAGCCCGATGGTGGAAGACAAGCCCAAACCCAGTAGTAGCAGCCCCTCAGCCCCTAGCCCAAGCCTGCCTGAGTTGAAAGTGGAGCAACCTGCTGGAGAAAGGCACGTGGAGAGGAGACGCTCGAGCCAGAGCCGCCGTGGGTCTGAAAAACATGCCACATCACCCACTATATTCCAGGGCCTGACCAAAGAGAAAGGTGAGGCATAATATGATTAGAATCCAGTCAATGAGTAACCTGTGCAAAAACTATGATGTGTTTATCTTTCCACATGATACATGATATATATGCTTAAAAATGTAAACTGTATTAATGTAATATATAGGTTTAGTGCAAGAATGTCCAAATCCGTTCCTGGAGGGCTGGTGTCCAGCACAGTTTGGTAGTTCCCCTCTTTTAACACACTCACTACACCTGGCAATTAATAGAAGGGAACTCACCAAATTTTGTTGGACAAAGGCCTCCCAGGACTGGCGTTGGACATCCCGTTCTAGTGAAGTGATATGTGATTACTCCACGTGTACACGTGTGATGGGTTAAATGCAGAGGTCAAATTTCCTTGTGGTACTTGAGTGTGTTCACAAAGGCAAGCAGTTACTTTTACTTCACTTTCACTTCACTTGATAGGCCCACACTTATCTCACTGTAATGACATACCTAATACCCCACATAACAAACCTGTTTTTATTGAATAATTAATTACTGAAACATGTCTTGCAGTTACTGAATACTACATCTTAAGATTGATGACTTACTAAATACGCTGCAATTTAAGGGGTTAATTATTATCTAGATTTTAGTTCTTACATGCTTATTAACTTTGGTGAACTGAATCATTGCCCAGCATGTCTGCCCCTTGTTGTTCTCTTAGTCATGGTTATGTAGCACTTGTCTAAGGCTTAGAGGTCTGTAATACCCTAAAAATAAACTTGGAGTGACTGGCAAAAAGGGCCACTCCTTACTTTAGAGAAAACAGTGCAAATAAGTGACTTTGGCTAGGAGAACAGGAAGGAAGCCTTGAATGCTTAAGGCCCTTGCAGGCAAACCCATCCTGCCTTAACCTTACTTTTCGTTAATAAAGAACTGCATTATAATTGCAATAAAATAGCAGTTTTAGGAGCTAAATCTCACAATCACAATTTTAGTGTCATCTCATTGTCATAGTTCAACATACACGAATCAGCCATAACATTAACACCACTGACAGGTAAAGTGAAAAACATTGTCTAGTCATTTCATTACAGTGGCATCTGCCAAGGGGATGGCATATATTACCCAGCAAGTAAACAGTTAGTTCTTGAAGTCGATAGACTGGAAGTAGGAAAAATAGGCAAGCGTAAGGTTCTGAGTCACTTTGGGAAGGGCTATATTATGATGGCTAGACAAGTCAGAGCATCTCCAAAACAGCAGGTCTTGTGGCCTTTTCCAGGTCTGCAGTTGCTGGTGAATTGGAGGCAGGTTCATGGTCACCTAAGGCTCACTGATGCATGTGGGGAGTGAGGGCTAGCTTGTCTGGTCTGATCCCACAGAAGAGCGACTGTGGTTTAAATGTGAATGCTGGCTCTGATATGATGAATATGATAAATATGCAAACTACACACCTCCAAAATGAATATTTCTCTACTTTAGTCATTTTACAAGATCATAGTCTGCTTACTATAGACAAAGAAACTGTTTGAAGAAAAAAGGTAGAAATTGAATTTGCCAGTTGTGAGGATATGGAACATGAAAAGCAATTACATCCTTGTTCATACTATTTTGTGTTCAGTCTACTCCCAGAGATTATAGCAGTTGAAGAGCTATTCATAGGTCTTAGATCATCAGTTTGAAGTAGGATATAAGTGTAGGACAAAGGAGAGAGTATTAACTTAGGGTGTGGACTCTTTGCTCTGGATGTTAGATGGGCTTTGTACTACTTTACACTCTCTTAAGCACACACTCATGCACAGGGCCCAAATTTCTGGGAGACATTCCCTTCCCGGCAGTCATCAGTGTATGTCACTGTTGATCTTGTGTAACAGCAGTTCATTACCATGCCTGTCCAAACAAAAACCACAGTGCTTTAGTAGTTAAAGCAGGGGGACATAGCATTTTAATGCTTATCCATTACATATCACATGCATCAGCATTTACATAACCCATGACGTTGCTATACCACTGCATTACTCTACATTACATTTTCTCTGCTGTTATCATGCGGTACCTTCATATATTTATTAGGTTTCCCAGCAAGAAAAAGCACATCAGATTCATGTCATGCGTTTTGCTGGGAAATGTGTAGACAGGAAAGACTGGCCAAAATGTACATCATGAGCTGGCTGAGATCATACAGCAGGCAGTGTTATTATGCCATGGAATAAAATTCTTTTTTTTCATGAAGAGCAAAAACAACATTCAGTCACCTCTGAATGTCCTCATGCAGTATATGCAACAGGGGTTTGTGCCATGCTGAGCATGCTCCAGAGGGAATGCAATGTGTGAAGAGAGAAAAACATTCACCCTGTCTCTGGCTTTTAATTACAGGTGCTGGAGCTGGCATGTAAACATTAGTGAACTCGGTTCTGAGCTGAGAAATAAATTCCCAACGCTACTGGTCTTAGACTTTTTAAAACATTAGAGGAATACTTCAACCTTATATACCCACATCTCTATGGATAATAATTTAGCCATGTTTACCTTTACTGAGGAAAATAGAAACAGAACAAATGCATTTTGTTGACATCACTACCCATTTTCTTCTGTTGTAAGAGTGTTTACTGGTGTCAGTGGCTTTTGTCCTTTTCTAAGACCAGGGAATTTATTGTTCATTGTAATTTTAGAATTTTTGAATGACCCATAAATTAAAAATTAAAAAAACAGATCAGACATTGAAAAAGTAGGTACACACATTTGTGGATGGAAGGGATTTTAAAATATCTCTGAATTATTTTAAATTAACAGTTCAACTATGAGGGAAATCATCTATAAGTGGTGCAGATTTTAAAAGGCTGCTGTCTTGTCCAGGACCTTTGATGTGGAATTTTACTGAAGGATTAGCAGATAACTCTTGCAGCTGTAATTAGTAGAGTAAGTCATTCCAACTACAATCAGAAAGATTTTGGACAAATTTGACCTGCATGGGTGTCAGGAAAAAACTCTGCTCTCCAAAAAGAACATCAGAGCAAAACCTTTATTTGCCGAAGACCATATTAGTAAATACCAGGTATTTTGGAATAATGTAGTTAGAGCTGTTTGATTTTGGGGAGAAGCCCAAATCAGCTGTGAAACATGGTGGTGGAAATGGTTTGTGGTTGCCTTGCTGGGGGACAGGGCAGCTTACAGTCATTGATTCAGCTATGAATTTTGGATCATATCAAAGAGTCTTTGAAGATAATGTTAGGCCATCTGTCCAAAGCTGAAGTTGAACCAAAGGTGGATCTTTCAACAGGATAATAATCCTTAGCATACTTGCAAATCACCAAGAAACGGCTGTAAAAGAAAAGAGGGTTTTTTAAACTCTATGAAAATGTTGTGTAAGGAATTTGGGATGTAACAGTGGTCTAAAATTGCAAAACACATGCAAGAGGTTTTTTCTGATAAAGGGGCAATACTGGCTTTGGAGGCCAAGGTTATACTTACTTTCCTAATTTTGTTGAATAATTTAATGATTTTTCTTATAGTTTTGTTCAGTATGTCACCTCTGTAGTCACTGTATTAAATATATATTTATTATATACATATACACTATAGTCTCTTCTTCCCATCTTCCCTATGCCGAGTTTAAGATGTCATTAATGTTAGAAGCTGGCTGTAAATATTTACTCACCCTTATGATGGATGTTCTACTGTACATAAATGTATTTGTTTTGTATCCGCATGTCTGCGATGTGGGTTCATGCTGAGTGCAATAATTTCTTTGTTTTCATAGCTTCCCCAATTAGTGCTGCCCTCATGTGTTTACATGACCACATTGCACTACAGATAGAAGCCAGGCAGGTCCTGATAACATTTCAGTTTGGAACGAAGCTAATCCCACTCAGGCTACCATTTCTGTCTCTCTCAGAGTGGTTAGGTGATGTGCAGAGTCTCTCACAGTGCCTGAGGCTGCCAGACCGCTCTGTAAGAGCTCTAAATGATGCCATTTAGCACTAATGCCATTAGAATTTCAGCTTTCAGCTTTCTCGCTGCTGATCTCTCGCCACAGTGTATGTGTCAGAAAGGAAGGAAAGTGAGAAAAATCCTTCTGCTCATTACTGACGAAGCTCCACTGCCAGTTGCAGCCACAGGCCTCAGATTCTTAAATCTTTGAAAATTAATGTTGTTGCTATTGGTAGTAATGGCATCAGTGATTATTTCTTGTGCTGACGTGTGATTGTACACAGAATTTTGGTGAAAATGGTTAAATATACAAAAAATGCTGTACAAAGTGATTTCTGTTATATAGGCTGTGTTCAAATTACCAGAGTGAAATGACACAAATCTGTTTTTGCATTAATATGTAACAGATATGATCTTTTCATATATATGAAAATTAATACTGGTACACATTAATCTTTGAAGGTGTGTTTAAGCCACACCCATTGCCACAGGTTTATAAAATCAAGTTTGACTCTAACATGTTCTGAACTTTTTCTGGCATTAACCTCAGCACAAATACTGTGTGCTGAAATTTGATGTACTAGGTTTCTATGGCTGAGCCACAGTGTTCTGTAGAGTGACAAATCATACTCTGTCTGGTGGTCTGATGGATGAGAATGGATTTGATGGATGCTAGGAGAATGTTACCAGCCTGAATGCATTGTGGCAGCTGTTTGGTGGAGGAGGGATAATGGGATGCGGATGTTTTTCTGAATTTGGCATAGGCCTCTTAGTTTCAGTGAAGGGGAATTAATGCTTAAGCATACCAAGACGTTTCTGCAGAAATGCTTTAGAAACAGTAAAGCATGGCTTTTTTTCATCTTCTCCCTCAAATGATACATGTCTTAGAGCTGATCGGAGCTAGTGGTCATTTCTAGGAAAGTTTGTGATGCTGGTTGCTGTCATTCATTCATTTGTCATGATGTGTCAGGTTCTTTTCGGGGAGTAAAATAGCAAGGCAGAAAGATATCCGAAAAAATGAATGAAATGTAAATGAAGTCATAGTCATTCTATATATTATAACTTTTATGATCTTTTTATGATTTTGTTATTATGCTTGATATTATTCTGCAAACATATGCAAGTCCTTTTGTGATTACTTAACAGTTTGATATGGGCATGCAGTTTGATGCTAATTTATGGGATATGGGCTTCCATTACTTGTTATCTGCATCATCCTCATGGTTCATGATTAAAACGACTCCCCTCGCTCACATATTGCTTTAACAGCTGTTTACCACATTTAATTCAAATGCATAAATGCTTTTCATCTTCCTTCTATTTATATATATGTGTGTGTGTGTGTGTGTGTGTGAGTGTGTGTGTGTGTGTGTACAGTACTGTCTATCAGTATAGCTTAAGAACAAATCATCACTTTTTTTAATGTTCTGTTCACTTCTTACAAATAAAGGCATATGGAGCCTACCCATGGTTATATCACCCCATCAAAGTCCAGAGGAAAGTAGAGACATTGGGCTTTATTTGCGTGCATGTTCGCAAGTTTTTGCTTAAATTTCTTCTTAAGAATGTTTTTTGAAAAAGTCAAATTTATAACCAGTTATTTTGCACAAACATGTCAGCACTCAAATGTACATAAGTGTGCTCATGAGTGTTTGTGCATTCTGTTCTTACCTAAGAACAATTCCTATATATAGAAACACTGATGAACGTCAGATTCTAGAAAACATTGTACATTGGTTTAAAGACAAATTTCTTTATAAAAATGTTTGTTGAATGAGGCCCATTTGCTTTTGTTTTCAGCTGCTTTTTGTATCGTTTGTACGATCAGAATGCTGTAAGACGAGTCAAATTCAAACTTGACTTACATATTTGTAGCAGAAGTTTGTCAGGCTATTGAAAAGAATTATTAAAGAGATTGTATGTTTGAGTAAAACAAAAGCAAGTAGATGGATGTACAGATTGCATTAAAATAGCATACAACAAGCATTCTGTGCTAGAATGCACAATATTCCTTGGGGTTAAAAGGCCATAAGAGACACAAAGCCTCCATTATGGGGATGACACTGTATGCTTAGGTCAGAGGGATTGGATAACTCAAGATCAGATTACAGTTCAACAGTCACTACAGCATGATCAGCATATGATTCATGAAGGTGACAGAGTAGATTACAGTGCAGGGAGCGTTTTCCTGTTTTCGAGGCTGACCAAAAAAATAGGGAGGTTCAGGGAAAACAACAGAATGAGGACTAAAGTACAAAGAAAGAAAGAAAGAAAGAAAGAAACACAGAAAAAACTGGAGAGATGACAGATCTGGCTTCATGTGCTGTATAAATTGTGTGTGTGTTTGTGCTTTCTGATATTTGCAGCTTTTGTCAGCTTTGTTAGTGCTGTGCCACAACCTTGTTTTTCAGCTACTGAGAGTCTGATGCTGGTTAAACTCTCCAAAATGTCTTTGCGGTGAGGATTCATTTGTGGTGTCTAAATTTTGAACGTTGTAAGAGGTGGGCAGGGCAGGGCAGGTTATTGCTTGCTTTTTGTCCATTCCTTATATAGACACTGCACTGCGTAGCATAGTCTTTTGTCCTACACTGACCCTGCTCAGATTTAAACTGCAGTCAGTGGACAAGGAGACAGATGTGAGGTTCTTCCTTTTTTTCTGCTTTTTCCTTTTCTATTGTTTTCTGCCCCTGAGTGTCGCCATGTTATGAGGTCTAATATAAGTCATTCGTCAGTGACACTGGCTGACACTATCCTTTTAGTCTGCTGTAGGATACGTTCATCTTTTTTGTTTGGACACAGCTGGGGTCATTGGGAAGCATTGCAGTATTATCTCGTTGATGCCTGTGTTATGTGCAGTGGGTGGTGCGGCAGACTGGAGTCAGATTGTACCTTCTGTCCTGCACTCGCTATGCCCTAGAACACTCTAGAAGGTTGAGGATGACTGGAGCAATTGTATTGACTGAGCTAAAGATGCTTATATGCAGTTTCCACCAGCAGAGGGCTCAGCACCCGTACCGACACCATGGATCAACACCTCTCAGCATCAGCACATTTAACACTATAGAGAGGACACGAAGACCAATATTTCTGTACCACTACCAATACTGAAATCAAGACTTGATATATGTATATATGTTAAACTGCTAAGCTATAAATGACCTGTTTTTATAAAGTCCCATTTCCAGAAAAGTTGTCTTCCAGTTCAATTTTCAGTGCATATTTGTACAAAAATTACACTGTAAAAAATAATGGATGGAAAGTTCTTGCACTTCTCACTGGTCTGTTATTGTGTAACATACTTTGCATTATCATTATTCAGGATTCGAGAATTAAGGGGTTACTGTCATGCGCACAGTAGAACAAGCAGTTACACTCCCCAATGAATTTCTTACTTTACTAGTTCTCTGTTGCCAGAAATAAAAAATAAAAAAATAAAAATGTTAATTATTATTATGTTGTGCTACAAGGAATTCTGTGATATTTCAGGTTAGATTTATTACATAATCATGGGATTTTTTCTCATGAGTTTCACTCCAACAGTCTGTGTGTATTAGTCTGATTAGTTTTATTGGTTAAAGTGAAACTGGAAGAGAGATGTTGTCAGTAATTGTGTCTTCCTCATAATGCGGCTGTGCAGTCTACATGCAGCTTAAAGCTGCGTATCTTAAACAATAGAAGAATAAGGTTCTATAGGTGAAACAGAAACTGTATATTAGTTAAGAAAAGGTTGCAGCATGCTTCGAGAGCACGCCACAGTACTGAGGCAGGAGCATAAATCAGTAAGAAATCTTGTAAAGACACCAGCTCCTTGTTTTCATCTCACAGCTTAGAGGAGGAAGTTGAACAGGAAATTAGACTCTAAACCCCCACCCCAACCCCACCCTCTCTGTTTTACTCTATGGCTATTGCTTTAGCCCATGTAGGAATGTCAACGGTCACAAAAATGGAAACATCTACGTCCACTATACAGTTCACTTGCTCATGGATAGAGCAGTGTGCACTCTTTCCATTTCTTTTTTCATGATGTTTCACTCATGCTTAACATTCACCATATTAAAGCTGAAGCATTATCTCATATCTCTAATGCTTTTAGTTACACAGTACCCACACAAATTACTACCAGGTGTGTAATTGCTTAGGCAGCTCTTATCTGATCTCATTTGAATGCTTTTCCGTCACCTGTCTCCCTGAGCAGTGCTGAAGTGTCTATGGCCTGCTCACATTTAAAAGCTCTGCCCATGTTAGTTATCCTGATGAAGACTGGTCTTTCAAATCCTGCTGAGACCATCATTATTCTCTCACTCAAGCACTTTCAGTGGATATTTATTGCCATGACTAAGGTTCTGGCACACAGTTTACCTTCTACACTTTAATTTCCCTTTGCGGTAATCTATTGGACAGTATTTCATACGCCGAGAGAGATAGTTACTTAAAACAAGTAATCCATCAGGAATAACTATAAAGAGACTCATTTGCTGATTACTTCTTAGAAAAAGTTTCTCGTTACATGTATAAATTACATGCACAATTAGAATGTGTGAGGGAAAATTCAGTAGTAATTTTAGTACTTTATTTAGAAAGAAATGTCATGGTAAGCATCATTTAAAAGGCATATGAAGACAGTAATAATGGTGAATGAAACTGGGAAATCAAATAATACGTCTAGTGAGTAGAAAAAATTTAAAAGCTGCAGCAATGACATAAAATGTTGATTGGGACTCTTTCTTTTTTTAATATGACAATTTAAGTTTAAAATTTTAATATTTTTAATATTTGCTATCATTTTTAAGCCAGTTTTCAGCAAATTTTCATCAGGGATAGGTGTGAAAAATCAACACAAAGAAATATGTTTTAATGCATTTAGGTTTTAATATTGTTCTCTTAGAGACATGAGAGTAGTGCAAGCAACACAATTCTTAAAAGAACTTGTGGGAATGACAATCATTTAAACTAATGCATTATTGCTTTGTTACAGGAAAGAGCAACAGTTTCTGTAGATTTAAACACTCTAGCTTTTGAGCTACTTGACTCAAGGATAGCTTGACTCTGATAGGTCTGATAGATTGATACAAATGCATGCGCTGCCTGCCACTACTTCTTGTATTTTTTTTCATCTTGGGGTTTGGAAAAATGATGGAATTGAATTGGTGGCGAGCACACATCATTATTCACAATAGTTGTTGGGTTAAGCCAAAAAAGATTGAGCATCTTGCACAGATCAGGTACCAACAAGCCACGCGGTGTTTATGCCATTTTTATCACAACTGACTACGTCAACTTGAACAGCTAGCTGTATCGTTCACTATGATAGCTGGTTTGCAGGCTACAAAGGTTTGGAAGCTTGCCAGTTGGCTATAAGTGAAAGTGAGTGATTATTTGTCATTGTGAACACACCACAGCACAACGAAATATGACCTCTGCATTTAACTCATCTGTATAGGAGCAGTGGGCAACTGACATGGGCAGCGCCCGGGGAGCAGTGCTTGGGGACGGTAACTCAGTCTTATTTACCAGTCTGGGATTTGAACTAGCAATCTTCAGGTCACTGTGGCAACTCCCCAACCGTTACACCACCACTGCCACCGTGTTTGTGTGCGAACTGTTTCCGAATGCACATGCATATGCAACCAAAGTGGTTTGAGTTTTCCACCCCCCAGAGTGAAATTTTGCTGTGAGAAATTCTGAAGTTTCGTAGCAACTTGAGTTCACTATGAGCAATGCAGAACGCTGGCTGGAATGTTAAGGTACTTTGCCACTGGACTCTGGAGAAGTGGAAATGTATTCTCTGGAGTGATAAATTACACTTCACTATCTGGGTTTGGCAGATGCTGGAAGAACGCTACCTAATGGAATGTTTATTACCACCAGTAAAGATTGGTGGAGGGGGCCTAATGGGCTGGGGATGGGTTTTTTTGGGCTCTGTCTGTTAGTCCCTGTGAGGGTAAATGACCTCACAAATGTTTTTTTTACTGAATGGACACGAGTGGACGCATTAATGGTCAAGTGTTCACATACATTTAGCCACATAGTGTATAAAAGCTCCTGATATCACAATAACAATGGTGGATGGAATCTCTTGACACCAATGTATTTTGCAGCCGTCTGTCACCTCACCACCAACAGAGACTTATAATAGACTGGATATTGCTGTACAAACTATTTTGTGGGTTTGAAGGTGATTTGAGAACATACATGAATAGTTTTGCTACATTAAGGTAGTCAGTATGACAGTATGTTATCTTGAAAAACTGTATGTGGTAATGTTCTACTAGCCTGAACATTGTCATACTGGCTGTAACAGAGAGCATGCTAACATGCAGTCTGGAGCAGTAGGAAATTTGTTTGGATGGCATCTGCAGTTAAAACCAATTGTTCCCTCTAATCAGAATAAGAATGGCATCTCAACAGCCATCTCCTAGGAGTCTGGTGTGCATTTTGATGAAAATTACCCACCCCACATTTATTATTAATTCTCTTCATACCACAGTTAGAAAGAGGGTGTTCAAAAAGCCTGTAATTTAGATTATTTATGGTACAAGCGGTGTGATCCAACTAGCTCTAGCTAGAGGAGGATGCTTGCTTTTCAACACTTTTATGTCTACATCAAGGGTCTTCAGTTTTACTCACGAAGGGCCAGTGTGTCTGCACATTTTCATTCTAATCAAGCAAAAACAGGCCTGCATCTGCTTGTTTAGTCAGTTAGTCATTGTGCTCATGACAGAGCAGTATTCCCTTGGTTTCTGTGTTTTTATATTTGTCCTTATTTTCCCTACATCAGCCTGAAATTGACTGCATTCTGATTTATGAGCTGGTTGATGAATCTGCTCTGGGTATGGAAATTAGAAAAGCAGGTAATCGGTTATATGTCCTTCTAAGGTGTTTGTAGTATTTGCTTATGAAGGTTTGCAAGGAGACTGCTTATATAAAAAGCAGGGGCAGCAGGGGCAGCAGGGAGCGATCTGTTTCTTTTAATCAATACTGCTGAATGATTTACCATAACCCATACACATCCTATGACATACGCTCACTCTTGTTCTTTGTCCATTAGTCCTTGCATAGCATTGTAAAACAGTATGTGTCTGGTCTGGATTATTAAAGAAGGGATTACAGCCACGGCCAAGCAGAATGTCTATGAACAGTCAAAATAAAACACAACTACATCAGCTGAAATCTGTGCTGGGGTTTGCCATCCGGGCATGTAAGTGAGCATCCCCTTAGGATTAGTTGTAATCTCACATAAAAAAAAAGAAAACGATGTTTTTTTTATATTTGCCTGCCAGTTGAGTATGGGAAGAACAAGCTTTTTTCTTACTGCCTTGTCTTTATTTATGAAAGTGGAGTTGTTTACTGCAAAAAATGTCAAAATATAATGAACTGTTGATGATATACTGGATTTTAGACAGAAACGTTTAAAACGCCAGTCTCAATAGGTTACAATGCATCAGCTGCTCCTCGAAGGCCTTCCGCAATATTTTATTTTCTCTTCTTCTGTTTTGCTCTTGCATCCCCTCCGTGTCTTCTCCACCAGTCGGCAGCACTGCCGTTCTTTAGCACAAGCCATCTTCCCCCTCCTTTCTCTGTCTCCTCCTCCTCCTCCTGTGGGTCATTCATGCACCGGTGTGGGGTGGGGTGGAAGAGAGAGCGATAGAGAGAGAGAACAGCGCAGTGGAGCAGCAGCAGAAGAGGCAATTGTAGCGTGTTAGCAATAGCCTAGTGTTACTCTTCTGTTACCCAGCCCAGCATGCAGGCCGGTACCACGGCAGCTGCCGACTCGACCAAGATGGAGGGATTCTGGAGCAGCTGGAAGGGCCAGGGTACAGTATGCGTGTGTGTGTTCGGTGTGTGGGGAGGGGCAGATAAAGGGTTGGTCCTGTTTGGGGGTGTATTGCGAGAGAGGGAAAGGATGCAGATGCATGTGCCTGTCTTGATTGGCTAATGTAACAAAGAGGAGAGAAGGAAGAGACAAGTGCATCTGTGGCAATGGAAGGGATGGGGAAACAGAGGGATGCTCAATACTGAATAGATCGACAAGCTTGGAGAAGAGGAGAGGGTGTGTTGCGGTGTCGCGTTTTGACATTTGGCGTAGTGTCTGCGCCATAGCGAAAATGCAGCCGGTCCAATGAGGGGGGTCTGAAAGAGCCAGACACACCCTTCCTTAGCCCACAGCCCACTCATCCTCTTTCCACAGTATCTTTTCATGTCCATCCTTTCGTCATCTTTTCTCTTCATCTGTCATTGAATTAGTCATTTGCTACATAATCATCCTGCTCTGCGTGCTTGCCGATTTGTAATTGAGAGTCATACATTTAATTAGCCTGTCCGAAGCTGTCTAGCTGTACCCCTCCCACTTTGTGTCTGGCTGCCTGTCATACTCGACACCATGGCGACCAAGTGGCTGTGAGCCAGAGGAGTTTGGGGTGTGGCTACCTACAGCAGGTCTTTATTGTAAAGCCACCCCAGTGCCATCGGCAGATTTGCTAGCCTATTGTTAGTACATAGACACCTGGCAGACTGTCCCACGTGTGTTTCTGTGTATGAACATGGAGCTTTAATTAGCAGGCGTTTATTTACCTGGTCAAGTATAAAGGATAAACAGGCAGCCATCTATTCACAGTCTTCTGGAGCAGACCAGCAACTGCTTATGGATGTGTCCTAGAATGTTCTGTAGAGGAGGTGTCATTAGGTGGCTAGTTTTGCTCCCTGTTGGCTCAATATCTAATTTGTGTCAATCAAGAAGGTATAGGAGGTGGATGTTCTGTCAAGTCATTGTCTTCTTGCAGTTATGGGCCTCTGCAGGTCCTGTATGTGTATAATGTCTACAAAAGGTGAAAGATCTGTTGTGGTCGGGGGGTATTTATAAGTAGTGAAGGTGAATATGAATCATTTGTGAAGTTTTATCTCATGTTTTCACCATATTACAGGCTTTAAACCCTGACCTATTTTGCAGGTTTGGATGTTTGTTTTGATCAGTGAGTAGGAAGGATGGATTATTGCTCTGGGTTTTGCCACTAGTGTCTCTTCACCATTTATATTTGTTTGGAAAGCAGTTAATCTCTGGCACCCTGTCAAGTTCAAAATATCAAAATATTTCAATGGCTCATTTTTTTCCCTTTTCGAAGGGAACGAAGGAATTCATGGATTCGGGTTTTTCCATAACATAGCATTACCACATACAGGTCCATTCATATAGACCTTTGTGGCATACGAAATCTTACTACCAATTAAATCAAACCCTCATTCTATGCAGTGTTATATATTCCACCCAGCAGAAAATAAGTATTATTGCATAGAGGGATAATTCTTTCTGCATGCATGGAGCTCACCATAGTCTTACAAATCACCCTAATCATCTGATGGCAATGTCTTCTGTCTATCGATTCTGTGCTTCAGACAGACACACCTCAGCAGAGGGATCAAGCTGGTTCTTAGATCAGCAGATTCTTTCTATTTTCACTTTCAGGAAAGCTGTCCAGAAAAACCTGGGGTATGGGGCATCTTAGCTCTATCACAGAATGTGCTGTTCTGGTTGTTCTTGCCACAAGTTGACATGTGTATGTTCATGAAGGACAGAAGATAATTCATGTTAGTAGGATTTTGATGCTGACCAATAAGGCAAGTCATCATCCATGTTTTGTAACACAGTATTGAAGAATGAAAAATCACAGGCCAATTCTTTACATTTGCATGTATAGTCATTTGTGAATTGACTTTACTTTTTACATACACAGAACTAAAACTCACTCAATGACAGTAAAAATGGAAGGTTTGACTCTCTCTCCTGGCAAGAATCCCACAAGCTGTCCAGCATATAAACCCTATGTGTCTTACTCACAGTACATGTCATGGTATCAACCATATAATTAACAGCAGTTACAAATTGATTGTAATGATCAACACAGAAATGTCATGTGTGAGTCCTTATTATAAGATGCTACTACAAAGGAAAAGGTGATTTTCTGTGTATTTGTGAACACATAAGTTGGACCACATTGTGCTGAACCTCTTCTACCGCCCAGTGACCATAGACAGTGAAGGCAGCATTTGAAGCTGGACAAGGCCAAAGTAGATCAGATGAGACTGCGTCAGAGGAGATCACATCAAACACCAAGAGATCCCTCTTCCATCATCAGATGGAGAGAACACAGAACATCAGGCACTCCACATCGCTGCGTTGTAGCACACACTGACTTTGATTTCACCCAATTCAGTTAAATGTAGACCTCCGTCGGGAATAGCTAACCTAGAATTGAGACGGAGGGACCCTCCGACTGCTAGGTTTACTCCACAGAGACGGAACAACTTGCACAAGGCCTAATCCTTGTCATCACCTCACCAAACTGCACTAAGACCTTGATAAGGACAACATTTATTATGACACTAGAGTGATTTTTTTTGGGCTCAGTGCCAGTGGGCCAATTGCAGAGCTAGGTGGGTCAGAACACAAGCTGTGAGGTACTATTTTTGAGAGAGCTCCATTTCGAGAAGGTTTTTGTGATGTGAATGCTTTGAAAATCTGGTCATAATGTTTTTAACATGTATTGTTTTCTCTTTTATCAATATCAACAAACGATTAGTAAAGGATATAGGTTCATATCTAAGATTATTACAATGCCCAAAACAGCAGAACATTATGGTTCTCTTAGTACATGCCATGCTGATTCATACAGCACTAAAGCTGCAGTGTGTCCTCTTCAGTCTGGCTGGAGGCTCTGGAAGCCAGGACTTGTTTTTCTTATTCAACAGAGTTGTTTTTTTTTGCATTCTATGGTAGGCCTACACTACTCTTACTCTGAAACTATATGAAAGTATGAAAAGAAGTAAGTATCCTCAGTCCCATAGAGGGCACTTAGCTCAAACCCCATGTGTGGTTGCAGTAGTGATTAAACTGGCCATTTAATTACAGGTGATGTAATCGACCTTATTCTAATGGGTATTCGATGGCAGGATCAGCAGCCCTGCACACTCGCCATCCATAGTCCAGACATACAGCTTGAGAGCAAGATTTTTGGTTTTTAGGATACAGTATAATAAGTCCCTCTATTAAATACTTTTCATGTGATGTTAGTTCAGCTAATGATCATTCTTAATGTATCTGATCAGCTGTATGTAGGTAGGTAAAATGCTTATTTTTCCAGTTTCCCATTGGCAGATTTTGTAGTTCGTTGCTTGGTTAAAATTGTTAAGTATTAATATGTGTGCAAGACAGAAGTAAAAAATGATAACGTTATTTACTCCAACCGACATACACAGCATCATGTTTAGATGCTCTAGCTGCACTTTGTTGCTTTGTAAAACAATATCTTTATGTTAGTCTATGTTAGTTAGAACTGTAGATCTGATATTGCATCATGTGGCATGGTTCTCTGAAGCAGCGTGTCAACCCTGGCAGCTAAACGGTGCTGAGTGTTTTTCTACAGCCCCTGTGTCTCTTGCCAAGGCTGTTGTCATTCAAATTGGTTGTGTGTAATTATGTTAGTCATGGGCTGAGTTATCTGGTGCTCTGTTGAAAGCATTTGTATTTCCCTTCTGCTGACAATGACATTGGGCTGGCCTCTCTCTGTGTTTTAATGTGTAGTAGTCGTTCAGGCTGTGTGAGGGCGCTTGAATCTGCATTGTGAAATTGTGACCTAGACTTAGCTAGACCAAGGCAGTCGGTAGTAGTGGTGAAAATGAAGTTGAATGAAATATGATGAAATTTTCCACAATCTGCTACATTTTCATCAGCTCACACATGCAAACAAATTGTAATGTGAACATTTTATTATAAAAGGTCAAATACAGCAGTGTAGTCATAAGCAGAAGCAGCGTCTCAGTACAAAACACTGCTCACTGGAAAATGAAGTAAAATTAATTGTGAAATAAACAAACACATCAATTTTTATGGGTAACATCAAAACATCGGATCGGGCACTCTTTTGGTTGATGCATCAATACAGATCAATACATTGTTACACCCCTTGTCGGTAGCTGTGGTATATATTGACTGCTTTGGTGTTTTTAATGAGTAGTGTCTGCCGGATTTGACAATGGCCATGATAGTAAAGGAGTTTTAGGTGCTTAATGTTCCCATATAGCAAGAATTATGATTGTTTCATTTTTACAGGATTATTACAATATAAAGAATCACATTCTTCCATCCTTTGTTTAGAAAACTGAGGAATTTGTGTGTAAATTATTTTTACATCACAATACAAATACATTTATTTGAGTATATCATAGATATCATCAGTACTTAAACCACACTGACCATCGTCTTGGATTAGATTTAGTGCAGCACAGTATTCTAAACATTATAAAACCTAAACCTAGTTTTTGACGTGGTTATTTTATCTGTTCCACGTAAACAAACCTTTTTAAAAAATATTGTAATCTTATGTTGTGAAAATCTCTTAAAATCCTGTGATAATGTTTTTGCCACATTGTCCACCCCTATTGTTATCATATGGCATCATATCAAGAGCATGTGACAATGGAATTGCAACCTGGAATAAATTATTTGGATGTAAACAAATCCAATGGCATTTATGCTGCCATTTCCTTAATCTTTTACTTTACAAGCCGATCTCAGCGTGATTATTGTTTTCATATGTTTCTCTGTTCTTCATCTTTTTATACATGTATGACTGTTGGGCACATCATGTTTTTCCCTCATGCTTGGATGATGAATGTGGCAGTGTCCAATGGCAGTGTAATAGTTTATTCCCTTTGTGGACACTGCAGATTGCAGTTCTCTTGCTGTATGTTAAAAAAAATAAACATTAATAATCATTTTAATTTAAAAAGTCATATTTTCAAATCAGATTTCATAATTCATACACCTTTTTACTTATGAGTAACAAAACCAGTAAGTTAGAAATCTGTGTTTTTGAATAGTAGATCAGGAGTATGGCATAAATGCAGTATTTTCTAGCAGGAACAGTGTGCGAATGTGTGTATGAGAAAGAGAGAGAGGGAGAGAGAGAGAGAGAGAGAGAGAGAGAGAGAATATTGTTCCATATTCCATGGAAAAGACACACAAGCACCTATAGTGTCACAGGATGCATATATTATACATTGTTGTAATTTAAATGTTTTTCCGGGGGTCTTTAAAGGTTTGCCTTTAGGTCTCAATTTCCATAATTGCTTCACCCTTTGTCTGACCTGCACCACATTAACATTAGCACCAGTATATGTTTTTTATGTGAGACATATTTAATTGCTCTGGATTAGTTGTAATAAGCAGATTTTATGTTTAGCGTTTGCATACAAGGCGAAAGTGTCTGTGGTTATGATGGAATTACAGAGCTCTAACTGACTGGGAGCTGCACTAGGGGCAGTATTAGCATGCTAGCTTGTCATGGCAACCCTCATTTCCTATCCCTGTGCTTCCCTTCACTATCCTCCATCCTGCCTGATCCTCACCCCACCCTCCCCTTACTTCATCAGCACCTCGTTACTCTGTCTGGCAGGCACATCTCTCTCTGTGACTGTGAGAGAGACACAGAGAGAGAGGCAGAAGCAGGGAGGCCTGGGGAGAGCAATGGAACGCAGTCACTATGGCAACTGCATCAGTGCTCACTCCACTGCACCCACCTCCTCGTTTCCGTGGTGACGGAGCACCATTCAGATGAGAGCCTCCTCACCGACACATTTTCACCATGCACACTTTAATGGGAAATGCTGTGCTGTTAGGGACTGAAGATGTGTGTGTGGGTGTGTGCGTGTGTGTGTGACCCAAGAGCTGTTTCTACATCGTGAATTGTACTACAAGCTGAACACAAGCAGTAGGAATTAAATCAGATGTGCATGCTCAGAGGGTTGCAATCTATCAATTGTAATGAAAGTCATGTATCGGGTCATTACTGGCTAAAATTAACTGGCCTGTATAAATAATAAATGCTCTGGCTCTGTGTTCAGAGAGCTGCTGCCATCTATGTATTGCATAATGGGGTCTCGACCACGCCCTGTTGTTACACACTGACAAAGGACCCCAAGAGGCATGTGCAAACCTAGGTAGGGCCATTGTGGGGGTTTCTGGAGCATCAGAATTAGCTGCTAGCTTAGCATTGCTAAAAAATGCCCCATGCTCCAGGTTTCAGCTGGCTAAAACCGAGAAAACTGGCACAGACCTGTGGCTGTGATTGAATCTGAATTTACCAGTACTAATGGTTCAGTATTGACCACAATTTAGGTAACAATGTTGCAAAAATTAGATTGTAAATTATTATATTTAATTGTCTTTTCATTGTATTTTACGGCGTTATGATGATAGAACACTGACAAAGAGAAGGTAGCAGATTGAGATGGGGGGTGGGATACAACACATTGATATGCAAATACGTGTTCAATGCACGCCCATATGGAGGGCAGCTAATGTGTTTTGTGTCTAGACACGGTTCACCGTCCATGTTGTGATTTAACATATATATATATGTGTGTGTGTGTGTGTGTGTGTGTGTGTGTGTTAAATTTCTGGTTTTGAAACTGTATACTCTGTGACCTCACAATTATTCAGTGCATCATGAAATCTCAGATTTCACCACAATTACATTTTTTTTTTAAACAGGCACAATTGTGACTTTTACACAATAGTGGACAATAAATAATAAAAGCAGTGCACCTCTTTTGTTTTGGAATTTTAGATTTTTGTTTAGTAACTTGCCTGCATATGATAATACCTTATTAAACATCATTACAATCTATTAAAATGGCTTCTGGCCTTTATGAATCAGCTACTGATCAATGCATCTTTACACCCTTAGTGAACAGAACTGCACACATATTAAATTATGGTAGCTTGCAGTTCTGAGTACCTGGTGCCAGTCTGTTGCCATGGTCACCGTGCTGCCTCCAGGGGAGTCTGAGGATTATGTGCAGAGGCCAAAGACAGGGAGAGTGATGAACAAAATGGAGAGACAGATGGAGAAGTAGGGTGAACATAAAAAGAAAGTTACCCCCTGCTTAAATTTTCACATTTTCGCCAGATTGGCAGAT
>JBBPDA010000152.1:8027492-8041660 GCA_037974385.1 Arnoldichthys spilopterus | reverse complement strand
TCTCTCTTCCTCCCTCTCTCTCTCTCTCTCTCTTCCTCCCTCTCTCTCTCTCTCTCTCTCTCTCTCTCTCTCACTCTCATTAAGAGATTGGAACATAGATGAATAGAAATGGACGGATGACACATTGCCAGCCTGCTTGCTTATGCAGTACATGCAGGAACAGTGCTAAAAGACATGATTAAGTAGGTCAGCTACATAGCACTTCGTGTTCTGCATCCAGTCAACCCAGTGTTCTTATTACAGTGAGAACCCTGTGCAGTTTAAAATCCAACCCTACACACTACAATAAGACTGTAATGAAAACACTGTGTTGGGCTGGACGCTAAAGAGGACGAATGCAGTGAACTTGAATGTAGTGCACATGTTTTATATTTTAAGTTATGATAAATAGGAAATTTTCTTGATTATATTAAAGGCTCAATAAAAAGAATCTGGTGTTCCAGATCAGGTGCTATTGATTACAACCTCCTGCGGGTGAATCTTATTTAAACCCGGGTCCGCCATTGTCTTTGCAATTTAAGTTTGTGCCAAGATCTTAAAAACATTCAAAGGAACATTGTGGATTCCAATGAGCCTGCATAGGGATTAAAACGATCTCTAAATGATTTGAAATAAAACATTTTTCTGTGAGGAAACAAGTGGTGTGAATTTTAAAAAAAACTGCCAGTTTGTCCAGAATTGGATGCCGGAGAAGATTTTTCAAGAACCTCAGACTTACGTCACAGGATCTGTAGGTAACTGTTGCAACTACAAGATATTATTTCTGCTAAAAAGGGCAGTATTAGTTTCTGAGAAAGGAGAGGTTCTCAGTTTGGTCTAGTCCACACAGGTGTTTGACTCTTGGATAAGTGAGCGCGTTCTGAGTAATGTAGGCCTTCCGTCGCGGTGTTTGATTTACTTCAATATAATGTTAAGCCTCGCATTGAGCCTTCCGCCAGGTGAAGGACGAATCGCCACAGACGAGGGCGGCTTCCAGCAGGGGAGAGAAGAGGGCCACGGTGCGACTGTTGTACCACAGTCTACTGAATTGGGTGAGTTGTATTCATGAGAAGTAGAAACTTTTTGTTGTTAAACTTTCATTAAACAGTTTAAATTTTCACTGGAGGAGCTGTGTGTGAGCGGTGTAATGTTAACATAACTCCCCTGACTGACATTTTACATTCTTAAGTTAGCCTAGCCACCTTATCACTCCGCGGCCTGTTTGTGAGCAGCTAAAAATGATGTCTTAACCAGTTTGACAGAAATTTCTACCTACTAGCTACCTGTAAGCTAACTTTCCCACCTTATTACTCAGTAGGCTGTTGGTTAACAGTGTTTACTGGTTTTAATCAGTTTGACAGGGCAGTTTGCTTTGTTTTTGTGTTCACCAGCCACTCATTTATTTGACAGAATGCTAGTTCTTATGGAGAAAAAAACTTCAGTCTTCAAGGTGAATAAACGTGACATTTAATGTATAAAACTTAAAATAACAAGTGTAGTCACTCATGTTTTTAGGTTGAATTCACTCAGGTTTTCATTACATATTACTTCTTCTACATTCTACTTCTTTGGGGCAACCAGTTTCCATACATTTTTAAAAATAAATTCAATTTATCCGGGCTTACAGTGTATTTAGTCCTGAATCTTGACGTTGTTGTGATAAAAGTGTTCCTGATACGGCCTAAAGACTAAGACTCCATCCAAAAGCGCAGCCGACTGAACGGGAGCCCCGAAAACCTGTGTGGACAGTCTGAACGTGCAGAAAAACGCTTAATTCAGACATCCGAGACCATGCTAATGTTTATTATTATTATCACATTTTCAATCAAAACAGCCATTAAGAACAAGTTATTGATTTATCAGCATTAGAAAAAGGCAGAAAACATTTAACAGAAACATTTAACACAGATTCCTCACCAGCTACATATAATGTCACGTGTTACGTTACAGCTTCCATTTTTTCTGGAATCTTGTTTACAGTTTTGATAACCTATTAATCTAAACTGTTATCTGTACACAGGCTGATCCATTACAATGTGTGCACAGATGGACAGAGTATTTTGATGTGTATGGAGTAGATAGTGGTCTGAAGGCTGACCCAGTCTTTAACAGAACCAGTACCAGGTGCAATACACTGATTACAGATCTCCAAGGACTAAGGGGCCAGCAGGCCACCCAAAGGCCTCCATATGGCCACCAACTGGTCCATGCAAAGGGGGCTTTTCTGTCCCTGCATGTTTTTTATATGAACACTGTTTTAGCCTGAGGCAATGACTTCAGAAAAAAGAGCCTGTATTATGGAAAACTGAATTTCTTGTAAAAAAAAGAGTTTGAGAACATTCGCCATTCACTTCAGAGAGAAAAGTTTTGTTCAAAGATGCACTAAAGGCCATTTTTTGTTGTTTTCTTATTTGCATGATATACATTGTTGGGAGTTGGCTTTACACATAGAGTATATAATATGATTAATGCCACCTCTATTAGAGTAATACAATTGCAATTACAATTACACATGAGCTGATATTTTTAAACTCTTTATATTCCAAATTATAACAATTATTTATAATATATAAAAATATCTTCAAATTAAACTTGTTGACCTGTTCAATTTGAATTCACTGTTTTTGTGATTTCATGAAAACCAACACATTCACATATTGGGCAGATTTAGGTAAAAGGAGCCAGTGGCACAGGTAATAAAGCCCTGAAAGATAAAATCCAAAATACTTCACTCTATAGCAGTTTAGCTCCACCCATTCATACTAAAGTTATAAGGATTATTTTAGCTCAGGCTGCTTTTTGAATGAGGCACATTAGAGAGCCAATACCTAATACAAAGATACACACCCGGGATCCATATGATGCATGTACAAATCTTTAATGCACAAACATTGCCAGCCTGTCACCCCTTTCATATCCTAATTCTGGCTAGTGCCTTCCTGTCTTTAATCTGCTGTTGTTCTAGATTACAGTTTATGACAATATGCTTTACAAATTTAGTGTCTTCCCTATATTGACAGAGATAGTCTAACACTATAAGGGAGGTTGGCAAATAGTCTTGTTAAATTAATTATTACTGTTATTGGTACATAAAACCAGCCACACAGCCTGAGTGGCCCTCTGGTAAGAAGAGGTAAAATGCAAAAATAAATGTGTTATTAGTGCTTTAACACATTTGCTGTTTTGTTTTGTTCCCACAAAATAATCCCCCTGTTACTGCAAGTATCTAGCCCCTTTTCTTGCTTTGTTTTGCTCTCTGGCCTGTTCTCCTGCACACACTGTGATTATTCAGGAATGCTCAGTCATAGCCTGCTAGTCAGCCTGCTTCATAGTGTCGCTCTGTTTTGGCTTTGTTTGGCCTGGAGCTTAAATCGGTTTCTCTTCCTCCCTCTCTCTCCAATATATTTCTTCTTGGCACAAGCTCTGCTGGCTGTAGGTCACCTTGCAGGCTAACGCATCATTTGAATTCTTTACATAATTCAGCATAATCTCTTTGGCTAAAAACATTGCTTTGGCTTTGTCTTATGCAATTGACGCTTGCTTTGGTGCGCAGGCCCGTGGCCCCTCTAAGTCTGAACTGGTGGCAGGTTTAGCCTCATGGACTCCTCTGCTGAATGAAACATCAGGCCTAAATTCCTTTAGCTCTCACGACACTAATAACTCCTGACATTAAAAAACAATTAGAGAAATGTGAACAGATTTACTGAGAGTTAATTACATAATGCAAAAAAAGTGCCTGAGTGTATGTGTGTGTATGAGCATGCGCATGTATGCTAGCAGGCTAGTGCGTGTGTATGTGTGTGCGCGAGCGTGAAAACAGGGTCAGGGGAGGCTGGTTATCAGAGCAGAGAGACAGAAGGCGGTTTGCTGTGGGCAGCAGAGGAAGTCACACTCGTGCTCTCTCAACTTTGCCCAGCACTGTCATCCACACTTTTATCTCTCTCTCTCCCCTTCTTTTTGTTCCTCTGGAGCATTTTTGTTTTCTTTCTCTCACTGATTCTTTACATCTCCAACGTCTTTCTCACTTTTAGCCCGAGGGTGTATCTTTGTGTCCAGCTGTGTTCTGTTACTCTTCCAGGACAAACAGGGGCAATCAAAGGTTTCTTCAGGTTATCACATGGAGTCACAGTATCATGGACATCACCCTCTCACTCCAACAAGGTGAGCATATCTTATTTTCTGAACTAATGCAATAATCTCTTCACTAAACGACCTTTACTAGGCTATGCATGCCTTTAAGTCACTGATTTTGTATTAAAGTACATTGGTCATTTACTTTTATGCACATTTCCGTTACCCATTTACATCAATGTCTTCTCCTTCCTTCTATAACCTTTTCGTATTTGTGTTTTTGATTTTTTTATTTTTTTTTTTGTCTGTGCCTGTCTCATTCGATTCATGTCTCATCCTGCTCTTTCTCTCACTTGCCAGCCTGTCACCCTGTCTAGACCCTACTCCTGGCTAGTGCCTTCCTGCTAAATCAGTTTTTAATCTGCTGTTTGTTCTAGATTACAGTATATGACTATATGCCTGATATCTTTAGCATCTTCACTACAATGACAGTTAGTGTATATAGTTTATAGACAATCTCAGTTAAAACAGAATTGCTACAGGTACTTTATGTACTTTATGTGCTTTTACAGCCTGACTTAAGTCTTATACAAGCTTATGGGAAGCACCTGAAGTTATTTTCTCCATTTAAGTGAGGAAGGAATGGCTTCAGAAGCTTATCCGGAGGACGTAAAACCAATTTATCTGAATGGGATGGAATAGGTAGAGAGGCACTAATGAGAATTGACCACCAGCCTGTGAAGAGGCTGAGGTTTGGATCACTTGAAAGCTGTATCCTAAAGGCACATTGACCGGATATATACTGTTAGAAGTTACAGCAATGAAAGGGCTTTTTTTCTTCATGCAGAGCCCAATTCAGGTGCAGAGTAATAAAGACACAGAAACTTTTGACCTGGTATAAGATAAGAAAAATCTAATAGAAAATGTGCCATAACTTTAGCTCAGGTTACATTTTATGCATTTTTTTTGCTTATTATTCTAAAATTTCTTAAATCCAGCACATAAACAGTAATTGTGCACTAACATGTTTTCTGCATAAAAGTGTATGTGCTTTTTTCTTTTAGGAAATACATTAATACATATAATTTGCCCAGGGCCACCAAAGATTTTGCATTTAACTTTATCTAAGGATTGACCACATTTCCACCAATCAAACTTGTCCATTTGGTAGAAAAGTAGCAAACAAAATATTCAGCTAAAAGAAATATGTTTATTATATTGTCAAAAAATGTTATGTTAGCAGTTGAACACTTATTGTTAGATTTAACTGCTGAAAGAGCTGCACCCTGGAAGAGCAGAACATATGGACGACTGTGCTACTACTCTTAATTTATCTGCATCTCCGTAATGATACTGCAGTTTGATGTAGTTCCAATTTCAACATAAATGTTTATACATTGGCATCTATACTTACAGATTTGTACATGACAAAAGCTGGATTTTGATGCTGGCCCATAATTCCCATTTCAGTGCATTTCTAATAATGACAACCTTACAGTTAAGAGTTCAAATCAGAGTAAGCTTTATATCTCTCTATCATTTTATTTTTTATCTGTCTTTCCTTAGCCTGACCATGCCATTTTTGGCATGGATGAAGTGGCCTCATGTGGAAGGTGAGCAGGGGCCAAGCTGTGTAGCCCCTGGGGGTCCTGGGCGTGTGCTGCTACAGGAGTTGCTCTGGCAGTTGGAGCAGAGAGAGCAGCAGGCTCTGGAAGAAGAACTGCAACATCGCCTTTCCCACAGCAGTAGCCTGGCATACCGACGCCCCATTGCCCGACCCAGCTTTCTTGCCCTGATGCCAGCCTCTGAGTGTAGGCAACTGGAACGCCTCTGTGCCCGCATTCCACCCTCACACACTGCTACTGTACTCTCCAGGTACATGAGCATTTAAACACTTTGCACTTATTAACCAGTGAACATCAACAACACTGTCATACGTATAAGCTCAGTACATCAGTCAACAAATGCATGGCATTTAAGAGCCCATGTCATGGCAAAAAGACTTTTCCTTACTTTCTAAATTAAAGAGCTTGCTGTAAACATTGTTAAAGTTGCAGAATGTACCACCTGCCAGTTCGTGCAGTCGTTATATGGAAACTAAGCTTCTATAATAGCTTATTTTTAATTCATCATGGCTGTGATGTCACAACTACGAACATGTTTGCACAACCTACGCCTACAGTTTAGCTCACCCATTCATGTTGAAGTACTGGAGCAGAAGATGTGATAGAACATTGTGCTGCTTTTATAATCAGGAATCGCTGTTGGAACAAAATCTTGTATCTCCATTTTTCATTTTTTATTAGAAAATTTCAGCTGCTCTTTACATTGTATCAAAATCTCATAACCCTCAGACCAAATAAATGCTCCAAAATTACTTAAAATTTAATCTTGTTACATTAACTCACAGGTTTTTTCCTTCTCCTAAGGTTATGAGGTCTGGTTCATTCCAGCCAAAGGATCCATATGACTCAAAGAAGTGGCTGAGATTTATTTTTCCCCATGTCACTGAGAATTTCGGTCTGATCTTTAGCCCCTGTTGCTTTTTGTATGAGGCAGACAATGAGAAAAGAGGTCATTTACATGTATGAGTCTTAAAGGTACAGTAACAAAAACAGCCGCTATAATACAAGGGATAAAGCAAGGTTAGAAAATGAACATGAGATTTAAAAAACTGAATTGTAGCAGTTTTTGGTGCATAAAATACAAAAAATGGACCCTTTAGGTGTCATAGCCTATTGTTAATCATTTCATCAAAATAATCAAGACATTTTACTACATTTTTTCAAGGTTCCGTGAGATTTTGGCTCACAATGACATCCTTCCCTGGGAGCTTGTGTGCGTCTTCAAGCAGGTGCTGAGGGACTTCCTGAGAAGGCAGGATGAAGTGGGGTACAGGCGTCCCTTCCCTCCACCCCCGCCAACGCTGCTCCCTGTTTCCCCTCCTCATGCAGAAAGTGGCAGCACCCAACAATCCAGGAAATCATCTTCTGCCACACCCTCCCCTGAACGACAGAAGAGGCATAGAGAGGAGATCCCCACCATTTCCAGCTATGTGGACAGACATTTGCGCAATGCCTGCCCATACGCTGTCCAAAGAGACTGTCTGCCCTACTGCCAGTATTTACCCTATGACTGCCCTGAAGCCTACAGCACTACTCTGTAAAGGTCACAAATAGCTCAGAGAAACCCTAGTGATCACTGTGTCCTTCCTCCAAGCAGAATCTCCCACAGAACACACCCAGGCCTGTAGAACTGAGAGCATGCCAGTAGAGTGAATCGCTAAGAGAGAGAGAGATGTGGGTTGTATTTTAGTTATTATTATTAGGGGCAGGTCTTTCAGACATGGTTCAATGCCAAGGAAAACTTATATTTTTAATAAAAACCAACAGAGTCAATTTAATTTACTTGCTTTGTATCACATTCTGCTTTTAAACTAAATCTTGTGAATATATGTCAATTATTTAATAATGCAATAAGACTTTGATGTCTATCCACAAAAATGTACACATACATCCCAAAGAGCAGGAGCCAGGTAAAAGTTTGATAGGAAGCAATTTAGAAAAAAGTGTGAGCAATACAGGGTAATGTAGTGGTTAGCGCTGTCACCTCGCAGCAAGAAGGCCCTGGGTTCAATCCCCAGGTCAGCCATAGGGTGCCTCTCTTTGTGGAGCTTGCTAGCTCTCCCAGTGTTCGTGTGGATTTCCTCCCACTGTCCAAAGGCTTGTAGTTGGTTGATTGGATTCTGAGTCTGTGAGTGGTTATCTGTCTTTGTGTTGCCCTGTGATGGGTTGGCCTCCAGCTTCCCCACAACCCGAAATGAAAGAAGCAGTTTGGAAAAAGAATGAATGAATGAAATTTGTCTGCTGAAAAAAAGACATAAAATAACAGAAATGTAGAAAGTTTACAAAAAAGATTATATGTATGTAAGTACAGATACTCAGAAAATGTACTTAAGTACAGTACTCACAGTACTTAAGAAAATGCACTTTTCACTGTCCACTACTGGCTACCTCACTGGTTTAGAAAGCAGAGATCAGCCTGAGCACAGCTCTCTAAATGCTTCGCATGCAAGCCAAATAGCTCTAATGGTGAGAGAAGAGTGCTTGTGGCTGTAAGACCCTGGTTCAATCCCAGCAGGAAAATGTGGGCAGAGTGAGTGAGTGGATCTCCCATGTCCATAGCTAAAGTGTCCTTGGGCAAGGTTCTTCATCCCAAAAACTGTACCACGGCTGCAGGTGTTCATCTCTCTGCTCCTCACGTATGTTCACTATAGTTATGTCTTCCATTGATTGATCACTACTCACTGTCATCACAGTCTGACTTTCATTTTCACAGACTACTGTCATGTATATAAAGGGAAAACGTGGATGGTGAAGAGCTGTGGGGTTGTTTCCCTTTGCTGTGAAACATCAGCAGGCCCAGAGAAGGCTTGTTGATAGCAAAAAGCACACCATGAGTCAGTGTTCATTTTATCTAATAACGGTTTCTTTTCTGCTGTAAATGGAAGCACATAGACCAAATACTGCTACTATAAGGCGAAGGGATACTATACATTTTGTCATTCCTTAAGCTAGTGTTTGTTGTATTTAAAAGATAAGTTTGATGTCTTGACTAAATCACTGTATAATTTAAATTAAAGAGGATGTAGATTGGTCAAAATCAGTTAAAACCTATGCACAATCACATTTGGACTAGTGAAAGCTCAAAATCAGCTTTAACCTGGCGCAGTGCTTGTTCATTACCAAGCCATTTATGAGCTGCATCAGGTGGCCTGTAGTGCAGAGCAGTTGAAAGTGTACAGTGGGGACTGTCCCCAAAAGCTGAGTAAAAATCACTGGTATTAGTAGGAATTTGCAGATGATAAAGACTATTTGAATTGTTTTTACTCAATAGAATGATGCTCCTCAATTTTCTGTTACTGGTTTTTACTCAAACACCTATGCATGTGAATATCTCTGGTCCAGGTGGCTTAGAAGATTTGATTTTCTTGATCAAATGCACCTGATTCACTGACAGGTTAGCGTTAGCATTAGTGCTAAAGGACAATCAATGTACTGTATTGGACTCTGACCCTTATTTCATGTAGTACAATTTAATTCGTAGTTGTAAAATAGTGGTAACACACGTTATAGTAACTCATAACTCACAGTAAGTCTGTTCCTGTACATGCTCAGTTTGAATTTCTGATAGCTATTTTGAATTAAAAGCTTACTGGTTCTTTCATGTGGTGTATCTCTGAATTATCAGAGAAATTCAGCGATCACAGTATCATCACATGTACCACTACTACTACTACTACTACTACTACTACTACACACCTAAATACAAACCACTTCACATCTACATACACTACAGGTCTAAATTTAAATCTATATAAAATATCAAATGCTTCTTTCTGTGAAAGTCATCCTGTAATAATGAATCACCTCTTCTGGTACTGTCTGTATTTTCAAAGACTCTTAACAAGAGAAATCTGGTTCTATTATTGATCCTTAGCTGGAGTTTTCTCTATTTTGGAAGAATATATTGATTGAGGTTAATCTTATTTTTATCTGGATTTCATATTCACAAATTAAATTTAATTACATCAGTCTCTAAGCCTTCATAAATAGTGCTTCTTAGGAAATATGAGCAGTATTTAAATATAATTAGGATATCTGAGAATAGAAAATCTCTGACTAAGTTCAGATATCAACTTTTATGCAAAACTGTTATTTCCAAAAGATTAAACAAAAGCACAAAATATTTCAACCCTGCTGTGTAAAACAGTGCTCAGCTCCAGTTACTGTACCTTCTAACAGTGTCTTAGGTACGTTTAAGTCATCAAACAAGACAGCCAATCAGCTGCTCCACTCAACAACCAATCAACACTCAGTAGCCAGAACGTGTCCTCCTGAAACGAACGTCTCAATAAAGACTCGTTTGCGGGCGTGATCTAAAATATCAAGTTCATTTTATTGATCATTTATGTTAACGTTGGGTCAACAGTACAATGACATGTGTTGGACAAGAGAACCAGTAAACTCAGCAGAAGAACATGATAGATAAGAATGAATATAAAAAAAATCGAAAATAAAAATTTAATAATATTATTTATAATTTTAAAAGAATACATATATATATAAAGAATATGTACACAAATATATAAAGGAACCATGGGAAAATATGTGGCTTCATGTCCGCAAAACACCGCCATCTTGTGGCATAGCAACAAATGTAATTCGTTTTGAAAAAAAGGTTTACCAAACTAATTAGAAATGTTACCACGTAAACGACGCATATTAAGGGAAATATATACGCCATTAATATGTGTGCAAGCGCACCGTACACTGCAGAGTCATTTTAAACTCACAATTTAAGTCTACGTCGAGGACTTTTATTTTGACGTGTCCAAGCTCAATAACCGGAAGCCTGTGGTCCTCTTGGACATCTTTCCGCTTACAGCCGTGGTGAACAGTGACCTTCTCGGGCTGAGCAGGGCGATTAACTCATATTTTAGAGGTGAGTCCCAACCAGTAAACCACAAAATAAATTAAAGACGCAGTAAATTCCACTCTAAATGCTTCGAACGTTTAGAATAAGTGATATGTAAAATATATATTGTCTCAAACTGTTCTTACTCCGGCAAGGCCTCAGTGAGCTAACGCTACCTCGGTGAGCTAACTGCGAAGAAGAGAGTAAGTGGAGCTCGGGTTTAGCAAGATGACGTTTTTATCAAACTCTTCGCTGCGGAAAATCGACAGATTGTCCACTGCACTCAGTCACGAGGTGCAAACTACATTTGTCCGATTGCACTTCGCTAATTGCGCTAATGCTCGACTGCTTTCGTCCCTTGACAGCTGTAGTGTAGCCGCGAAGCTCTACAAAGGTTAACTCCTCAGTGTTGATAGTTGCACACAGTAGGGGATGTTCTTTTAAATTGTGTTAATGTAAATTTTGGTAAACAATTAAATCATTTGCTCTAAAGTTGCTCTCTCAGTAACCTTGTCGGGGTTTTTTTAAAAGTTGAAAATACCAGCTGCACTGCATTGTGTTAAAATGTAAGGATGACTGGAGCGCCAGAGATGGTTAAAAATGACTAAAAAAAAACTTTTTACATTTACATTCATTATAAGCTATGAATGTTTCCCCTTCTCCTGTGAGGTTTCTGGGTTTTTTGTGTGTGACCGGGACCTGTCCAACACCAGGCTGACCTTGTGTTTACTTTGCATTTGTATCAAATTCCTTGTATAAATAAAGGAAAGAGATTGAATTAAAAATTGGGGGAAATCATGTAAACATTTGTGGACTAGTTTAAAGTCATAGACCATTTCTTTAAATGGAAAATCTCAATTTAGAATAATTTGTAGTACAGGACCATGCTTAATCCAGGTTGTTGGTGTCCAGACAGTGGTGATATATTTTACCAAACTTTATCAAAGTTCTGTTTGATTTAAAGTACTGTGATACTGCACTTTGTATCTGTATTGCAATCAGAATGACTACTACTAAAACTGCTGCTACTGAATAACAGAGTTGAATGCCTTAGGCTTCAAAAGCATTATAATAGCAATTAAACCCATTTCACTAAAGTGAAGTTCTTTATGCCCAGTCACTTTAAGCCAGTCTGGTCCATCAGAGATGTATGCATTGGTTTACTTTTTCCTGAGTACAGTAAAAAAAAATATTTAAGTGTCATTCTGCCTGTTGAATTGTCACATTTGTCATGTTCTTTTACAGAGAGCAGAAACTGCTGTAGTTTCCCATCCATTCATTTTCTACATATCTGTCTTGGTCACTAGATGGCTGGTGGTGTATTTGCTGGTTGGTGGTCGAAGGTTGGCCCTTACTACTCCAAAGCATACCAGGAGCTTTGGGTTGGTGTAGGAATCATGACTTACCTTTACTACAAAGTCTCTTATGGAGGTTAGTAATTTGTATTATAAGAAATCTTTTTTTGTAAATTATATGCTGCCAGATTTTTATTTGTTTCTGCCTGTAACTGTTGTCATGTGATTTTTTTTTTTTAGGAAAGAAAGCAGTGAAATCTAGTAAGTATTACTTTCCAGTTCTTCTTTTCAATTTTATTAACAGTGGAACCTCAAATGAACAGCTTGGTGGATATAAAATATAATTGGACTGATGGATCACAACATAACGAGACTTCAGTATGAAAAGAAAAGCACCCAAGTGAAAATTACACATGTATAAAAAACCGCTTGTTTGGCTGCAGTAACAAGAGTCTTTCTTAACTTTTGGTCAAACAATTTGGCACCAGCAGTTATTCAGTGAACGTTTAAGGACTGCTGAAAACACTGTGTAGTGGATACATTTCTAATGTCAATGGTCTAACAGACATTAATAACATATTTTACCTTTATTCTGTTCTTACATATGAATCCCTGAAGTATTGTCACATTTACTTGATCTGTTTATTTATACTAGTTGTTGTACCAGTTTTGCAAATCTTTAGACCAATAGTGTCATTAAAATAGTTTGGATTTTGTGATTCATGATCTCCCTTAAGAGCCTGACCTGTTTTTAAAGTAAAGGGTTACTTAAATTGTTTCAGTGTTTAACAATACTCACTGTTGCAAACTTGCATGATCATTATGCCTTTTACTAGATGAAACTATATGATTCTAAAAACAAATGTATGTATGTATTACAGTAAATGTGTCTGTTATTTATTTTATAACTACGAACAATGCGTTGGTCTTCCTTGTAGCACCCCTCTCAGTGTTGTTCTATGCAATGCGAGCGCTTGATTGTTTCCTCTGTCCTGGAAGTCGCTTTGGATAAAAGCATCAGCCAAATGAATAAATGTAAATGTAAATAATTTGTAAAAATCTGTAGCAAATTCACATTGTTACAACATTGGTACCTGTATGCCACTGTTTTTACTAGCACTATATATGGTTAGCTAGTTAACTTCGATTTATTCACAGTTTTTGTTTTTAAAGGAACAGCATTGGGTTTAGTGCAGAACATCTTTGCTACTGTGGTTGGGTTTGCTTGATAAGAAATATAAAATAAGGTTTATACTCCTGCAATAACACATGCAATAAACCTGTAAGGCTTCTGTCACTGCAGTTTGTAGCTGCAAGAACAAATGTTAAGAAATTTAGGCCTAAGGGTTGTTCCAAAATCCAGTGTCTTGATGCTGTATAGAACAATGCTTTCACCACTGATGGACAAAATCAAGAACATCCTTGATTGTCAGGTTGATGGTGCAAGGAAAGCTGAGATCATAAGCATGACTGCAGTTATTTACTAACTTGGTAAAAAAAGAGTAAGCAGAGAGCAGGTATGTGATGCAATTGTGGATCGTCTTGGGTCGATGTTAGGAAGTCTGTACATAAAGGATATAAAACCAGTCTTCTGTTTAAACAAGCACACTCTTTCTTTGTGAAGTAACTGAAAACTTACTTATTTGACTGGCTATAAATAGTCTGTGTAGTTAAAGATTTCTTAGGTTGATGGTAAAGACTAAAAAAAACATTTTATTTCCACAGAACCTGCACACTGATTGGATGGCCACATGATGTCGCCACTGCCCCTCTCCTGTGTAAATCTCTCCCAGAAGAGCTTCATTGGCACCAGGATGTTTGTCTATGTTTCTGTGAAATGAATAAATTGCTCTGTTTATGTCACCAGACATTTGTGTTGTCTTTCATTTTTGGTATGCACCCTGATTATACCTGGTCACTTTATGCATGTTGAGTATCAGGATTACATGTGAATGAGACCAAGCCACATTCATTACTACTGTGTTGTGTGATGCTGATGACACAGGGCTGAAAAACGGCTGTCGTGTAAACAATGACCAGTTTGTACAAAAATTTTCTTTTGAATTAAACAAAAACTACGAACACATGATTGGTTGTTGCATGTTCTACAGAGGGACCATTGAGAGCATCCTGAGTAGCTGCATCACTGTCTGGTGCGGAAATTGCATGGTCATGGAGCGCAAGGCCCATCACGGACATTTACACCACACGCTGCATCCGCAAAGCCACCAGCATTGTGGATGACAACACACCCCTCACACAAACTTCTCCCTCCTGCCGTCTGGAAGAAGGTACCGAAGCATTCGGGCCTTCACTACTAGAATGTGCAATAGTTTCATCCCCCAG
>JBBPDA010000152.1:8014071-8027392 GCA_037974385.1 Arnoldichthys spilopterus | reverse complement strand
GTAGTTCGTGTGTTAGGTTTATGTGTTGAGGTGGGTGCGGAACAGTTGAGTCTTGAGTCGCTTCTTGAATGTTGAGAAAAATTGGAAAATCTTGGAAAATCATAGAAACCGTTCACTGAGGCTATTCAAACTTTTGCATATGACTTTTCTTGCTGTAATTTCTTAATCTGCTGCATTAGCTTCTGCTATATGTGTATTATTATGATCTGAAACACAAGTGCTTGAACAGATATCGGACTGATCCTCAGTATAGGTGAATGCTCTGCACTGGTGGAGTTCAGATAGAAGAAGAGGATTTTTTTACCTATTGCTTCCTAAATCTCTCTTCTTCTCTCTCTGGCTCACACAATTGGCTCACACTAGCCGGTCATTCAGGAGTCTTTAGTGGATTTTCTTGTGATGCTCTGTCAGTATCAACATCAACAATACAGGAGAAACACATACTGCATCAGCTTGAAAAAGTAGTGCTCAAAGTCAGATTATAGAGGCTATTGCTGAGCTCAGGTCCAGATATTATGTGATGGCAGGAAGCAGAGCTTTACCCAGTGTTGATGTACAGGGTGTTCGGACTGATGCCCCGTAATACGGGTCTCTGGCAGCACTTGCTGCTGCAGGGGGCAGAAAAGCAGTGAGGTGATGGTGACATAACTAAGAAGTTTGTTGGGGAGTTGGATGGGGGGTTTGGAACCCCTCGTTCCCCCCCCCCCCCCCGCCCCAAAGCTTCACCTACACTACTGTGTGCGGATACGTGCCGTTTTGCCCTCTTTTAGTTTCATTATTTATAAAAATGACAATGCGGTGGAAGACTGCACTGACTGGATGACGGGCCCCAAATTATTTATTCAGTGCTTAATGCATTCAGTGATCAAAAACTGGCATCACATTACTTTCCTCATGCCTACATCTCTTAGTTCCGTGTGTGTGTGTGTCTGTGTGTGTGTGTCTGTGTCTGTGTCTGTGTCTGTGTCTGTGTCTGTGTGTCTGCCTATGCAGATCACACTGCAGCAAAGTTTTGAAGTTTGGGTCCACTGAGCTGGAAGGCATTGTCTCCAGTGGAGGGTACAAAACAGACATCACCCTCCACTGCTTGTCCGGCTGTCACACTCCCTTAGAAGGCCCAAGTCCTGTCTGCCCGATCACTGTAAAGTCAAGATCCCATTTTGTCTCTCACTATCTCACCACTGAGGCAGCTCACTGCATTATTTTCTCCTTCTAGTTAGCCTCTCATTTAGGTCCATGTGTTCAATCTTTCAACAGCTTTACTTAAACTACCCAGATCCACATTGTCCACCTTGGACAAGTGCATTGATATTTTTTGGTGTGGGTGTATAGGTGTAAAAATATACAGTGTTATGCACTGTTGAAGGTGAAATATCCACATTTCTTCCTGTCTTTCATTGAGGAACATTGTTTTTAAACATTTCGATCATGAATTTTGGGGCCATTGACTTGTTTTAATGTTTATTCAGTTCTTGACTATAACACTGGTAAATTCTTATACTACAGCATAGTATACTGTTCTAATGTTCCTGAAACCATGTTTAATGAAAGTGTTTACATGAGAACATGTAGGACAAGCATTAGATGAATAGTTGTTGTGTGCACTCTAGCTTTTATCTATGGTGGGGTTTGGAGTGTTTAAGTTTTTTATCCCTCTGCTTACAGGGAGTCCGCAGTCTCAGGACCAGGCAAACAGAAGGACTGGAAGCAGCTCGGAGAAAAACAATGAGAACGGGGTAGGCTCATCTCTTGGTACTTTTTAAAAAGATTTTTGTGCCATCAGTCATTGTCGCCAGCGTGAGCGTGAACGTTCAGACTTGGAGGGATGCCCTCTGTGTTTGGAGTGCATCGATACATAATGAGTTCTAAAGCACACAGTGGCTTCAAGCGTCATGTTTTTACCTCTATAGCCAGTGCACTGCGAAAAGTGAGTTCAGGCTATGATAATGTAGCTTAAGCAGATTGTCTGCCATCGCACTCACTGCTTTGATTAATGGGCCTTTACTGTCCGAGCTGTTCAGAGCAAGTCTCTTTCCGCCACCTGTAACTTTAAACCACTCGTATGATTAATGTCCAGGCTTTATTTCTGGTTTCTTAAGCCAAGTATATCTGTGATTATGCTGTATATAAGATTTGTCACACTCTGCTTGTGCTTCCATGGTGTTCTGCACGACCATTGATGGCTGAAAAGACCCTCTTTAGTTTTATAGCCTTTTTAGTCATTTGCAGCTGTCTGTGCTGTTCCCTCCTAACAAGAGCCAGCACAATGAGGTGCTTTTTCTCTCGGTGCTGCACTTTCATATACTCCTTTACAGAAGTGCTCCATGTGCACTCTCTTTCATGGAAATTCTGCTATGTTCGTCCTTTTTTTTTTTTTTTTCGCGATCCACTTGATGATAAGAGCATCCTTCAGCATTACTCTCCCTCCAACCATCTGGCCCAGATTCCGGCAAGGGAAAAGCCATGCTCCAGGAAGCGGAACTAATTTTACCTTAAGGGATGGACGTGGAGGGCTGCAGACCAGCAAAGCAAGAGATAAAATTCTGCTCATGAGCCTCAGACATTTGTTGTATCGTTCACTATTGTCGCCCCCTCCGCATCTTCGTTTGCCCCTTTCCCTCCCTTATCCCGGTGTCTTGAGGCAAGAAATGACAGCCCACAGACACACTTCACTACCTCTGCTTGAGATGGCGAGCGAGGGTACTGATTAGCGAGCATGCGCTAACTGCAGCCATTCAAGCATAGACACCGACCATGCTGGTGTTCTGGTACACAGTCCAGTGATTGACGGGTCTACAGAGACTGCAGTTACTACAGATACCTGCCTACATGATCGGTCAGCTGTTTGATTTGTTTACTCTGTGTTTGGTTTCATCTGGTCCTTGTACCTGGTGTTTTTCACATCAATATCCGTGGATGTTAACACACACACACACACACACGCAGAAAGAAAATGTAAAAACTAAGACTAGATCCTAGATCTATGTAGATAAACGTGATCACGTGTAACATTTTCATCACAAACAGAAGTGCAGTTGTGTTTGTTTTTTAATGCTTGGAATGCAGAAATGCATACATTTTTGGCATATTAGATCAGAATCTGAAAATATGAATATCTTCTAATGCCAATATTTCATTTTGTGAGGTGTGTTTTCCAAATATTATACCTACAATAAATAGAAAATGGTTCTTGTTCCACAAGAACTTTCTCAATTCACTTTTAATGCTAAGTAGACTTTCTAGAATATTCTGGAACTGAGAACTGTCCAGAAGTTTCTAGAATTTCTGGGACTGTCCAGTATAAAGATATGCCAGTTTGGCCACAATAAATATGAAAGTTTTGTGGGCTGTGGTCATAAAATCAAAGTTTGTGATAAATGTGATGAGATATATATATATATATATATCTCATCACATTTGTCACAAACTTTGATATTTTTGATATACGTGTGTGTGACAGGGATTATTATTTGTCATTGTGAACACACTCAAGCACCATGACGAAATGTGACCTCTACATTTAACCCATCACACGTGCACACATGGAGCAGCAGGCAGCTACCAACAGTGCCCGGGGAGCAGTGTAGTGGGACGGTACCTTGCTCAGTAGTGCCCGGGCCGAGACTTGAACACACACACACACACACACACACACACACACACACACACACATATATATATATATACACACACTTTTTTTTTTTTTTAACAACGTGTCATTCCCCAAAAAACAATTGGGCATTTCCTCTCTGGTCCCTCAGATAGGAAGTTGATTCTGGGTTTATTTATTGTTTCATGGATAGTTTTATTTAAGCTCTGTAAAGTGACTTGCTTGGCCCGTCTGCTGAATAGTCGAACAGTAGCACATGATGCAAGGTTTGTGTATTTGGTTTTCTAGGCACATATTTGTTTTGTGGTTGTTTCCTAGTTTGTAATGTCTCATTGTCCATCTGAGCACGCTGTGTTTACTACAGTAAGTCTGAACATGTAGGAAGATCAAAGCCTGTGCGTGGCAATGATTTGTACCAACAGACAGAGCCGGTGGTCCGTCTTTCAAGGCCACTGTATTTGTTTAGACTTTTTAATCGGATGACACCCTGCTTGTTGGGCAACTCGGAGAGGCTTCCCTCTCCCCCTCCTTCAGTAGGCTCCAACAGGCTCAGTACAGCATGATACCTACTTAAAGTAATACCTCTGTACTGCGAGGCTCAACCTACTGCCTAACCTCACCTGGCACACAGACGGCTCTCTTGAGTCGGCTTGGGCTCAACAGTAGTATGGTGTGTGTGACCATTCTGTACAGATTGACCTCATAACAGACCAATCTTGTTTTGGTTTGTTGTCCTGTTGCTCCTTTATAATTTGAGGGATTACACCAATTTCATGACATAACAGCCTTTAAGAGGATCAGTGTCCTTGTTATCCCCCTGGCTTTGCTAGAGCAGGCCTGTTCTGTTTCTGCCCCCTTCAGAGAAAATACCAGACGCACTCTCACCCACTTCATGGTTACGGGTGCAAATATGCAGTTCAGTGTTTTCCATAAGTCTTTGAATTTTGAAATTTGGGGTGAAAGTGTGTGTGTGTGGGGGGGGGTTCTCATGGTACTGGGTCTTCTTAATGAAAAATATTATTTTGGAATTTATTCAAATGGGACAAATCCTCAGATGAGATGGGTTTTTTTTACTTAAAATGCAGATATTTTGGCATAGTGTCTGTACCAGTTCTGCTCCCAGCAATGCAAAACAGTTCTTCTAATGCCAGCATTTTATTTTGTAAATAATGATCAGATTCTGCGGCCATGCAATCCCACTGGTTAGCTGAATTAGGCGTGTTAAACTTTGCACTTCTTCTACAGCATTTTGACTGCGCACACAATTATTTAAAATCGCACTTGTTCGTGTTGTATCTGATTTGAATTTGGACCTGAAATAGCAGGTGGTCATTTCATCTCTGGTCCCTCAGACAGCAAGTTGATTGTGGATTTAAAATAATATTTTGTCATTTATTCAAATGGGACATAAATGGTCAGATGACTTTCAGTATATACATTATCCATACATTTTCCAGCTGCTCAAGTATCTTCACTGAATTTGAATGTAGATTCTAGTTCAGGTTTTTTATCTTTTCTTAGCCATTAAAAAAAAAGTAGAAACTAAAGGAAAAGGTCATTCATTTAGTGTATTCCCTTTTGATATATTGACTTAGTCTGTGATGTTATTGTCTTAGACATGAGAATCTTGATGCATCGAATAACAAATGATTGTTTTTACCACGATCACTCACACTCAGTCAAGCCCAGAACTTACAAGCAGGGTAATCCCTAGACACACACTCCGGCTAAAGGGGAGTTACATTTTCCCTCTCATCTAGTGGGAGGTCTCCTTCCTTGCATTCCTCTCATCATCTTACTCCCTTACACACCCCATCCCCCCAGGCCTCGTCAGAAGGGCAGTGTGGCCTGGATGCATTGGAGCATGGTCATGTGTGCCAGGGGCTCTCTGAGTTGAGCTCGTCTTGTCCAGCTTGAGTAACCCCCCACCCCACCCCCAACACACACACACACACACACACACACACACTCCCCCTTCTCTTCCTTTTTCCTTCCCCATCACTCCGCAACGTCTCTACCCATCTCTTCATCCCCGCACAGTCGGCTCAGCAGACCTGACACCCACACAGGCAGGGTTTGCTGTGTTTTGCAGGCGTGAGGTAAGGCTGCTTCTGATCTTGAGAAGAGTAGCATTGCTGCGTTTTACATCAAGCGCTACTGAATACTCCCCAACTGAGAAATCTGTTGCATTAGCCTAATTTATGAATGCATGATGAAGGCAGAGGACTAGAGTAGTAGCAGTTGTTTTTAGCTTGTTTTGTGCAAAATGATTGTGTTGGATATTTTCGAGATGCGCATGTAATCACCGGTCGCTTAAAAGTTGCCGTTTCCAGCCAGAGTGGTTGCTTATGTGTGAAACACACCATCCATCATAAACCGACCTGTGGAGCTGCAGAGCTCTGCACTGTGTGGGCAGTGTAACTTTGACTCCGTTGAAGCTGCAGTTCTCTGTGTGGGCAGCTTCTCACTGCAAGGATTACATGTTCCAGTCTTTCTGCTTTCTTTGATTCGCACTATGATTTGCCTCATATCTCGCTTAAACTGGAGAAACCGAAAAAATATCTTAATCCAATATTATTATAATGTTTCTTACAGATCGTTGACTTTTTTTTGGATACTATGTTTTTTTTGATCACTGTTAGTCTTGCCCTTTACTTCTCCGCTATTCTTTGAAACCTGCTAAATGGGAGAACAGTTCTGGTGTTAAGTTCTACTTTTGGTCTGGGTTTGGCTAGCCTTGTTCGTACCTTGCCAGCACTCCTAGCCAGCGCTCCTAGCCAAGCGCAGATTATCTCAACATCAAAAACAATCCCTATTTCGTTTGATGTTTTGGTAGGACCTCCAAATCTCTCGGCTATGCCAGTGACTTCTGGACTAAGCTAAACATCTAAAGAGGATTAAAATATTGTTTCCGTTACTTCCTAAACATAATGTACAGATGCCGGTGTTGAACCTAAAGGGTGAAGTTTTTTAAGTTCAGGCACGACATTCATCAGCTGGTGTTGCGTACAGCCATCGTAGGTTCACATTCAGAGCCATCTTAGAATAGACGCTTCACACTGACTTAAAAGCGACACCTCGCAATATTTACAGCACATTTTGGCATGCGTAAGTTTTAGGTAAGCACAAAAAGGGTGTGTATGGTATATATTTTTTTTACAGAATGCAGCAGATTTAGTGGGCCAGTCAGCATCCCTGTGCTCAGTCAGGCCTTCAGTTAAATAGCTTTGTTGGCTTTTCTCTGTCCGTGATTTCTCCACGGTTCCTTTTTTTGGAACTGAGCATAATCAGTGTAAACATTAATGATATTTATCTTAAACCATGATGTTACATATCACGGTGATTTTCAGGTGAAAATGTTTACATATGAAGGTGTTTTCAGGCTATTTTTACCATAATAAAGGCTTCTCCTGCTCTTAATTAAATATTGCCATTCTTGATGAGCCAAGCACTCCAGCATCATATGCTCTACAAAACTTGCCCTTGGGTTGAAGAGGGAATGAGCTGCTTCTAACAGGCTCTACCCACTGACCTGCTTCTTTTGTAATTTATTGAATGAGCCACACAGCTTTGGATTACTTCTTGCTTATGTGGTCAAGGAACAGAGTAAGAAGTCCCTCAGGCTTATGTGCTTGACCTCTTCATTATGAAAAGCCTATAAAACTCCCTCAAGCTCCTCTATAAACCGCACCTCCATAACTATGCCTAGAATCTCCAGGCAGTGCTGCTGCAGGTTGGGATTTTATAAGCTCCTTAAACGAATGTCAGCTGTGCCTGTGTTTGGTTTCCAATCTCTGATTACTGTTTGAACAAGCGTTGGGTTTCATTCTTCTACTGACACCTGCAGTCCTAAGCTACTCTCCAGGTCCCCAGAGATGGCCCGGCAGTATTTACACAACTGCATCTGGTGAAGTAGAAAAAGTGACTCCAAGATCATGACTTGGAGGCACTTTTCTTCAGCACAGCCCTCAAGACATACAGATAATCCAATCACCCTGGAATGTATGCTGCTTTTTTGTGTGCAGCATCCAAATGCAGGCTGCTGAAGTGAACGTCTCCATGATGCTGACATCTACGGAGTCTGCTGTGTGTGCAAACACAGACTGACATAGTCAACCTTTAAGCCATGAATCACTTCCCACACAGATTGAGTCAAGTCGTCTTTGTGGTAATGAAATTTGCAGGCGTACCATGGAGCTCACCCTGATGAGAACTGCACAGAGCGGAGTCATTATTGATCACGAACTTGGTTAACCTACCCAGAGTAAGCATGAACTTTACAAAGACCTGTAGCTGCTTCTAAAACTTTTTTTATTGAAATTTGTATTATTTTAAGGTGAAATGTTAGTGAGGTACTGTAGCTAGATGGAGTAATGCAGCAGCACCACGAATGGCTTTACCTCTGTAGAAGCAGTGCTGCGGTTGATTCTTCGGTTAAGCCAGCAGAGTTTGTACTGGCGCAGCGCTTCTTTGCAGATGTGTTTTCGTGTCTGGTTTGATCACTGCAGTGAATATGTGAGGAGTAAACGAAATTGTCCTTTGTGCCTGTTAATGCTTTTAGTCAGTGAGTGGATTTACTGTATGTTACTGTAGATTAACTTACTGAATCCACTGTATGCAGCAGAATAGATCATGGAGTCATAAGTAATTACATAAAGCTGTATGTTTGTTGTTCCTTTAGGCTGTGAGAGCTGCCAAACGTTTAATTTTCTATTGGGCAGTGGATGGACATGTAATGGAAGCAGCTCGTACATGAATTTGTACAAATTTGTGGTTGAATTTTGCTCGTCTTTGACTCCGAGGTGTTGGAGCTGCAGTTTAGCTAATTGTAATATCAGATGTGTAGCTTTAAAGCTTTTGTAGGTTAATTGTCAGGATAAGAGAGGCTGTGACGATGCGTTATATAAAAGAATTTTGCGTTTGTCATGATTGCCATACCAGAAATCTATAGTGTCATTTTAAGACAGTTAGGGCAGTTTCCAAAATGTAGTCTTCAAATACCACACTGCAGTTTAGTGATTGAGCACATCGTTTACTAATAATGTGATTCAGGTGGATGAGAAACCTAAAGAATCAGAATTTCAGTTTTATTTGACCAAGGATGTTTGCTCGCGCAAGGAATTTGTTTCCTGCCAATGGCGTCTCCCTAGTGTTAAACAAATAAGGCAGTGCACGTATAAGATACAGACAGTACAATGTGATGCCTAATAGATCATGTGCAGTACAGTACATAATATACTATAATGTGCTTTTGTGGTAAAAAGTGAAAAAGTGACGATTTGTCGTTGTGAACACACTCAATTACACAAGGTGCACCGCAGTGAAATGTGACCTGTGCATTTAACCCATTGCACGTGCACACGTGAAGCAGAGGGCAGCTGTGAGAAGCACCCAGGGAGCATCATAGAGAGGGGGTAGTTTGTTCAGTGGTACTTCACTGGTACCCGGGTCGTAACCTGAACTTGCGACCTTCTGTTCACAATGGCAAGGTCCTGACCACTAGGCTACTACTGTCCTGCCCTGCCCAAAAAACTGTACGTTGGGGAAATTCCTGGGTTAGGAAATAAAGACTGCTTAAATGTATTCAAAAGTGTAAAAATTGTTGCGTGTTCAGGCCTGGGTATGGTTAAGTCTACATTTAACTGGTCACCAGCGGTGTGTTATTTACCTATTTAATCTACATTCATCCTTCTGTATCATGTGCTTTAGCAGAAGGACCATTTCACTCTTTAACGGAGCGCAGTGAAGCTGAACCCTCGTCTTCTGACCGTAAACCCTGTGCTCTGAGTGAGGATACATGGTGCTCCTGGACAGTTTGAAAGGGCAAATAATGAACAAGAAGAGAGCGATGCACTAACGAGGTTTGCATTGAAACTGCAAGCTAATGTTGCTCGGCTGGGGAGTCGCTGTTCTCGAATGCTTTGTCCAAGGTAGTAGCCTGAGAGGTTTCCTCCAAAAAAGCAAAACAAAACCACTGGCTATAGGTCATGTCTCCCTGAAAACGAAGAATTTAATCCGTCACGCTGATTTAAAATGACACTTTGTTTGATCTGGAGCCGAGCCACTCTTGCCCCCGACTAAATCCGCTGGCTATTTTTTCACTGATTGCTAATCGTTAGGGAGTGCTGTTTAGTGCTGGAGAGGGCAGGGGAGAGGAGGAAAAGGAGGGGGGGGGACTCACAGATTCCGTATGAGTCGGTGGGAGAGAGAGGTGCTGCTTTGCTGAGCGGAGAGAAGCTCATGCTTTACCGCCTTAATTTGTGGTGTGATTTGAAAGCGAAGTTGGGAGACATCGAAGCCATTGACGCTGGAGCGCATATGGTTGTGAGATGGAACTGAAGCACTTGGAGGCAGTGCAGGAATTAACAGCAGCAGGACAATGCAGCAAAATAAAAGTGCGCTCTTGCAGAATAACGTGGGGAAACGCTCATCAGGTACAGCCTTTCTGTTCTCCGTGCATGTGCTGCCAATACTATATATAAAAACTCTATGTCTGAAATTTTCTTTTGCATTTTAAAAAATGGCCACTTGGCTTTAGTACTTCTTACATTTTCTACCATCTTTTATCTAGATGAAGTGGACTGTGGTATTTTATGGAATTGCAATGAGTTTTTAACTCAATTTAAACTTTTAATTATGAAATCTTCATGTCTTTTGTTCACAATGTGTCACCGTTCAGTAGTTGAAACAATGGCTGTTAACCATCTTACTTAGAAAATGCCTTCTACGTTTGTTGTCCTTATTAGCAGGGGTGTAAAAATGAAACGATCTGTATCAGTGCATTGACCAAAATAGCTCACAATCTGATTTTGTGACCCATAAAAAAATCCCATAAAATATTTTACTGTGAGCAGTGTTTTGTAGTAAAAAGCTGCTTTTGCTTATGACTACACAGCTGTATTTGGACTTTAATAAGTGTTCAGGTTATAATTTGTTTGCATGTGTGAGTTGATGTAAACGTAGCAGATTGTGTTTTGACTGCAGACCCCAGTATTCAACTGAATCAGTTGATTCGCATCAAACTGAATCGCATGGCTGCAATTTTTAAGGTGTCAAAATGTCAATCAAAACACATCCGGTCATTGACCAAAATCATCAGATCGGCTCAAATCGTGATGAAACTCATGCTTTACACCCCTACTTATTTGTCTAGCACTCATTTGAGCTTGAACTCTCATAAGCAGGCTTTCTAGCCAGCCTAGCTTGTATTTTATTGTTGTTGCCATGCAAATATCGTACCGGATGAATAACAGGGCAGGAAAATAGACAGAACATACAAATGTCATTGGCCAGTGGCATTATGACATTTCTCATATTGACAAAACAACACTAATGAATTATCTACATAGGTGATCAGATTATTAGTTTAGCCAAAAATAGATTTAGCCACTGGCTGTAGGTGACCTAGCAGTGCTACTGTGGCCACAGTTCTGTGACAGTCGTATGTTGATTGATTACTGCACCAATATAGTGCACGATCACACTTCAGTACAAACAGTTATGTGAGTTTATGATCAGATCTTATGGGTTTACATAACCTGAGGCCGTTGACCATGTACGTACTTCCTACAGTGTGAGAACTAGTGCCAGGGAACTTAAAACCAGAAGGAGAATCTTCTCTTTTATCGTAAGTGAAGCTTTATTTCCTTTTTGAGCTTTTTCTTTTGGACGTATCCTGCACAGACATGCACCTTATATCTTGCCGTGTCTAGCAGTAGAAGTCGTCATGTTGGTTAAGCACGATGAACCCTGGGTGTCTTTCAGCACCAGTTGATGTATTGTTGTCTCTCCATAGTTGAGCATATCAAATATTAGCACCATGCCTGACCTGGTTTGACCCATGGACTGACCCTGCTCCTCATGCTTAAATAACCTCTGCAAACTTCCCACTTTGTCCGACTTCCTGTTTCACACTGTCTAAATGCACTTGCGGATTCCAGTTAGATCAGCGCGCAAGATTGGTACGTGGCTTTGTCGGAAACCTCTCTTTCTCTGTCCAGAGAGAGCAGCTGTGAGAAGAAGTGCTGCCAGTCTTAGAGCTGGTTATATTAGTGCCAGTGAAGTGAGACCGTACGAGTCCGTTTGTTAAGGCAGCCTTGAGGTGAGCTTATTGAATGGACAAGCGATGAGCGGAAGACCAAGGGTAAGGAAAAGGCTTTTCTTCATGTCCGTTGCTTTTGCTTTTTGCTGAGATGAGAATTTATGTGTTTACATGTCCGTGTATGAAAGACACTGTTCGGTCCCTTCTGGAGGTACGTGATTGCAACACACACTCATGAAAATGTTGCCATGGTGAGGGCATCACTGGTGGAAACGGGGGACAATCAGAGGAGTGTTTGTAAGGTGGAAAAGGCAGAAGGATGCTCGGTATTCTTTAAAAATCCTACAATCATGGGTGCGTGGACCTGTTTGGCATCCGTGGCTCCTAGAAAAAGTCAGCATCGGGTTTATTTCTCTACCACGGGAAAACTAAAAAATAAATAAATGGAGTATTCCCTTTGTTGTTGACCAGCTACAGCGCTGTTAATGTGGCATTAGTGGCTTCATGGTGACTACTAAGGAATAAAGGCCTGTAGATGGCTAACAGGGCTTTACAGTGCACGTTGGTGGAGCAGACTTGGTTCCTGGCTGATCCTCTCAGGTGGCGGGGGCTGCTCCATCACTCTTTCTCTATTTCTCTCGTACTTTCACCCTGACTTTGCGGCGCACTTGCATCCAGAAGAATTGATCGTCTATCAGCTCGGCCAACTCATAACTTCAGCCAGTCAGCCTCCAGAATCTCCTTGCTCATCAATTACGTTCTCTGCCAAGGGTGCACAAGCTTCTACAGAGACATGGACTCTGTCCAAGGAGGCTCCACTTCATTTTTCTTATACATGGATGGTTCTGCATGTTTTGCACCACGCCGGTGGTGGCGTTGGCTCCTCAGTCTGTCTTGACTGCAGCTTCAGCTTCTTCAGTCTAAACTGCAGCTCCTGTAAGCGGCTGTGTTTCTCTGAATGAGCTTGTTAGATTTTTCCCCCTTTTTGAATCTTCACTGCATGGCAGTTCTGCTCTGCTGCCATGACGACAGCGCAGCAATGGGTGCTGTGACGGACAGCTCGCTCTTATCGGCCAGAATGCAGAGTGACAGAGTGTGTGGGTCTGCTCTCTGTCTCGCATGGACCTGTTTACCCCGCTCAGCTAAAAAACAGAGCCATTTCTTTCCCTGATGAGCTAAGCACAGCAGAGCAGAGCAGAGCAGGCCTACGCTAGCATTAGCACTCTGTCTATAATTAAGCTGTGTGTGTTTACGCAGCCACAGGTCATTTCACACCCTGTTCTCACTACAGCGAGCGCTGCAGAGCAGACACGAGAGCACTTTCTCCCCTCCCTTTTTCTTTCTTCTCCCTCTCTTTGACAGTCCCTCTATCTCACTATCTCCCCCCATCTTTTTCTCTCTTTTTGTTTATTCCCCCATGTTTCTTTCTCGCTCTCTCCTCTGACCGATTATGTCTAATCAAGGTGTTCCCAGTCAAAGCAGATGCTGTTATTGCTGCTGGTCTGGACGTGGATCTGTCTGGGCTGCTGTGAATAGATCATAGTACTCACTCGTTTTAATGGAGTGTTTTTGTTTGGGCTTCTGCAATTAACTGCTTTTCTCTCTCTTTCTCTCGCTCTCTCTCGCTCTCTCTCGCTCTCTCTCGCTCTCTCTCGCTCTCTCTCTCTTTC
>JBBPDA010000152.1:7984211-8013632 GCA_037974385.1 Arnoldichthys spilopterus | reverse complement strand
GCTCGCTCTCTCTCGCTCTCTCTCGCTCTCTCTCGCTCTCTCTCGCTCTCTCTCGCTCTCTCTCGCTCTCTCTCTCTTTCTCTCTCTCTCTCTCTCTCTCTCTCTCTCTCTCCCTCCCCCTCACCTTTTTTTTTTTTTTTTTTTTTTCCTTTTTCTCCTCCCATTACCTATCCCTCCCTCTCTGCAGGTGGGGAACCCTCGTGTGGAGCTCACTCTCTCAGAGTTGCAGGAGATGGCCACGCGACAGCAGCAGCAGATCGAGGCCCAGCAACAGATGCTCGTCGCTAAGGTAACCTACCCAGTGTGTGTTTGTGGTGTGGGTGGTCCTGCTGTGCCTTTTTGTGTTGTGCATTTATTCACTGCAGAGACCAGGCAAAACAGCACTGATGGACACTCCAGTTGTTCGAAAGAGGTGAAGTGTTAGGGTAAATGTACTGTAAACGTTGAGGATGAAGCAGGAGGTTCATGAACAGTGATCAGACGTAACAGAAATGTTACGTGCTGATGTATCCGTTTACACTGCAGCCTGACTAACTTCTGTTTGTTTCTGGACCAATAGAAATGTCTGAGCGTTTCCAAGTACTAAACACTCTTGGCTTGAGTCTAGCGTGGAAGATTTTGGGGTTTGCCCGTTTGCTCACTATGCTTTTAGATGAGTCTTGTGTGTTGTATTCAAAACACTGCAGCTGTTTGAAAGCACAACATGGACCTATGTGCTCAGAATATATTTTAAGTGTGTGAGGTCAGCTGTGGGCTTTCATTAGTGCTCCTGAGTGGGTGTTTACAATAGTGTGCGATGGGGTGGTGAGCTCATCTGTTTACTGGTGTGGTGAAATCAGTGGTGATCACTGCAGTGCAGCCCAGAAAACCAACACAATGCCAGTAATGTGGCAAACACAGTCAGTATGTCCAGTATGCCTCAGCAGGCATTTCTCACCAGCCCAAGCCAACTATCATCTAAGCACTTGTTTTCTCATTCAGAACAAAGACCAGAGTGAGGAATCTGGGGCTGCTCAGTGCATGCTGATTGCTGACAGGTTCTGTTCCTGGATCAGTTCGGTGCTCGGAGGAGCTCCTGGAGAATGAGCATGAAACTGACTCGCGATCTGTCGCTGGAGCAGGAGCAGATGGAGAGTGGCTGTTTTCCAGAAAGGGATAATGGAAGGCTGTGAGTGGTTAGAAGGGCTATGATGGCACTGAGCTTCCAGTCACTGAGAGGCCACCACTACACAGCTATATTTAGCTCTACCACTCACTTTAAGCCCACTGTTCTAAACCACTTGTGTACATGTGGTTGTTGGGGAGGAAGAAGCTTTAGGGTTTCATTCATGAACATTTTTTCCTGTGTGTCCGTGATGTCCCTTGCACTCTCCGTATGTCTATAATTAGTTTGCGTTTTCTTTTTGCATAGTGCAAAAGTTTACATACCCCGAGTCAAATGACATTTCTGCTGATTTTCTAGATGAAAATAAGTACACAACCTCTACAAAGAAAGCACCTTACATGTTTAAGTGCACAGTTATCTGCTGAATCCAACTTATTTGGGGAAGAGATGTCATGTTCAAACGTTTGGCATGTTTGATGTGTTATAAATATACAAATTTTACTCTAAAATTGCAGAAAAATGTCAGATTTCGACATGAGACATCCTTTAGAGCGTTGTGATTTTATTTCATTTTGACAGTCAGACCTGTTATTTTATGAGGGAATGTCTACACACTTCTGCACTCAGCTGTGTCTATCTCGACGGAATAGTTTTCGTTAAGCTGCTTCTCATAATGACTGTGCAGGCGTGCGGTGTCAGATGATGACGTAGTGTCCTGAGAGCACTCCATTCCGTGACAGAGCTACAGCTGCCTCAGGCTTCGAGCCTGTGCTCCACTTGCTTATTATGCACTAAGAGCTCAGCGATAGTTTTTCACACTCCACACACACTTTATATGACCCGCGTAGAGAGATGGATTTATTTTGAGTGGATGGGTGGGTGGATAGAGCGATATTAGGATGCTCTGATTGACTTCCTGTATGCATATGTGTAGGTAAGTGCTTGTGCAGTGTTTGGTATATTGTTGGTTGTAAAGTTTGGGGTTTAAATCTAGGATATTTGATGCTTATTGTGCTTGGACTCATAGCTGTTTTTCTTTGTTTGTATGTGTGTTTGTGCAGGAGCAACGCTTGCGGTACCTAAAGCAGCAGGAGCGACGGCAGCAGCAGACGGTGTCTGAGACGGAGAAGCTGCAAAGGCTAAAGGAAAGAGTGGAGAGCCAGGAAGCTAAGCTCAAAAAGATACGTGCCATGAGAGGCCAAGTGGACTACAGCAAAGTTATCAATGGCAACTTGTGTATGTGGACTTCAGACACACCTCATGAACCTGGCTTATTACTCTTACACCCATTTGCTCACTCACTCATGCATGTTTAGCAGGTTGGACGTTCTTCAATAAAGAGGAGCACTGGTGTCACTTTTGTGTACATCATGGAGAGATAATCATTGGACAGAAGGATTTCACACTTTGCCCACTTTTACAGTATTACATTTTGGACTGTAATACCAGTTAAAATATAATCAGTGACATTATTTTGACATTTTAATTCGTGTACGCACACGTCTTGATGCTTACTTGATACATAGGTCACTTGGAATAGCTGAAGAGAAAAGATCTGTCCTAAATGTGACCGTATCTTACATTGTTGCACGTGTGCATTGCAAACCCTTAGGTGGACGAACGTTAGAATATTAGGTTCGTCTGGTGAGTAAGAGCTCACAGTCACAGATGGGGATACTCACCCACACACTCCGTTCCATCTGGGACCGTCTTTATTGCTCAGGCCAAAGCTCAGTTTTGAAACGTGTGGGCATAAGAAATGAGCTCTTAATGACAATCATCCTTCCAGCAATGGAATATAGGTCACCAGCAGCCTTGGTGAACTACTACATGTCTGATTGTTCGTTCAGTTCAGTCCAGTTCCGAGCTCGTTGCAGTGCAGATGATGTGTTTCTGTGTAGAGAACATGACTCTGATTTATCTTGCTTTTACTCCTGTAGTTAAGGAAGAGTTTTGTGAATTTTTCCACTTCCGTCTCTATGTAATCGATCAGTCTAGACATGTTTAATGTCAAAACTCCGTTTTGGACCTGAGCTGCGAGGCTAAATAATCATTCTTTTAATTCTATATGGCCGACATGGCTTCTTAAGCAAATCATGTTGGTATTGTTTTCGTTGTGTGATTTTGGACCTTGAATACTGTAGCCTAGCAACAACTTGACTGCAGATCAGAATGTCATCTTTTCTTGCATGTAAGCTGTGCTTGCCATTGTCATGAAATTTTTAGCTGCTGGGACTGAGTTTGGAGCAGTGATCGTCTGTTTGCATAAGTGCATTTGTATGGCTTTGTGTGTTGTGCCACTAGCTGCAGAGATCGAGCACATCAGTGGGCTGTTCCAGGAGAAGCAGGCAGAGCTGCAGGCAGCTGTGCTGAGGGTGGACCAACTCAGTCAGCAACTGGAGGACCTGCGGAGAGGCAAACTCAATGGCCTGCAGAACCTCGGGGGGCATGTCACCGGCACTGCTGCCCTGGAGCTTCGCAAACTCTACCAAGAGCTTCAGGTTTGCAGACCTGCACACACCACACACACACACACTGCAGTTAATAGACTAGCAACGCGCTGTACTGAATGTCACCATTCCTTTTTAAGAAGTTTCTCCAGTCAGATTTGTATGTTCTGTGTATTTTTAAAAGTAGCTTTGAACTGAACAGAATTGAATCTTCTTGAGAGAAGGGAAGCCTAAGTATAGACACACGCCTTAGACTTTCCTCTGACTATCCCAGAAGTGTGATTGTACTCTAGGGCCTTAGACTGAAGAGATGATTGGTTGAGCTTCCTTAAGCAGTGGGTCTCGAACTGACCTCCGTACCCTCAGACGATCATCGTTTCCAGTGTGCTAGGCACAAAAACGTTTACTCTTGGGATTGCAGTAATTACTAATGGAGATAATGTTGTGGTTGCTCTTGTTGTTGTTTTGTTGCATGTCAGATCCGTAACAAGCTGAACCAGGAGCAGAACAGTAAGCTGCAGCAGCAGAAGGAGCTGCTGAACAAGCGCAACATGGAGGTGACTCTGATGGACAAACGGATCAGTGAGCTCCGGGAACGTCTCTATAAGAAAAAAGCTGAGGCACGTCAAAAAGAGAACCTGCCTGTAAGGCCAGGAATGCAGCACACACACACACACACACACACACACTCACACACACACACACATATGCACATATGCCTTGTTTTTATTAAAAGTTTCAAAATAACCAACTATGACATGGACATTCTCTTTTCCTCTGTGTCTGTCAAGCAAATCTCTCTCTCTCTCTCTCTCTCTCTCTCTCTCTCTCTCTCTCTCACCCCATCTCTCTCACCCTCTCCATCCTTCTTTACAGTTGAACCGAGCAACTGGCCCTCCCTCCCCTCAGCCAGCTCAAGGCACTACAGGCAGAGTGGCAGCAGTTGGGCCTTATATCCAGGTGCCTGCGCCAGCACGCCCTGAGAGTGGCTACATGGTGCCCCCAGACCCCCTCAAACCTCAGCCCCTTGGCGTAAACACACCAGCCAACCATGCTCGATCTAAATCAGGTCAGTCATTACCTACTGCAGTTTTAGCTTTTTTGAGCTGTGACACACTTAATTTTTCTCTAATGATGTTGATATTTTCCTCTTCAATTTGCTCCCTTCTCCATGTGCATGACCGTTTAATCGCATGGTTTTTTTTTGGTGTTGAAATATGAGTAAAGGGTAATTTTATTAAGACATAGCAGGCTCGTGATAGTCATTCGGCACAAGCCATTTAAGCTAGGGACTTCAAACGAGCTATATGCGTATGTGTCCAGCAGGGGGAGACTTTGAGCAAATATGCAGTTAGTCAGTTAAACTTTGTTACTCGCTGTAATAATCTTATGCAGAGGAAAAACAGAGCAGAGTCTTACATGTATCCCACACCTCCCAGCTCTGTGTCTCTCCATACTTAGTTTACTGTTCATTTATGATTTCTTTCTCTTCTTCTCTAACCTCTTGTGTGATCTCTACTGTGTGCCCTGTGTGTGCGCGTGTGCGTGTGTGTGTGTGTCTGTATGTCTCTCTCTCTCTCTCTCTCTCTCTCCTCTCTTGGCTATACCTGTCTGTACTGTGCTGTTGTGCATTCTGTGTGGGTGGTGGGGGTGGGGGCGATGTTCAGATGGAGTGAGAAAGCCCCCTGGCCCCTGGAAAGTCTCTGATTTAGACATCATAGTGGATCAACTTCCGTCCTCCTCTCCAGAGTCCGGCCCTGGCCCCGGGGCCCCTGCCACCACCTCTTCCTCCTCCACAGCGGGGCCAGAAGGAGCCTCTCGTGAGTGGGAAGGTGTCTCATGGAGGGCTGGAATAAAGGCCTCTGAACCTTATCCAGAGTATTGGACAGGATCTACAGTCGCTGCATTCTCTCACAGCTTAGCACAACAATGACTTTGGAAAATGTTCTACACTTTCCAGTGTTTCCCCTACATTTTAGAAGGGACGGCAGTAAACGTGCGTGTGTGCGTGTGTGTGTGTGTGTACATGAGTTCTTAGTGTAGCTTCCTAGCCATTTAAATGATGAAGATGAAGTACCATGCTTGACCCCATTCAGAGGTAGACCACCAGGGTTTAAGTACATTCTACATTAAAACCAAACCATAGCAAGGGAATGTTATTTTGCATGGTATTTCTTGCTTGAAAGTTTGTGAAACCTGTAAAATGTTCTACATTTTTATATGAATGTGACCTAAAGCATCACCTGATTTTCAAACAAGACGCCTACTGTCCTAGATCTCAGGAGTAGCTGTTTAAGGGAAGGGGAAACACTGCTATTACATTTCTCATGTTTTGACCAGAATTTGCATTGAAATAGTAGTGTTCCAGATTAAATGGATCCGCCAGAACTGCTCAGATGAAATTTTCCAATTCCAATACTGCGGTGTTCAATATTTTCCCATGAGCACCACTGAGGTGTCATTACCAGTGCGCAGTACTGCAAAATGCTTTCGCTCAAGTGCTGAATGAACATTTATCCTAGCAGCACACTGCTGATCCTGTGTATGTGAGCGTGTGTAAATGTGTATGAATGAGATCTGTCTATAACTGGTGTTGCGCGCGTGCGCTCCTTCTGGCCTGTTTGAAACTCTACCCTGATAAGGTTCACAAGGTCCTCCCAGCCTCCTGATCAATAAGACCGGCAACTCGCTTCAGCAGTGCTTCCTCTATGACCTTTTGGTTCCATTTCATACCATCTACTCATAACATAGAACAAACAGTTGATCAGTTTCCTTATAATGTACAAAAACAACACATGGCAGAATTAAATTCCCTCCATTCGTCTTGGGTGCCCCAGGCTCATGACTTTGTATCATGTTGAAAGTCTGAGCACTCAGGCAGCAGTTTGGCTGTGACATCATTTTGCATGTATTCATTTATTATATGTCTTGGACGTGCTAAAACCAGTTAGATTGAAGAATGTAGTTAGATACTGGAATTGAAATAACCCTATTCATCTTTACGCACGTCTAAGACATAGTGAACTGTTTGAATACCATGTTTTCTACCTGCACAGAAAAATTCACTTAAAGAATCTGGCTCAGATTCTTTAATTATAGGAAACACTTTCTCATCTTTAATACTGTTCCTCTGCCATGAATACTACCCTGCCGCTAAAAGGCACACGCTCAGTGCCCAACGAAATACTGCAACAATTTTTAGGACACACACAATACCTGAATCTGCGCTTTTCCACTAATTTACCAGCAGCCGCATAGAAAAATGTACAACCCTGACGAGTAAAGATTTTCTTGGAAAATGCCACATTATGCCCTTTATGCTAATGCCTTCTTCTCCCCTGTGCAGCTAATGATGCAGGATGGCCCACCCTAAACAAAGGCAATGCATCTCTCAAGCCCCCAGACTGGAAAGAGTCGATAGGAGATCCCTCCAGCAAAACAGTCTCTCCTGCTGCCACCCCAGCAGATAAGGTTGGACATTGTTTTTTCTTGTGTGACTCTTTAATGTCCATTTATATCATTTTTCTTTGGCTCAGATGTAGCCGATCAGCCAGTGCGTAATGTCTGAAGCTCCAGTTTACAGTATTTACTCACAAGTAATGGAAGCTTATGGCCACCAGCTAGCACCTGTCTGAATCATCACATACACGACTCTGAATGCATCGTGGTGTACAGAAGTATGAACAAAATTCAGACGGCATGACTTTTTATTAACCATGCAATGAGCGGAGTATGTCCGTGTTTTAATTTATTGACAATTTGTTCCTCAAGGAGCTGAATCAGGTGTGTTTAATCAAAAAAAAATACCCACCAACTAACTTTGGCCCTCTTGGACTTAGGGGTGTAACAATGAATTGATCTGTATCAATGCATTGATCAAAATAGAGCACGATCTGATGTATCGATGTGACCAATAGAATCGCTGTGTTTATTTCACAATTAATTTTACTTATTTTGCTTTGAGCAGTGTTTTGTACAGAGATGCTGCTTTTGCTTATGAATACACATTTGTATTTGACCTTTAATAATAGAATGTTCGGATTATAATGTTTGCATGGGCAAGATCATGGAAATATAGCAGATTGAGCGAAATTTCATCATATTTCATACTGACGCATCAAAGTGAATCGCATCAGTGCAAATATTAAGGTGTCAAAATGTATCAGATCTTTGGCTAAAATGGTCGGATTGGATTGAAACGTGATGGAATTTGTGTTTTACACTGCTACGTGGACTACAGTTTGCCCCCACTGTTTTATATGGATGATGCAACTGGATCTGTGTGTGATTGTGTTGTCTTGCTTAACAAAACTGTTGCTTTTTCTGTTGTAGAGTCCAGACTCCAATAAACTGGGCTCAGCCCCTCCTCCCTGTAAGCCCCAACCTCCTCCGTATGGTGCCCACACCAGTTCCCACCCACTTTCATCTGCTAACTCCGGCTCTACAAGCTCACTGGACCGCCGCAAAGACATTCCGCTGCGCCCTGTCCCAGGCCATCTGAACAACCCCCCAAACACTAATCCACCACCCCCACCACCAGCCTGGCCACGAGTAGGCCCCTCCACTGGATCGTCCTCCCAGCAGATCCAGCAGCGCATCTCAGTCCCACCCAGTCCTACGTTCCAGCCCAGCTCACCCCTTTTCCCCCCGGGAGAAAGACCTGACCCTCCTCTGGCTGTGGCTGTACGCCCATTTATCCCAGACAAGGGATCAAGACCACAGTCGCCCAGGAAAGGCCCAGCTACCATGAACTCCAGCTCTATCTATCACATGTACCTTCAGGGTGTGCCCAAAAACTACCCACCTGGGATCAAGCCTGCTGTTAGAGCTGGTAAGACAAATTCCAGAGAAGAAATATTATAAACAGTATAAGGGGAAATAAAAGCTGAAAAACATAAACAACAATGGAAAAATCTTTTTCTTTTCTGAGGAAATGATATGCACACTGTAAATATCTTGCCCAGAGTAATGTTTTTTGATTTTATGACCATGATTTGTGCTTTTTTTATCTACAGTGTATGGGAAACCACTCTTGCCCTCCAGCTCCACTCCTCCCTCTCCCCTGCCCTTTACAGGTTCGGGGTCATTTCCAGTGCTGCTAGGTGCTGCAGGGGACATTGTGGACAGTGAATTGGACCCTGAGGGCCAAATGATGTGTCTCCCAGAAGGACCTCCACCCATTGTAGACCACATCCCTCGACCGCTCAGCCCAACCAAGCTCACTCCTATGGTTCACTCACCTATGCGCTACCAAAGTGATGCAGAGCTGGAATTGCTGCGCAAGAAGTTGGCCAATGCTCCACGGCCACTAAAGAAACGCAGCTCCATCACTGAGCCTGAGGGTCCAAGTGGCCCCAACATCCAAAAGCTCCTCTACCAGCGCTTCAATACCTTGGCTGGTGGAATTGAGGGAGGAGTAGGAGGAGATGGACCAGTAACTCCTTTCTATCAACCAACAGGAGCTGCAGGCGAGGCGCTGTCCGACGCAGACAACGGAAACCCGCCCTCTGAAACACCAGCCATTCCTCAAACTGATACTGAGGTGGCACCCTCAGATGCCCTGCCTCAGGGTGACGCAAATGATAATCAGCCCATGCCAACAACCACTGAAACACTAGCCCCACCAGCACTAGAGCCATCAGAGGATGATAACAACAACCCCGCGGGGCTCTCGGCTACCCTGCCCAGTCCTGTGCCTGAGGCCAGCTCACCACAAGAAGCAGCGACCTCACCATCTTCTCAGTCTGCTGTGAGTATCTCTATCATAAACACATAAACATGCAGGCTATACACAGGCTTTGGTCATTTCCTTTCATATAGGCTCTGTGGTGCTGATTGCTGAAATAGGGGTTCAGGAAAGGGGTTCTCCAGGACTGGGACTGGGGACCACTCTGTAACAGTGATAACATTTAAGCAATGATCCCAAATATGTAGTTCTGTTCATACTTACTCAAGTTATTCTGATAAAGACAGCGTTAAAACCTAGAGGTCAGAGCATTAAGCCTGTTTATTAGTCTGCCATTGGATTTATTTTTTTTTGGTTGGGTGCAGATTGCTGCGGTCATTGAATAAAATCCTGATAGTGACAATTATCATTTTTTTATTACACCGTTATCATCTACATGAGTCATAAATACTGCATTTGAATGAGATACAATCCTGGCGTCTTTAGGAACATACCACACACAATGCGTTCAGCTTTAGGTTGACTAAATACATGGTTGCCCCCTGCTGGATATAATTGGAACTGCTCTGACAAGGCTTAAATTGCTATGTGCCATTTCAAAGTTGCATCTTTTGTCTGTAGGAGAAGCGTACTAACCTGAAAAAGCCTAACTCTGACCGAACGGGCCATGGATTCAGAGTGAAGTTCAACCCTCTTGCTCTGCTCCTGGATGCCTCACTGGAGGGCGAGTTTGACTTGGTGCAGAGGATCATTTATGAGGTACACAAGCAGTCGCCCACGAGTAGAAAAATACCTTCCTCAGCATTACTTACGGTATACCTTCAGAAATAATCAGTACTGCTGTTGATCCAGAGTTTACATTTTTATGTTGACTCATTGTCTGGTCTTTGGTACAGTTATAAATCTTGATCATAAGTATTTTAATCATTAGTCCCATACTGTTTACTTTTCTCTCTGAACAAATCCAGTATTGAATGTTAATCTTGTAATAAACTGGATATTGACAGGTTGAGAACCCAAGCACACCAAATGATGAGGGCATTACACCGCTGCACAATGCAGTGTGTGCTGGACACCACCATATTGTCAAGTTCCTGCTTGATTTTGGAGTCAATGTTAATGCAGCAGATAGTGATGGCTGGTGAGTAAAGTTCAGATTCCAAGGTGTGTGTATATGTGTACGTGTGTGTAAGTGTGTGTACATTGCCATGTTTGTGTATTCTTCCAGGACGCCGCTGCACTGTGCTGCATCCTGCAATAGCGTGCACCTCTGCAAGCTGCTGGTGGAGTCCGGTGCCGCTATCTTTGCCACCACCATCAGTGATGTGGAGACAGCAGCAGACAAGTGTGAGGAGATGGAAGAAGGCTACATCCAGTGCTCACAGTTTCTTTATGGTAATACTTTGTGCCTTTTTGTCACTTAACTTCCTCCTGCTCCTTTACTTCTTACTAGTCATTTTATTTTATGCTTTTTCATTTTCCAGCAAGTTCCACAACTGCAGCAGAGTTTCGTATCTGCATGTGTGTTTCTTCCCCCACCAGACTGCAGTAATCATGAGCACTGTTAATTATAGCAGTTCTGATGAGCAATGGGACAAGGGCATCTGAAGCCTTCGGGAAAACTAAAAATGTTGTATATCTGTTTGCTTGATCTCTCTAAGTAAAATGTACTACATTTGCTGAATATCCGTATTTTAAGGAACAGGTCAAATTTGAACAATCAAAAAATCGAATGTAGCCCAGAGGTAGCCAATCAGCTGTGACTCAATTAGGATGTAACTTCTACTTAGTTTAGCACTGGAGCTACGAGGTTACTACAGTTTTGGTGTTCCTTGTTATTGATTTTCCCATGAAAAGTGACCTTGGATTTGAGAAAGGCACTATATAAATAAAAATATATATTATTATTATTATTATTATTATTATTATTATTATTATTATTATTTATAGTATTATTATTATTATTATTGTTGTTGTTGTTGTTGTTGTTGTTGTTGTTGTTGTTGTTGTTATTATTATTATTGTTATTATTATTATGTCTAACAAATTAGAGGTCAAAACTCCCACTAATTCTTGTTTATCAGTCCCCAAAAACTTTTCTCGGCCCATTCACACCTCATCTATGTCTTCATTAAGCTGGTGCAGGTTGAGAATGTGGTTTAGGAGACAATATGAAATAAAAGTAAAACATTGTGAGTAGTCTTTTAAGATAACAGGTATTTTCTGAAAACCTGAGTGCCCACAAACGTCTTTTTGTATTTATAGTTGCAAAACTGGCAAATCATTTCTGGAGAGTCCCAGAAAGTTCTAGAAAATTCTGGACAATCTAGAAACTTCTAGACAGTTCTCACAGTTCCAGAATATTCAGCCTTTAAAGTGAATGGAGAATGTTCTTGAAAACAGATCCATTTCAAAATGACATTGTCCAGACAAGCAAAGTTTATGTGGAACAACAGCCATTTAGGCATAATGGATCATCATTCTCTGTTATGTAGTGTTATAGGGGGAGCACTAGGGTCGGTGAACCAAAACCTGCCTCTGTTTTGTTGGTGAAAAAGTTCAGAATAAGTTTATAGAGTAAAGCAACAGTGGAATAAGGCCTCACATCTAATAATTCAGTGCTTGCAGCTGCAGCTTGTTTTAAATTAGGTGCATTAAGTTTTGCTGTGGACAAATGTAGTACAGCCGGGCCTGACTTTGTGTGTGTGTGTGTGTGTGTGTGTTTTTACGTGTGTGCAGGTGTGCAGGAGAAGCTGGGCGTGATGAATAAGGGAGTTGTGTATGCTCTATGGGAGTTTGAGGCCCAGAGTGCAGATGAGCTTTCCTTCCAGGAAGGAGATGCCATTACCATCCTACGCAGAAAAGATGAGACTGAAACAGACTGGTGGTGGGCCAGACTTAATGACAAGGAGGGCTATGTCCCTCGCAACCTTCTTGGGGTGAGTTCTTACACTTTTCTATGACCAACTTTCATGTGATTTCACATTTATCAAATAATTCCCTCTGTTCATGAACTACAGATTCAGTCACAAACATGTTGAATAGTGATTAGTGTCTTAAAGCAGTAGTCAAAAAAAATCTGTATTTACACAACCCCCCTCCCCCTAGCCCCTGTTGATCAGAAAAGACATGGTGGTTGAAGTTTGGATCTTGAATTTTGCACTGGAGGCTAATGCAGCAGAGAAGTAAAGAAGGTTAAACTGTGTTGCGTGTACTATAGACTTACTCTCGTTACTCTTATTTAGGCATTCAGCCTGATTTAGGTTTTTGACATTGTATGACATATTCTCTATAGATGATTACACTGTTATCTGTGTAAAAGTAAATTGCTTTGTCAAAAGGCAGAAGCTTCCTGAAGTCTGAGGGTGTGCCTGAAGCTACAGAAGTCAATTCCATTTCAGATTATTGAACAGATTAACATGGTTTGAGGGCTGTGTGTGAAGACTGAGACCTGTACAGGGATACGCTACTGGTGGAACGAGCTGCCCAGCTACATTAGAACTGCAGAGTCTCTCTTCATATTTAAGAAATGCCTCGAGACTCACCTGTTCTGCACTCACTTTAGCGTCTAAACCTACATGCTAGTTCTAAATCTAATCGGTGACTTTCTAAATCGGTCACGTACGTTAATTGCCGAGAGATAATTTTCCACTAATTGTTTTTATTGAAGCGCTTGCATTTTATGACCAATGTGTTGGACTTATTTGTAGCACTCACTACAGTGTTGTCCTATACAACGAAAATGATTGATTGTTACTGTATCTTGGAAATCGCTTTGGATAAAAGCGTCAGCCTAATGAATAAATGTACTTTTTAGCTACATTAGGTTCAATGCTAAGTCTAGAGTCTGAGTCTAGACTTCACTTGGGATTTTTAGCTTAATAACTGTCTCTTTAGCATTTGTTTGCACTATAGTAGCACAATCCATTTCCTTGTTTGATGCCTTCTGTGTGTATTTGCAGCTGTACCCAAGAATAAAGCCACGTCAGAGGTCCTTGGCATAACTGGCAGCTTCCACTCCTGCGTGCCAGACTGGACTGATGTATGGGCGTGTGGGACCTGTACTGTTCACCCCTCCCTTTCTGCTCCTGCTGCTGGGGTGAAGCTGCTAAATGATGTTCCCAGACTGGGGGGGGCACAACCAACCGTACACACACACAAACACACAACTCACACAAAGATAAAGGCCAAACAAGAAGCCTCAGGTCCTAAAATCTCCCCCGGTTACCTTCATTTCCCCCATCCCCCGCTCCTGAAGCCTTGGTTTCAGCATTATGCACCATGTAACATTTCTCCATGAAGATCAAAGCACTACCTATTTGGTTTTATAGCTTTTGTTTTATATAATTGTTTCTGCTTGCATTTTTAACTGGAGATTTTTAGCTCTTTATAGTTTGAGTGATGCTGGCACCGTTCAGGCTGGATCAGCCAGAGCGCAGTTTCTTTTTGCTTTTTTTTTTTGTTTTTTTTTTGCAAGCCTCAATTCAAAGAGGGAGTCTTGCCATAGAAAGCATTTTTATTAAAGGTCTTGTGTATTATGCCTATGAGCTAAGAGGGGAAAATAACTGGATATGCTTTCTGAACATGTTTTTATGGTGTAAAAAGATGATGAATGTGAGATGAGCTAATGTATACGAGAAGGAAATGGTTCTATGAAAAATATATAAGTATATATAGATATAGGAACTGGAACAAGTTATTACAGAAAGGTGTGATTCATATAATGTGCATTTAGCAAGAAATGACAATGCACAGTGTGAATGGTCTGTACTCTACAGCGAGGAGAGTGGTGCGTGTGAATGGATGAGTTTTTTTTATGATATACAGTATATGAGAGAAACTTTTAAGGCTGTGCGTGTGAAGAGAGAATGATATATGAGTAAAGAAGCCAATGTGGTGTTGCAGTACCATTAGCATTAAGAAAACTGGCAGTGTGAGGTCAAAGTGATAAATGCTGTGAGGTTGGAACGAGGCCTTGCCAAATACACCGCATTGGTTTAAAGCCTCTGAAACATGGCTGGAAGCTTTTCTACACTAGCAGAACAAAATGTATGGTTTAAATGCATATTTACATTATTTTACACTGTTTTTTTTTTGTTTGTTTTTTACATTACATTCCCTAGTTCATTCCCTCCCCCAGTCCTGTTCAAAAGTCTAGTGAGCTGATCTTTGTGCCCTGCCTATGAGGCAGTAATGAGCTTTACCATGGAGTTCACCTGTAAATACTGTGAGGAGGCTTAGAGGATGTGTTGGATTCTATGCTGAAAAGACTTACCTGCCCGTACAGACATCTGTATGGGATTTAGATATGGAAACTCACACCTCCTGTTCTCTACATGTGCACAAATAAAGAGAAACATGTCCTGGGACATGGTGCAGCCTTGTTTTCATGTTCTCTCTTTTTCCTGCCACACACAAACACACACTCCTGTAGTATACCTTCATTAAAAATGGAGAAAAGTGCATTGCATATCTATAGAAAAGGTCTGTTCATAGTCCTCCACAAAGGCCTGCTGTGGCCTCAGGTTTTCCCAATGGTATAGGAGCCCATATGATCAATTGAAAACTGAGATTCATGGGGCATGCTGTGTTAATGTGTGCTCCTGCTTTCTTAGACTAATCAGCTACAAGAGCTTGTCGAGGATAAGATTGGGCATCTCTTTTAATATGACCGTATCAGAAACCATGCAAATATACAGTACTGTGCAAAAGTTTCTCAGCACTGAGTTTCTTTCTGCAGCAAAAACACAAGGGAACATTAGAATAAATGCAAGCAAACAGTGCAGCAGTGAAGAGAATGAAGAATTGTTTGTAAAAAGTAGTTGGTGTGTGAGCTGGTTAGAAGACACAGGTTTGGCTCCAGTTTTCTTCTTCATGCCTCCAGACATTACATACATGCATGTGAAGTTCCATCAGCACCTGATTTCATCTAATGAAGGGCTGATTGAGCCCAAACCAGGGATTTAAAGGAAACTACAGTAATACTGGCCATCCACTAGGCAAGAGCTCTGGGAACGGTCAACTAAACACACATCACTGTTTAATGTGTCACTGTTATTAGTCTTTTTGTCTTTATTTTAGTCTTTATTTAGGCATAAAGTTTGCACGATGCTGAATGGTAGGATAGGGTGGATTACAGCAGTTAGATTACTGAAACATGCAATGCAGGACAACTGTTGGACCAGGGTTGGAGAAAGTCGAGCCTTGTTCACCAGTGTTTTTTTTTAAATAAAATTTGACCTTAAAGAAAGAGAAAAGTATCAGATTAATGACAAATTATTTTGCAGAAACATGTATGTGTAAGGATTCTGTTTTTCCCTAAGAAGAATTCCCAAATGAAAAAAAAAAAAGTCACTGAGTTTTAAGAAGAAATTTCTTCCTAACGGTTGGTGAAAGAGGCCCACTGTTCTAGGTCCGTGTTTCCCAACCCTGGCCCCAGTGTGTACACTTCTCTGCACATTCAGCAACCCTACACCAAAAAATCAGCTCATTTACAACCCTTTACGGAGTTGCTGTGGGTGGAAAAGCACTAGCGTGTGCAGGGCATGTGCCTCCAGGACCAAGGTTGGGAAAACACTGTTATAGGCCATTTAGCAAAATGAGCCAAAGATCGCATAGCAATTTAGTCCACATTGTGTGACTGACATAACAGGCCAGATAACGAGCAAGTTAAATGCCTGAATCATAGGGTCTCTCAAGGTTTTAAAAGAAAAAGATGCTTAGAACAGCAGGAGAAAAACTCAAAGGGTAAACATGCAGTCTTTTGAGTTTAAGCTAATGCATTTCCACCACTGACCACTAGAGAGGAGTATAATGGGGGAAATGGCTCAGGAAGATCTATTGTGCTTCACAATGCTGACATTTTAATGTCAGACCATGTTACTGTTGGGGAAAAAAACATTAATTCTTGCTGCTGTTGAAGGAAAATACATCTCTGTTACCATTCAGTTCTATTTTGTATATGCCCCATTTTCATAACCTTTTTCCTGAATTGCTGGGAATTTGTCCTAGATCTTCAGCATGACATGGAAGAATTTCCTCACACAAACTGAGCGATATATACACACACACACACACACACAGGTAACATTTCACATACTGAGAATGAACCTTCACCAGAACAGCATCACAAAGCCTTTGCTCCTAGATCAGTATGAGCTGAACTGCAACCAGAAACCCCAGATCAGTCCTACTCTTACCATTTACCCAGGGCACATTTAAATGTAGTTTTGTCCATTAGCATAATTCATGTTTGGCCTCTTGATTTAGATTTCCAATCCTAGACACCTTTGACACCATATGTTAGAGAACCAGGGTTACCATAGTAACCTTAAGTCCATACTATGAACTACCCACCTCATGAAGAGCTTGAGACATTCAGGTGTGCTAGATGAAAACAATATGGAATCACCAAGAGTGGGAATGCCTGCTCTAGTTCACACAGCTCCCACCTTGGTTCTGGAGTCCCATCTTCGTTCTCTTCCCTACATTGCATTTATGAACCATAAAGATGGAACCTTCATTTCTGGCCCACACAGTATTTGATTAACACTTCTGGTAGCTTAAGCTACAATTTAAGATATGGCTGGGATGGTCCTTATGGTAGCCATTTGCCATTAAACAAGAGTAAAACACCAAACCAATTCCATGGGCCAAAGAAACTTTATTTTGGGTGTTAGAGCCATCCTCAAGACATTGCAGATACAAAATCCTTCAGACTGATGGAAGACTCATCTAACTTTAGTGCCACTAATGTTTGGGCGGAGTGTGCTCCTTGATGTGGTTATTGGTTTCAGAGGGAGAACTGGTGGAGGCAGGGGAGAAGTCAACTTGGGATTAAGTCATGAGTGTTCACTTCTGCTCAGGCATTATGTCGTCAATTGACTGGCCAGACTCCAGACGCTTCTCCATTTCTATAAGCAGATTGACTCCATCCACCACCATCTGCACCAGTTCCACCTCGGAGAAGCCCAGCCGATCTGCGTTGGAGATGTCAAAGACGCCACCTACTGCAGCAGTGTCTACGCCACCTGGACACAGGAATGTGAAAGACAATGTTGGTAGTTGTACAGTCAACAGTTTAAGGAAATTGGGGGGGGGGGGGGGGGAATTCCTACTACTAGAACCTCAATTGATTTACCCAAACCAACAGCTGCCATTTACATAATTTAAGCTTCAGGTGAACAAACCAATAGAACTCCAGAGATTGAGTGTTTACTTCTCCAGTAAACCTGAGGTTAATTTATTACAATAAAATGTAGTCAGTATTAAGAACGTTCCATCTAGGCAACAGGCCAGTTTGAGGGACAAACTGCTACCCAAGAAATACTGGGCACAGATTAGCATAAGGCTACTCTTCAAACTCCTGGCCTTTTAAACTATAGCTTGCATCAGTCCATTTAATAGCTTCATTTCACCTTGTCCAAATACCTATACTGCAGAACTGAGATTTGAATGGAGGCATTTGGAAGTTGTATACCTGTTCCACGCTTCTGAAGCCTCAATTTTTTAAGGACCTCGCCAAACTTCTCATGTTTGCTGAGGTTGGGCAGCTTAACATGGACACCAGCACGCAGCCCTGTTCCCAGGTTAGAGGGGCAAGTGAGGACGTAGCCCAGGTGCTCATTCCACATGAACTCATGACCCTTCTCTTTGAAGAGACCCTCGATCTGCAAGGGAAATTTTGCAGTTTTAGCATTGAGATTTCTCCCTTTACAAATTAGGTTTACACAGCTGCAGTGGAACCAACCTTTGTTAAGCCTGTGCAGAAGCGATTGAACACTTCCCTCATGTTTCCGCCCTTCTGCATGGAGATGACACGGAGGTGGTCCTCCTCATTCACCCAGACAAGGAAGGTCTTGTTGTCGTTGTGCCTTAAAAAGGGGTAGGATAAATTGTAAGGTCAATCGAGTAATGACCACCTTCAGAACAGAATCTTAAGATTTTTCTAGTAATCAAACATCTGGATTTTACATTTGTGGACTTCATTTGCAGCTGACCACACACCTGAACCATCAACTCCCTTGTATATGGTTTCAGTTGATGCCAAGGTAACACCATAGCCTACTCACCAGATCCCCCTGGCATCAGGCCAATCACGAGCCATCCCAGAGGCCAACAGCAATGGGGATACAGGCTTGTCAAACAGGAAGTGGTCATCAATCAGCTGCTGCTGCTCCTCCTCTGTCATGTTCTTCAGAGCATAGTACTTTCCTTTCAAGTCACCTTCCAGAGAACTTAAAGCTGTACAGCAAGAGGAACACACTCATAGCATTCCAAGTGCAACAAGCATTTTAAAATGATCACTTCATGTCTATTACACCTCTGCACAACGACTGCAAAAAGATTCAAATTACTCTGTATGATTGCTTGGAATGTTTAAAGTGTGGTCATATTTGCCTACCCTCAATGGAGAGATTTTCAATGCCACGTCTCTCTCCACGGCTGCAATGTGGGGGCAGGCAGAAGCCACGGACACTCCTGCCAGTTCGCACTCTGGAGCTCAGGACATAGTTGGAGTCGAGGTCATCTCCACCCTATGGTAAAATAAGTGGCATCAGTCCAGTAATACATTCACAAAACAGACTGGATACAGGTGGACAGGCTATGTACCTGAAGGTTTTCTGGGTTCAGGTCAGTCTTGTGTGTGTCTGTGGGCTTGTAGCCTCCATGGCGGTCCTCGATAACTGGGTCCAAGAGATCTTTGAACACCTCATACGTTTCCTCATCACCAGCCACACAACCCACAGTCATGATGAATGGGTGGCCTAAAATTGGGGAGGGTGGGGAGGCCAGTTAGCTCAGAGGGCCTGAACAGTAAACACTGTAGTGCTGCATTAACAAAAGTACATTTCCAGTCAGCTTAGTCCTTACACTGCTGTTTCAACAGTAGGCATGTTATCCAGAGGTTTTTATAAGGCCATATTCAGCAGTACGAGTATCCTTCAAGAAGGGGAGCCATTAGTGCTCATGACCTTGTGCATGTCATTGCAAGAAAGCTTGGATATAAACTGCATGTACATTGTTCACTGTTAAAGCATACAGTCAGAATTGCTAGATTTATAATATAATGGGATAACCAGAATATAATTTTATTAAAATTACTACAATAAATTATTACAGGACAGATTAAGCCCCCCCCCCTCCTCCCATTGTCTGTTCTCCCACAAACATTTGTAGATAAGTAGTAATGATGGCGGACAAACCATCTGTGTCATTGGCAGGCAAGATGTATTACAGCTAGGGCTGCGCAATATACCATCTGTTATCGCAGAATTGATTTGCAGAAGGCTGCAATATGCAAATGAGCCTCTAAAACATCAGAACTTCCAAATGCGTTTGATTTTTGTGACGCCACAAAAATGATTTGAAAACGGCCCAGTTTCCATACATGGACAATATGGACAGGGAAGTGAATGTGCATTTCTAACACTTACACTAAGCCTTTAGAGAAAAGTGATCCTTTAATATACTGAAGTGCACAGTCAATATGTAGCAGTATAATCACAATACTAATATTTCGCCCATACAGTGCAGCCCTAATTACAACCTGCGTCCATGTCTGCATGTGCAAGTGGAGGGCTTTGCAGTTCACTCGCTGCTATATGGATCATGATCAGGACGTACACACGGCTCGTCTTACAGACAAAGGCAGAACGGAACAGCCAGCTGGGTGATTTTACCTGGGTTGTCTACCCCCGTCTGAATGACATCGTCCACCGTGAAGCCACTGGGCGTTTCTTTGTCCCGCAGGTTGGCGTACATCTCGGGGGTGAGGACCTTGGCCATGTGGTTGTTGTGCTGGCTGAGGTCCGGGTACTCCTGCTCCGCCGTGTAGTTCATCTTCAGCTTGTTGTGGGTGTTGCCGAAAGGCATGGCTGCTTCGAGTCTGGAGACACACGGAGTGGGGGAACAAAAACGGACGTTTCGTTAGACGCGGTCAAGATCAAGTCCTGCTCCGTCGCGCGCGCGCACACACACGCACGCACAAAGCCTTCCCTTCAGCCGCATTAGCTGTGACGTAACGGTATTAAAACGCACATTCTACGCAACGAACGAGGCGCCGGTGTCCGCCGGTGATTTTAGCTCGTTACCTACAGCAGCGCAACGTCCACAGTCGTTATGACCGGGACCTGCCGGCGACGTCGGGTGCAAATATGATGGAATGTAGGGAGAAAACGCTACACGCTACCGCAGGCTGTCCCATGCCGTCAATGACAAATCACATTTGAGTCCCCCCACCCAACCGGGGAACGTCGCGGGTATAAACAAAGAAACTGGACTTGACGCCGTCTCGCTGTGGCGCGTGCGCGCACGCAATGCGCAGCGCGCGTCTCGAAGACCTTGCAGATAAAGGGAAGACGCTGCAAGGTCGTCGCTGATCGGTTTGGCAGGAAAAGCGTCCAGTCTGCGCTCATTTTAAAGCCATTTCATGACAAGCACTCAACGCCAGTGGTGAAGACATACACTCCCATCCTTCACTGAGGTAGAAATAACATTTGACGTTTCTCAGCTCCAACAGCTCGCGCCCCGAGTCTTTCCTGCTCCAGACGCATCAGTTTACACAGATTTTCAGTGTAAATACTACAAAAAACGAAACCCTTATACAAACTCAACCTTTACATGTATAAAATGTAAAAAAAATTCCTTTAATACTCTTAAAAACCACACACAGCCCCTTACCTTCGTGGAGTTTCTTTGGGGGGAAAAAGTGCCAACGCTGCCTCCCTCAGTCCTATAGCGAACACACCGCCACTGCTAAAGGTGTCCGGCGCTAAGCGGCTTTGCGCTGTTTTTATACGTCGCCCGAGCTGCTCTCTGATTGGCCGCTATTTGAGTCCATTCATTCTATTGGACGGCGGGTCGCATTCGCGTCCAGCAGCACCCGTCCAGGGCTCGCGCGGCTCACGTGACTGTTTCCTTGACAGCGCTGTGATGGAGAGAAGGAGAGTCTGCGGGCGGCTTCACATCGGCGCGCTGGCGCGCAACAAAGAACAGCGCCGAGGATACTTTAGCTGTTCCTGTGTGGTGCTGGCTCAACGACTTGTGTTACACGTCGCCCCACACACGTCAGACTGGCCACATTTACAAAAAGAATCTGAGATAATGGCCATTAGCGTGTTCATCTCCCTTCAGTGGTGGTGCACTTGGTCTGCTGCATAGTAAACATTTATCATGTGTCTGCAAACTGGTCAAGAAGACCAGCTCCATCATAGAAAGCATATAGGCCTGTGTGAACGTAGGTCGCTAGATGGGAGATGGGACATTTTTGTGAAAGTGCCTTTCTCAAAGCAAAGGCTTTTAAGTTATCTTCAGTGTATATACACCAATTAGCCATAACCTTCCCACCACTGACCAGTGAAGAGAATAACATTGACTGTCTGGTTATTTCATTTCAATTACACCTGTCAGAGGGTGGTATGTATTAGGCAGCAAGTGAACGGTCAGTTCTTGGAGCTGATGTGCTGGAAGCATGCAAGCTTAAGGTTCTGAGCCACTTTGACGAGGGCCTTATTGTGATGGCTAAATGAGTCAGAGCATCTCCAAAACGGCAGGTCTAGTGGAGTCTCCCAGGTGTGCAGTAGTTCCTACCTACTTAAAGTGATCCAAGGAATCGGAATTGTGTGTACTCCAGGCTTCAAGAGTGAAGGCCAACCCGTGTGGCCTGATCCAACAAAAGAGCTAATGTGGTTTAAAGTCTGAAGGCTGAATCTGATAGAAAGGGGTCAGAACACAGAGCACCACAGTCAGAGCTGTTTCAGCAACATGAGGGACCGACTCAATATTAGGCAGGTAGTGTTAATGTTATGGCTGATTGGCATGTATCCACTGACTCTGAAACTCTATCTTCTCCACTAAATCACTGCCATTGCCACGTTGGTAAGGTCTTTGTCTCAGGTCCTGCCCTTTCTTCATATGATACCATGGAGCATTCATCACAAGACCTTTGTGAAACTTGAGGATCCCTAAAGGCCATTTACACCAACAGCAGAGCAGCCACTTCTGCATGTAAATAGCTTCGTTTCACTTCAGGCACACAATGTTACTGCCATGTCGACTGCATGAGAGACATTTATTCTTAACATTTAGTAAAAGTGGCATATGCTGACCTTAGGCATGGTGTCTAGTAATGGCTCATAGCTGTTTTTAGTGAATTGAAATGTACTATTGTTAAAGCCCTGACACATATCTGAATGAACCCTCTTGCTTCAGTTACTGGTCCTCAGATCCACCATGACCCTAGCGTGAAAAGGATACTTTTGTCCTTTAAGGTGGTTAGGTGCTTGTCCTTGGGCTGTAGAAGGAGTGGGTGCAGAGTTAACACTTTTATCAAAGTGTAAACAAAAGATTTGTCATTGTTAAAGGAAGAAGTACAGAGTGTGATGCAGGAGAGCTGAATGCTGTTCATCTGTTTATTTTTCTGAGAGCCATGTCCTTGTAGCCTTTTGATGGACTGTCAGTACAGTGACTGCATGCTACTTCAGAGATGAGTGTGTAGGTGTGTACTGTGCAGAAAAGCAGCCTTATGCAAAGCCTTTAAAATATGCTAGTCTATTGCCTTTATTTACTGAATGGTTTCTGTAAAGGAACAGCCGTATCTCGTATGGCACAAGTCTGCAGAAGAATCACCCACGCTTTGATTTCAGGTTTGCATTAAAATTCATATTCTGTATGGGTGCAACTTCTGGACTTTTGACTAGATCTTAACTGGGAAAGTGGTTGAGGGTATATTGGTTTATCAAGATGTTGAGAATGTCTCTGTACGTAGTGAAGTGAAAGTGAAGTGAAAGTGACTATTTGTCATTGTGAACACACTCAAGCACCACGACGAAATGTGACCAACCCATCACATGTGCACATGTGGAGCAGCGGGCAGCTATCAACAGTGCACAGTGAGCAGTGTAATGGGACTGTACCTTGCTCAAGGGTACTTCAGTGGTGCCCAGGCCAGGACTTAAACCTGCAACCTTAAGGGCAATGTCCTAACCACTAGGCCACCACTGTCCACTGTATAGGGTGCTAGTTACATTTTACATTTACTCCTACATTTCTATATAATTTGGCTTTCAGTAAGACAGACTTTGTGTCTACACTGAACTGTGTTCTTTATGGACTACCATAATTAATGCAGGCTTATGTGTTCTTTCTACACTGTTTAGAGTCCTCAGTTATGCATACACGGCTTGTATAATCTCTATAAGCATATTATAGTATTGCCAGTAGAATGGAGCAGGTGCATATGAGCCAACATGCCCAATGTCAGACATTGGCTAGAGGTGTGTAAAGCTCCCAGCGCTGGGCGGTGCAGTAATGGACCTGCGTTCTGTGAAGTGACTTGACTATACAGAAGCCGTGAGTTTATAATCCAGAACTAATCTTCTGAAATGAGTATCTGACCTCACTAATCATTGTCCAAGAATAGAACAAATATCTCCAAAACTGTATGTTTACAGAAGGCAAAAACAATCCTTTCTTCCAATGTAAGCATTTCTGTTGCTGCTGTGTCAGTGCAGAAAAGGTCCAGAGATTTTCTTTGGACAGTGACACAACGCTCGTGTGGCTGAATGCGATCAAATCCTCCAAGAATGATCCAACAGTAAGGCCTTCCCAAAAGAGCAGAAGCTCCCAATTCAGCAATTAAGGACAAACTCTCTTTTAATAGCTTTAATTTTGGACGAAATGTTGGATGAACAGGTATCTACAAGCTCTTGGACATGTATTGTATGGTTGCAAACTGATCTGAGCTTTAAAACATCAAATGAATGTTATCGTTTAAAGCCAAAGAACCAGACGGCCTCTTAGGCAACTGCAAGCAGCAGTAGCCCCAGGCTAAAGATTTTCTGTCATGCTTCTTTTATGGTAACTGTGATTTTGTTTAGATTTAGGACCAAGATAATTGCTTTATTAAAAATACTGCAGCCTAGGAGGATTTGTGTTCTTGGACTTGTGCTATGGTTTTATCATAACCCTGCTGACTGTGTGCCTCTCCATCTGACTAGAAAGGGCAGCTCAGACAGCCGCAGCTCAGATTTGACTGAGGTGACATGAAGGGTGTGCGTGCAAAATGAATGCTGATGCCATTTTGCAAGACTGCAGCAGAACTGTGTGTGTATGTGTGCGTGTGTGTATGCTCTGCCCTCGCCTTTCCATTTTGGTCAGAAAGATGCACACTGGAGGAATATGTAATGATGTCAACAACACTGCTGGCCACTGAAGCCTGTATGGATCACCTCACGTACTGAGGGAAAGAAAACAGAGGAAGTAAAGTGACCTTTTGCTAAATGTCCCTCTGAATTGGTTTTAAATGTCTTTGTTAGAAAAAGGACCGTCGTTTTTTGACGTCACTGTAGGAACATCTGTCTTTACACTCATGTTAATGTGGGTAAGAAGTGAACATAATTTGAATACAAGGCACATTCCATTTCACCTGTCACCACCATCTGATATCATCAGCTGCTGCCTGCTGAAGGTGTTTATGATGTTCTCACCTATTAGTGAGCTAACTCATTAGTCAAACTCCCTAGCCAACCTCCGAATGCTAGATCAGCAGGCTTGATTAACATGCGCATGTAATATTAAGCATTCTCATTCAGACGGTTGGTGAAAGGGATGCAGCTTTAATTTTCAATGAATCATTGGTTTTGTTTGTTTTTTAATAAGCTGAAATGTGAAGAGTTACAATGTGATTTACTGTGAAAAGCCTTACTGGCTGAGCCAACAACAGCAACACCTACAAACTCAGCAGTCTGGATTGAAACACTTAGTTTGGTGTGAAAAGACGAGGCTAAACCTCTGTACATTGAAAACGGTTAAATGGTAAAATGCTTGGATTATGAAATCACAAAAACAGACAAACAAAACCATATGTGTATTTTTGTATTTTTTGGCCTTGATTTGAAGATAATACTTGCCATATACACTGTGTCAAACTTCATAATGAACAGACCAACAGAAGTGTTAAACAATGAACATTACTTGAAGAAATCCATGTAGCCATGTTGTTTCCTAAGATTTGCAAGCAAAGGAAGTACTGCAAATGAGGTGCTCTGTGCTAGCTGCCTCTTTGCCATTGCTGTTGAATGGATGCAGTCCTTGCTGTGCACGCCTCCTCAGTCATTTGTCTGAGGCACTGGTGAAAAGCTAAATCAGCTGTAATGATACTGGCTGGAAAGTCAAGAGAAATGAAGAGGCACTGCGTGCTTACTGAGATGGAGCTTTTGAAGATGCCGTGGCCCTTGCTGAAATGCCCATTTGAAAGTAAGATGAAAGCATTATGGCTGCATCTCTATATTCTGGGAAATGTAGGTTATGTTTGGACTGTGGCACACTGCTTGCAACCATGCTGTCATTTCAGATCAGTGCTGGACAGCTCTAGCTCAGCAGAGATTACAGGGGAGGAGGCTTGATTAAATGCTGTAAGAACTGAAGAAACTGGAAGAACTAAGGCTTCATATTGGTTCTGCACCACCTCCTGTGGTGTCAGAGGAGATTTTACTTGCCAAAAGTTTAGGAGTGCCTTTGTCAGTTATTTGGAAGGTGACACAGAGAGCATTACAGGAGCAATCTGACCTAAAACTAGCATGCAATATGCTAGTCGTCACATTACGTAATGTTCTGTAGGGCAGCATCGTGTCCCTCATGCTCGATTTTCTCATCCTTTTTCTGTTTTCATCTATCAATGTTCTCTCACTACAATACCCAGCATGCATTATGTAATTATATTATACAACCATTGGGCATCCCCCCAGGACAATAAAGTAATCATGAATGCTAACATAGCCACTGATGTAAAGGCTAATAAATACGTGTGATATCCCACTTCCTATCAGTAATGTTAGCTATCTGACTTCTGCATTATCCAGCTAGCATAAAAAAGGCACTTAAAAGCTCAGGCAGTTTCATAGTCTTTAAACCAGAACATCTAACAATGAAATTACTGTTACACCACTGCAAGAGGCTAGTATCCATGTTTACAATATATATGGTAATGGCTAGCTTTCTTTAAAAACATGTTGAAAGGCTAGGTGCTAGGTGTTCTCACATTTTTGATGAGCAGTGTTGGTGTGTAGTCATTTCCCCTGAGCATCAAACTGGCTGAGTCAACCTGACGTCCCTCATTTCCCTCTCTCTGCAGTTCTCTTTCACCTCAACTCTGCTTGCTAATGCTGGACTAAACCGAACACATGTTTCGCCCGCAGTCAAGCCTGTGTGATGAGCTGTGCAGCAAAGCAACCTCAGGTATACACACTCATTCACACTTACAGAAAGAGGGCTCAGACATTCAGCATAGCATTAGGCTTACAGAGTCTTAAAAATGGGTTATGTGCAATAGCTTTAGTGTTAAAATTAAATATATACATTAAAATGGGAATATATGTGTAGGTGGTAGTCTAGCGTCTCATGGTTGCTGGACAACGGTTTTATGAATGTACAGGTGTGTTTGACAGAACATCACAGCAGCTGTCATTACAAAGCCCCCTTCCCCATCATTGACTGATCTTCACATCACTCCCCATGGCAACTGCGCCTGCCTCCGGCAATGCAATCTTAGTCGACTGACAATGCTCACAATTTTACTTTACACAGGACTTTCAGCCAATTACATTTTTTTAGTTATTATTCCCTTTTTTGAATGATGTTATATTGGTGACAGCATCTGTATTGGTCACATCTCTTACTTTTTATGGTTATCACCTAAGTTTAGCAAAGAAAGTGCATGAAAATAAGAAGAACTGATGCCAGCAAATCTCCGTGTATGCGCTGAGAGATTCTGCTGCAGTTCTATAAATTAGTTATGCTTTTATAAGTAAAAATAGACTCTTGCAATACCTCTGTCTACAGTCAGTACATGTGCAAACCTTGACTAGGCTGTGTTTTGGCACATTAAGCCTGATATGCCCCTGTTTATTAGTATGTTAATGCTTGATTGTGGTAGGTTTACCTGTAGGTACTTACAATAGGGAAACAACATTATATTTGTGTAGTGACTCATAGACTCATTGAACTGACTCAAGAAAATAAAATAATAATTATACAATAATTGTGGATTTTCAGAGACAGGTGATAATTAAATCATTAGATAATTTACCTTTATTTATTGTGTCTATATGTATGTAAGTAAAAGAGGATCCTGTTCAGGTGCAGGGGACATTACGCTGAAGGTCATGTCTGTTTTGTGCATTTTCTTTATTTCTAGTTGACAAGGCTCTGCCAGGTAGATTACAGTTCTATATCAGGACTGACCTGCTTTAAAACAGTCTTACAGGCTTTGATATTTGTCCATTAGCAGCCACCACATTTGTTCCTCTGCCTTATCGAGCAGCAAAGGTGGGCAGACCTCTATCCCTGACCCATCCTGCAGATAGACAAGAAAGATGCTGCCATGATTCTGCATTTGCTGCATCTGGCTCAGCACCAGGCTCTCGGACAAAATTGCACCAGGGTGTGTGACAATGTGGGTGTTTTAATTAGAGGCAGATAAGGGGAACAGAAAGGCAGTATCAAAGGATGGAGGTGCTCTCTTTACCTCTAGAGTGCTTTTGCAGAGGTAAGTGGGGTAATGTTGCGTAACAAAAAGGGAGAAAGCAAGCAAAATGGAGATCAAGTAATACACAGCAATAATTTAACACTTGAGAGGTGTAAAACATGCAACACTGGAAGGAAGCCAGAGCAGTTTGAACAAAATGGCAGTGCCAGTGCACTCCATGGTTTAGCAAACCGACTTCATACTATGCCTGGCAGATTCGACCCAGTGCCGACTGGCCACTTCGCCCCTTGTCTACATGCGTTGCAATCAGCGGGGCAGGCAGCAGTAGATGCCCTTTCATTTGTAACGAGTCAAATGAATTTGGGTCAGTGTTGCTTTTTTTAATATATAGGGAGTAACAGGGCATTAGCATGGCTGTAACACACAAGTGGAGCATTTCATTCAGTAACACACTATTAGCTGTATGTAGGTATAGAGGGAAGGACAGAGAGAGAAGGAGAGAGGGAGAGAGGAAATGAACAATATGTGCTGCTTGTCAGTGATGTTGCTAGTCAGTAGGAGGTGGGCAGAGATCCACATGCCTCTGCTGTGCTATTAACAGGGGATCTTAGTGTGGCACTAATGATAGCCTTGCATCAGCCACTACAACATACCTCTCCCACTCACAACAAGCATATAACAGACCCCCCTTAAGAAATCCTTAGACTAGCTGAAGAGCTTTTCACTGGGCTTCAAGCACATTCAAGTGCACCTATGACTAAACCTCATTTTGTGTTCTGCTACAGATGGTTTGTGGCACACAGTTATATATCCATAATCCTCTCAGCACGGTGCATCCAGAAGCTTTAGAACAATATGAGTTCCTTTTAGCCGGGGGCATATAGAAGATTTGTCACATTGGTAAAACTTTATTTTTATAATCCTATACTCGTTATTTCAGGATCTTGAGGTTGTCTAAACTATCTGCTGAAACTCAGAGTTGGGGTTAGGGTCAGGTTTTAGAACAAGGTTTAAATTTTGGTTTGAAGTAAAGAATAGATGTTTACACTCAACAAAGTTCAGTTGCATTTAGGGGATATTTCGTTTATTTGGATATATCATGAATGCCAGGACCTAAGGTTCCTCAGCAGAACACTGCCCAGAGCATTATGCTCAATCTGCTGACTTGCCTTCTTCCCATAGTGCATCTTGGTGCCATCTCTTCCCCACATAAGCATCACAATTGCATCCGGCCAACCACATTGCAAAAAAGAAAATGTGATTCATCAGACCAGGCCATCTTCTTCCATTGGCCTGTGCTCCAGACTGGACTAGCTTTCTCTTCCCACATGCATCAGAGCCTTGAATGCCCATTACTCTATTGCTGGTTCACCAGGAACATCCCACAAGAGTGTTCTTTTGGAGATACTCTGACTCAGTCATCGGCATTGTCAAAGTGGCTCCGGTCCTTATGCTCACACAGTTTTTCCTGCTTCCAACACATCAACTTCAACACTTCAAGAACTGATTGTTCACTTGGTGGCTAGTATATCCAACCCCTTAACAGGTGCCAATGCAATGAGGTAATCAACTTTATTCACGTTACCTGTCAGTGGTTAATGGTGTTAAATAATCTGAGCCTAGTGGTTAGGACACTGCCTTTGAGACCTGAAGGTCTCAGGTTCGAGTCCCGGCCCGGGCACTACTGAGGTAC
>JBBPDA010000152.1:7942895-7970734 GCA_037974385.1 Arnoldichthys spilopterus | reverse complement strand
TCTATCTATCTATCTATCTATCTATCTATCTATCTATCTATCTATCTATCTCTCTCTCTCTCTCTCTCTCTCTCTCTTAATATATATATATAAATAGAGTATTGTGGATAAAAAATTATGCATACAGACAAATAAAGGCAAATTGTAACTAAATGGGAAACTTATGGCCAAAATTCAAGATGTTTTATGCAAGCCACTACTGGCCTTCAGCTTGCAAGTGTTGACGCATAACATTTCTACTTATATCCATATATATTACAACAGATGACTTCTGTTTAAAAAACAACTGACTTGCATTATGCTCTTTACAAACACATGCTTATGTGTTTCACTTTGGCTGCTTGTTGGTTGTGTTTGGGTTTAGCATGGACGTAATGAACTGTACACTGGTGCTGGGGCTTCTGCCATATTACATAACAGCAAGGGCATGACAGCCTGGCCTGACATGGGCTGCAAAACTGGGTATTGCATTGCGTGGGGCATTAGATTTAGCATTATTTTGATAGTTCCACCTATCATAACCTCTATATTCTAAAACACCAATTATATGAACAAATTACATTCATTTCATTTTAGCCACATTCAGAATGCAAATCCATGATCCACTTTCCATTCCATTATCAAAAGTTTCCAGAGCATAGCAGTGGTTGTGGACAGAGGATGCTACATGCTATATGCTATACACTGTATGCATGTTCACTAACCCACATAAGTGTAGAGACTCCTGGTTTTTCAGAATAGTGTTAATACAAATGTGGATATTTTCTGTGATAGTTTCAAAATAAAGCAGATACATTTTTTTTAAAAACAACACCACACATTGTGAAATACGATCCTCCAGACCTTGCAGGTGCTGAAACAACTTCTGGACAAAACTGCATAATATAAAAAAGATTTTTTAAGAAAATGTACACAGTCAAACAATATAAATTTGCTGTGCAAATATATGTAAACAGATTTTTCTCAGGTTTCTCACCCTCAGAGACATGCTTTCCAGCTCTATATGCCATTACTGGAGAATGGAAATTAGAGTGATTTCCTGCAGCTTTCACTCGAGACACAAAGACCCCTCTCTGTCTGTCAGTTTGACAAAGACCCCCCCCCCCTTCATTGTCTGTCTGCCTGTCCCTCTCTCTTTCTCTCTCTTATCCTTCCTCTCTCTTCTCTCCCTCTCTCTCTCTCTCTCTCTCTCTCTCTCTCTCTCTCTCTCTCTCTCTCTCTCTCTCTCCTCTCTCTCTCTCTCTCTTTCTCTCTCTTTTACACACTTTTTCTCTTTTAGCTTCTTTAGAATAAGAACAGGCTTTGAGGAGCGTGGCCAGAGCCTTGTGACAATCCTCTTCACACATCAATGGGCTAAAATATTTGGATGAAATATTCTTCTGTCTCAAAATGAGCCTTCTGTTTGAGCGTGTGTGTGTGTGTGAGAAAGAGAGAGAGAGAGAGAGAGAGAGAGAGAGGGAGAGGGAGAGAAGGGGGGTGTCTTTTGGACCACAAGATCAGAAGTGTGTGAATGTTTAGGCCTTGTGTTCTTACTGAATGGCATGCTGACTCTGAATCATTCTGTGCTAATGCTTTCCATGATGGGGCTTCATTGTTACACTGAAATTATTGGTTTGGGGGAAAAAAATTCTCCTATCTTCTCCAATGTACACACACCATTTCCAGAAAAGCTGGAACAATTTGTAAAATTCAATAAAAACAAAAAATTGCATTTTGCAAATTTTATTGAACCTTCTCTTATTGGTTCAAAGAAATTACTTTTATTGTTTTGACTGATCAACTTGACTGTATTTTGTAAATATAAGCAGATTTTGAATTTGATGCCTCCAACACACATTTCAAAAATAAGAATCAAAATAAGAATGGAATGTTTAAAGGAAATTCAAGTCACATTGTTCTGCAACATCCACAATAATCAGATGAACTGGTAACAGGGGAGGATACCGTGAATGGGTATAAAAGCATCCACCAGCTCGGCCTTTGCACAGACAGACAGGTTTGTTCCAGACTTTGTGAGAGAATCGTCAGTCAGTAATTTCAATCTCAGCGTAAGGCGGGAAACCACTGTTGAATGTGTGTGACCTTCACGCCATCAGAAGGCAGTTGCACAAGGGACCCTCATACTACTGCGGTACATATAACCACATGGGCTTGGAAGTACAATGAGGCCTAGTCCACAAAGGAGTTCAAATCTTGAATAAATTAATGCTGAGCGATGTAACGTGCAGAAAAACACTCATCTGGCTTCACAGAAATGCTTGAACCAGACGTCAGCGTGGACAGGGCCTTAGTATTCTCCTTCATAAACAATTAAAATGTCTATAAAAAACATGCCTTTGTCCCAACGATTTTGGCATCAACTTCTATATTTATTCATATTTTATTCATAAATACAGTTGGTCATTGAAAACAATGGAAACGGTTGGTAGTTTTGCAGTGTGAACACAAAACAAATGTAGATAGAGAAGTGGAAGTTACTAGGTTAGCTTCCTAAAAACTGCCCACTGCAGTCATCACACACCTACCCAAACCAATAAGTATAGTTTGGCATATAGTTATCTATAAAATCAGACAAAAACACAAACATAATTCAGGATTTATCATAATTATTACCACTGCCATTGTCCATTTTTACAAATGGACAAAACATAAACGGTTGAACCATCACTTCCTAATGAGGATACTTCTCTTATGACTGTACACAGTGTGTGCAGAAGAGTTTAGCCATGGCAGTAGTTGATTTCAGCCTCAGCATGTCCTCAAAGCCTGAACCTTCAGTCAGACACTGTTCAATGGGCCGTACTATGGCGTGACTGGTACAGTGTCATCCCTCCAGCACAATATTGATTAGGTCCAGAATAACCAGGCACCGCTGACCCTGTCTGCCTTTCCAGTTAACAGCACTCACTAACCCAGCAAACAGGTGGTGGTGAAAAATAGAAAAACATTTTGCTCCTAAATAATTTAGCACCTTTTTTTACTCATACTATAGGGTATGCAACTTCCCATAAAACCGATTGATTTCCCTTTAACCTTGTCTTCCCATAACCTCTCCCTCTCTCTCTCTCTCTCTCTCTCTCTCTCTCACACACACACACACACGCACACGCCCACAAACATATGTATATATGCACAGATCAGCCAAAACATTAAAACCATTGACACTTGGAGTGAATGACAGTGATTATTTCATTAGCTCATTAGAGTGGCCCCTGTCAAGAGGTGTGATATATTAGACAGCAAGTGAACAGCCAGTTATTGAAGTTGATGTGCTGGAAGCAGGCAAACTGGGGCAGCATAAGGATCTGAGCCACATTGACAAGGGCCTTAATGAGTCAAATCATCTCCAAAACAGCAGGTCTTGTGGAGTGTTCCAGCTATGCAGTAGTTAGTACCTACCAAAAGTGATCCAAGGAAGGACAACTGGTGAATTGATGACAGGGATATTGCACCCGAGGCTCATTAATGCACGGTATTATACATACCTTTAGTGTATAATTTCTGTTTATTTGCTGAATTTAACAAAATTGGAAAGCCATAAAATAATAAATGTGCTATAAATATATAAACAGAAATCTGATTATATACAGTCATGTGAAAAAATAAGTACACCCAGTGTAAATCATTGATGTTTTCAACATATTTGAAAAAGCCCTTTCAACCTTTTTAATGCAGTGCCTACAGAAAAGGGTGATTATGCTTGAAAATAAAAAAATGGAAAAGTAGCATTTTCAATCACTTTGTAATCACAGATGTAATATTCCTAAATGGAGAAAGTAAGTACACCTTTTTTAATTACCCTCTTTTAGTAGAAATAACTTCTTGTAAATATTTTGCATAATTGCTAAGATGGGGTTCTTGGAGACTTCTTTTCTCATCAGACAGTCTGCCCTGCTACAACATGTCTATTCTGTGTGTCATTTGCTGGAGAATTACCACCTTTATCTGTAGGCACTGTATCCAAAAAAAAAAGAACTTTCAATGGGATGCATTTACTTTTTCACATGATTGTATATTGCTCTCCCTGATCTTCTGAGTATATCTGTCTGTCTGCTTCTCTCGAGCCCTGTTTCTATCTAAATCTGTCTGTCTGCTTATCCCCACTACCCCACCCCGTCTCTCTCTCTCTCTTTCTCTAATAGGATGTGATGTTCTGCCTGCAGTGTTTTTCCTGTGTGTAATTTGGATTTCAGTGTGAGAGCATGCCAGCACACAAATACATCAACATTTTATGAACTGATATAGTCATTACCGTATTTGTCATTTTAGCTCAGTTCTTACATGCTATAACCTTATCATAGCACTGTGTTCTTTTAGCTGTGTGTTTTTACATTACAGTCACTGATTTACGGTAAATGTAGTTGAATTCTTCAGCAAAAAGTCCTTCGTGCTGACATGAAGTGCTCGTCATCCTATTTGCACGGCATCCTGTTTCAGCTTATACACGGATGGGATAAGCCTCGAATGAACATCTGATCTTAGAGACTGAATTAACTGCATCAGCGCAAGAGAAAGTACACTATGACGTCCTGCAGGAACAGAGCATTATCTCCTCTTTGCCAAGACAGCCCTATGGTTCACACCTAGGTTACATAATACAACGTAACATGGTTTCGGAATGAAATTAATCCAGATGTATGGCACTTGGATCAGACCCATTGTTATATAATTTTAGGCATTTGACCTTGTAAGAACCTTACAGCGACCAAAGTAGAGGGTGTTACATCTGGAATTTTTGGAAGGAGTTTCTTATAGGTTCAAAACTACCATCAGGTAACAGCAACACTGCTGTTCTTAGATACAAAGTCACCTCTAAGGGTGCACTTTAAGTTCACAATAATAGCAGTAATGAGATTTGTACTGTACAGAGCACAGCTTGCCAGGCTGAGGAAGCTTGCGTGACTGAAGCTGCAGTGTCACAGCTCCCCCAGTGAGAGATGCATGGGTGACAAGTACGGTGTCTAAAATGTGCTCTTTTTTTTGTTTGGAGCTACAACACCCATGTCATTGACAAGGTATTAGCAAGCTTAATAGCATCATCTGCTCGTGTAAAACAGACTTGGTTATGCAGTTTCTGAACCTGTATGACATCTTATCATCTGTACACTTAGACAAAAGCGCTTTGCTTAGCTAGAAGCAGTAGTAGCAGCCACACTGAAGCTTAAACTGTGTGTGTACTTCATATCATGCAGTATTAGAAAGCGCGAAGCAAGGAAACCAATATGTCAAACCTTTCTTGAATAATGGACTATATTTGGGACAAGGAGGAAAGATGTGTACATTTGATTTTCCCCTTATTATCACTTTAAACCCACAGCTTTCAACCACACTCAAGCCTATATGTGACCTATTTCTTCTTTACCTTTGTTTTTGTTGTAGTCTTCAGGATCAGTGCTGTTTTACTTGAAAATCTTTACAGACCTTACAGCAGCGAAAGGGCTATGTGTGGCTTAGAACATTGCTGTAATGAATTAGGAACAGACTGTAGAGTGGGAGTATTTGCTGAAGCAGGAATCTGTCATTTTGATTGAAAATCAATACTGTATTCGTGGCTACAGAGGCACAGCATAGCTTTAGCCCAGCTTACGACTAGGCTGTAGCAGCCCCAGTGCATGTCCTGAGGAGATTTAAAGGCAAAGGGCAGGTAAGTTGCTGGTCCATACTGATTGCCCTCCCCAGCCTTAACTTTACTATTCAAATGCAATGGGTTTCCGTCTGTCTGCTTATACAATAGACAGCCATTGATACACACACAATAGAGGACCATGTGAGTGCTCCAGCTGTACTATACTTAGAGACTTATCCTCCAGGTGTACCCATTTCACACACACATGCACGCAGGAACACACAAAATGCAGCCTTAACAGATGGTCTTGGATGTGTACAGATTTTACGAGTCATATCTCCATGTCATGAGGGAAAGGGCGGGCGAGAAGAGTGATGAGGGATTAGTGAAATGACGTAACAACTGTCCTGGAGGGGATTCTCCAAGGTTAAACAATCCAGTCCGATTACTGCAAGCCATAACCTATTTGCCAGCCTCCATGGGGTGCAATCCATCACCCCAGATGAGACTGGACATCATACTGCCATAGTAGGAAAAGATCCAGCCGGGTACAGTAAATCTGAGGGTTAACCTGACCTGGCAAGCCAGATCAGCTGAGCCCAGAGCTGGCAGAGAATAGGTCATTGAGATGACTTTGGCGGAATTCAAATGAACGTTTGGCCTTCAAAAGATAAAGCCTCCTGCTGTGGGACACAAAGACACAGGTAAAGGATAAATGATAAATTATATAGTCACACAAGGAATGCTAAGCGCTCACCTTGGTCCCATTCTTTAAAAACAGTAACAACATTTTTGTAAGCAGTGCACTGTATCTGCAGTTTCACCATTCAAGCCCTCTACTCAGTATTCAGGTGATATTAACACATCCATCCATCCATCCATATTCTAAACCTCCTCTTCCATTTCAGGTCGCGGGGAAGTTGGAGCCAATCCCAGCTGACTACAGGCCCAAGACAGGGTTCATCCAGGACAGGAGGCCAACTCATCACAAGACAACACCAAGACAGACAACCATTCACACACACACACACCTACAGGCACTTTAGAGTATCCAATCAACCTACTGCAATCCTTTGGACAGTGGAAGAGAAAACCAGAGCGCCCAGAGCAAACCCACACGAACACAGGAAGAGCTTGCAAACGCCAAACAGAAAGGCACCCATGGCCAGCTTAGGGACTGAACCCAGGACCTTCTTGCTGTGAGGCGACACCGCTAACTACTGCACCACTGTGCTGTCTGCTATTAACACCTATTATCCAAAAATTACTTTCATATTGAAATATTTAAAGTAATACGCAAAACATGTATTTATGAGATTTAAAAGCTAAATAGGAGCTCATATAGGATCCCTTGGCTTCAAGGGTTAAAGGTGAAAAAGTTCTACTTAATTCATTTACTAAGATTAAGATAGAACATAAGCGATTAACAGGATAACAGCGAATGAACAGTGAATAAACAGGATAACAGAGAATAAACAGAGAACCAGCACATGCTACAGAGACACCAGGGCTTAAATATATGGGGTAAATTAAGGACACCTGAAGGGAGCAGGAACAAACAGAAACATGTGACAAGACCAAACATGGGAATCGTGACAATATGTGTATACTTTTATATATTTAACTTGATATTGATAAAAATAGTAGATTTAAATTAAAAAGAAAATATTTTCTTTGCAAACCATTTTGCATTAGAATGCCTTTCCAAACATCTCTCCAAAATATCATATCTATGGCTTCAGGCAGGGATTCATAAAAGGTTTACTGACGAAACGGACACTTTCGACAGAAATCTTGTGAAATATTAGGAACTGTTACTCCCCCTTCTGTGATTGGTCAGTTCATAGCATTGGTCTGCTGTAATGACACTGTGACCCTGTAGTAACCTCTGAGCACACGAAAGAAGCTGGTTAGAATGCAATTGCAAGAAGCACTTATTTCCTGCTGACTGTGCAAACAGCAGTGCAGTAATTATGATCCACCATGTGAATCCTTCCATGCATTATTACCATGCTGAACCAAACCTAGAATCCTCCGCCAGGTGTTTTTCTTATAAATATGTCATTCTTTGACTGACAGACTCTATTACGTTCTGAAGCTACTTCATTTATGTTATGCTTTGCGTATAATTACTACGTACAAACAGTGTAATGGGATGTTAATCATAGCACAGATGGTTAAAGAGAGAGGTCTTTTGTAGCCTCTGTGGTCTGAACCACATGTCATGAACAAGCGCTTCCTCATTTTTGTTTAGGCAAGTTCAACAATAGTCCTGACACAGTTTTTGCACCATAACAAAGACTAGATATTGTTCCTGCCCTAGATGTTTTCATGGACAGACACAATAGGAAGTGCTATGGTTCTGCAAAATATAGGGTGGGTCTACTAGGGTGGGTGAAATACTGAATCGACAAGGGAGGGGTTTAACCGCAAGCCCTTAAACACTGCACTTTCGGAAAAAACTATATTGGTATGGTACCCCCAAGGTCACATCTATAGTACATTCAGTTAGGGATTGTTAATTGCACCATATTCAGTATAAGTTGCATTAATTCTGATTCCTAACCTTAAGCCTAAGCCTAAGCCTAAACCTAACCTAACCTAACCCTAACCCTCGGAATCAGACGTACAGAAGTACAGTTTCCCCTGGGAAAGTGAATATAATATTGGACCTTAACAGCATTGTCCCTCATTGAGAGCACATTCTATATGCCTTGATTAACACAAATGTAGCTGTACAGAACAGTGCAGTTTTTCAGACAGTGTAAGGGCCTGTACATGTCCCAACACTTTCATTCAGTCAGTTGCAACAGACATTTTGGAAGAAATTTCATGAAATTTGACATGCTTCCAAAGAATGTGCTGGGATGCAGTATGTCACATTTTGTGAAGTTTGAATCTGTACATCACATGATTATGGTTATTGGAATGCTAGACATATGATATTTAGATATTTGAAATTCTTGACCAGGTGGCTACTCTAAGAAGGGTTATGCTCTTCCCTGGGGCCAATTCACCATAAAGATTTCCTCATTTTTGGCTAAATGGTTGGTGAGCTGTTGCCCAAAAAGTGCTTTGTGCCTACTTTAGCTGGGACAGGCAAGTTTCATGTGGATTGGTAAACTCCTAGCATGTGAAACTGTTAATCAAATTGATTTAAAAAAAAAGAAGGGAAACATGAAAACATTCAGATTATAAATAGCATCTTCCTACTTCTCAATATGGTGGTGCTGAAACAAAACCTTGTATCTTCATTTTTTTTTACATAATTTGAAAACACCAACTGACCTTTGCATCGTGTAAACATGCTATTATGAACAGGCCAATAAAAATGGATTAAACTTCCATTATATGCTCAGGATATTTTTGCTTCTCCTGTAAAGTTACTCTTTCTTTGAACCCTCACAAGGTTTTCCTCTGACAGCAACAATAGGATGAATGTAAGCTAAGTATGGACCTGAAGCCTATCGTCGGTAGCTGGGAAGCTTGTGGACAGGCTCCAGAAGCTCCTTTGATGCTCAAGCTCTCTGATGTCCCAGCTCTACTGATCCTGGGCTTGAAGTTTGAGTCTGGTAAAAAAGAAACTCAGTCTGGCTGTGTTTCAGGAGATTCTTTGTACAGTGGTAGGGAACAGAAAGACTCAGTAAGAATAGAACTGAAGTCCTTTGGAGTTCCTCACATGTAAACTGTAAATCGCTCATTTTCATCAAAGCTGTTTGCTTTCTGAGTTTGTTGGTGGAGTACTTGACTTTCTGTGCAAGCAGAACTTATGTCAAAAAGCTTGGGCTATATCACAGTCTTTAATGGCCATATTACCAGGTGTTACATTGGCCCCCAGGGCTGTTTAGTAGGGCTTTACACCCATCCCCTACCCTTTCCCCACCCCCATCCTGGATAAAAAAAAAAGTCGTCAAATCAGATTGACACACCCCATTTTGACAAATATGATCACCCTCATTGAGACCCTCATCTCAATTTAACCCTTTACCCACTTCTGTATAGGGAGTACCTTGCACAAGGCACAACCTAAATAGCACCAGGTGTCCATCAATGATGATGGCTGGCAGAATTACACATAGTAAATGTGTCTTATCAACTAGTGTCTTTTCCTGTGTCTTTTCACTCCACAGCCCAACTGTTTATGATATATGCATTCTGAACTAATCCAAACCCACACACACAGTCGCATGCACACACACATTCATACTCTCCTCTACCACCCCATCTCAAGCTGACTATTGTGTTTTCGTCCAGCCTGGCTCCTTGTCGTCATGGAGACGCCTCCTCACCCACAATGCTTCCAGCTCATTACGGATTCTTCCCAAAACATTGGAAGCACTATCCTGACATGCTGGACAGCACAAGGCTGTGCTTTAGTCTGTGAACTGTAGTTAGGGACTATACACGTTGCCTCATAAAATCTGAGAAAATGATACTGGTGCAGCCCTGAAACCTCTATACCTCAGCTGTGTAGTCAGTTATATTTTTCATATCCATGTGTCAATCACACTTAAAACATATAATCATCCTTTCCTGACTTTTACTCAGGCCAGATTTGCTGGTGTGCTGTATGCAAGGCTTTGAACACTGTTGAAGCTTAGCATTTTTTTTTCAAGACAGCTCTTAAAGGGAGAAAGGAAACACAGAGAGTCTCTGAAGCTGCAAAAGAGCCAATCCAGTGCTGAGAGCCAGAGCATTCTGCTGGGGAGTGCTCTGCTTTTGTGCTGGAACTGAATAAGACCACTGTCTCTTTCAGACTGTTTTATCCACCACTGTACTACAACAGCTATAGTCAGTGGAGCCCAGCTGAGGGCAGCTCTGTGTTTTCCCTTAAAATATATTCAAATAGTACTACCATTACTTATTATTATTATTATTATTATTATTATTGTGCAGTAGCAGTAATAGTAGTAGTACAGAATTATAATACAATGTAATTGAAAAATGTAGTGGGTAAAATACGAAACATATGCTATACATAAAAACTAAATTAAACATTAACTTTTTAAACTGTAGTTTGAAAGAGAAACTTAGACTTATACTACTACCAGTATTACAAAACAACCACAACACCACTACTACCACCATCACTACTACTAGTACTACCATCACCACCATCACTACTACTACTACTACTACTACCACCACCACCACTACAACTACTACTACCACCATCACCACCACTACTACTACCACCACCACCACCACCACTACAACTACAACTACTACTACCACCATCACCACCACTACTACTACAACTACTACCACCACCACCACCACCACTACAACTACAACTACTACCACCACCACTACTACAACTACTACTACCACCACCACCACCACCACCACCACCACTACTACAACTACTACAACCACCACCACCACCACCACCACTACTACTACTACTACTACTACTATAACTACTACTACTATGAACAACAACAACAACAACAACAACAATAATAATAATAATAATAATAATAATAATAATAATTATTATTATTATATACAAATATATCATATTATTATTATTATTATTGTTGTTGTTATTATTATTAAATTATCTTTTTAAAAATGTTAAGTGTTAAAACTAGGCATAAACCAGGCTGGTCTGGACTAATGCCTACAAGGTTATTATTCAGTTATTAATCTTCAATCTATATAATCCTAATTTACTAGCTATTCTAATATTAAAGTATAAATAATGCCTTTATGTGTATAAGAAAATTTAAATTATGGGTCTATATACAAACCCTTGCAGTGTAAAAGGTTAAAATCACTTTTCATTTCTAATATTCTGCACCACACCAGAGCTACAGAGTTTCAGAGCTACATAAAAGAAAACCTCTCCCATCAGCTTAGCTGTAAGTGATCAGGGTATCAGGGATTTACAGTTTGCTTTGGCTGAACGCAGTAATCAGGATGGGCTGAGATGATTCCGTTTTGGAAGGCAGATCCTAGATCTGCTAAAATGGGGCGACCTCATCCCAGAACAGCCCTTTCATATCCTCTTCACTATGGGACATTAAGGGACTACATGGCAGGGGGGTGGGGACAGAGAGTGGGGGTTCTGGGCATCAGACAGACAGGGCAGCCTGCTCATAACAGATGGGGCGTGTCAGTCTGGAGTGTTGTCTGGAGTGTAGGCTAGGAAGTAAACAATAACAAGACCCTGTATATTTTGCACAGTTTTGACAGTTCATGCTTTCTGACTGACTCATTCTCACCTCGTTAGCCTTCCGACAAGAGCTGCATGAGTCACATATACAGACAACAGCTCAGGGTCTGCTTTGTATGCCTGTAGCTCTCCACATGTTTTTTAAAGCCATAGACGCTCTCATTCTGTCATTCTCTGCAAAGCTTTAATATGCAAACAATGAAGGCAGCCGTGTAAAATAGGAAAGCCAGAAAGAGGGAATAAGTATGCGTGAGAGAAAAACAGCAACAAATCTCAACCTGATCCTATCTGTTCCTTTCTCACTGCTCCCCCTGTGGTGAAACTCTGCCACTGAGTCCTCCAGCATCACCTCAGATGACGTCATGCGTGCTGTCCTTCTCTCCCCTTGCGTGTGTGCATTTTTAACCAGGCCATTAGAAAAAAGCATTTCAGGGGCTAACAGGTAAATAGGACTTCTGTCTCCAGCTGCCATGTTTTAATGGCTGCACATTTGCACCCATTTTAGATCCTATTGATCTCTAGGTCTTGTTTTCCATGTAACCTGAAAGAAGCACTTAAACGAGACATTATTTCAGTTCTCAATCAGTAATGGGGCCTATGTTCATAACATTACAAGCATAACATTACATTACAGGTTTTATGGAACAAAACTTGCAAAAGGTGACCTGCCACCACAGCTGAAGGCCAACTGGGGCACGACTAATTCTTTTTGTCACAGCAAACAAACGTTGCTGCTGATATTTCGCCTCCAAAAGCTGCAGTTTTTAGCTTTTCCCAGTTTATACGTGTCTGCTACATTTAAGGATAATAATTCCTTTGATTTTTCAAAAGTTCTGCATAATTCAGTTGTTGTAAACAAAGTCAGGGTGGTTTGATTTGAGATGGTACATTATGAAGACTTGGATGTAGACTATGTAGCACTTGGACTGCAGTGGTGGTGACAGGAACCAGGGTTTAGACCACAAAGTTTTGGGCCAAAATCTTCTTAAGAGCTTTCAACCAATTGTCTCCGGCATCCAGCATGCGTTTTTGTGAAGTAGCAGATGGTGAGATGTCATGTCTTTCTTACTCACTGAGTTTCATTATGGTATCAAACCTTCATCAAACCATCAAACCATCTGGATGCCTTTGTTTACATCTTAATCATTTAATCATGCAGAACATTTGAAAAATGGGTGGAATTCCCATTTAATCATTGTAAGACTTTAATGAAATGTTAATTGCTCAACATTCCCTTTATATGTTTGCAGTTTTGGCAGAACTGCTCCTCATAATGGTATAGGCCCCTTAATTAGGCCTGCAGGCTGGCAGGAACTGAGTGGTGCCTCTGAAGGGTGAATCACTATAGCTTTGGCCAGAGCCTTCGATAACCTAGATGGCAATGCAGCAAAGCTTTTAAAAATGGACACATGTGAATTGGATCAATACTTAAACTGTAGTACAGACGGTGCCATAATGTAAACAATGGATCTTGCTTCTCCTTTATATGAAGGTTTTAAAATGCCATTTAAAACTGGAGATTGTAGAAAGATGCTTTGATTATGGATCTGAGGACAATCTGCCATTTTTAAAGCTGTAAGCGCCAACAACATCCTCGTGCAAATGTGCTTTCAGCTGTTCTGATTCATAGCTGTAGTTACGTAACACCGTGTCTTTGCATCTCCCAGAGTGTGTGCGCTTGTTTGTTGCCATTTGGGTGTAATGAATTCATTTGGGTTTTCAACCTCTCTTGGCAAATCTAAATAAATCCTGGTGTGTAACATCTGCCTGGATGTGTGCTCAGCTGTGCACATGTATGTAATCCATTGTGTATTCAACATACCCACATATTTATCTGCTTCAAGGTCTTGCCTTATGTTGCTTTTGTTATCCTCTCATCTCTCGCCTCCTCAGTGCGCCGGAAAGGCTGAGTGAGGCAGAGACGAGAGGACGAGGGGTGCATACTAACGCCCGGCCCGGCACCACCTCCTTGCCCCACATGGAAAGGGTAAGCATTACTTTAAGATCGAACCTGCGCAGACTAGTGTTAAAGTCTGCAAGGCATTCTAAAGACAAGGCGAAGCTAGAGATGTGGGTGGCGTGTATTTATTTGCCATGCCTTACTGTGTGTTGCCTGTAGACTGTAGGTATTACATAACAAGCTTTTAAATGGCACAGCAGTAAACAGCTGAGAGGAGTGTGTGTGTGATACGGAAGGGGAACGAGTTGGGCTTGCAGTACGATGGAGATGAATTGCTTCACTTGGCGAGGGTGGGGGTGGGTCAAGTAATCTGGGACAGTCGACCCATGTGATTGTCACCATGGTGATGGCAAGGGCTAGAAGAAGAAAGAAGCAGTTTTGTGTGTGTGTGTACATCTGTTCAGCCTGCTCTGATAAGTGGACCCTCAGCAGCTCACTTAGGGGCTAGTAGAGTAGCCTGGTGGCGTATAGATGCCAAATTGCATTCCTATAGTATATAGGGAATGCAGAGTTAACTGTAATTAGTGTATGTATATATACATACATGTTGTGAGATTAAAGTTTGATACCTTATTTACGAATCCATCCTTTAAATAAACATATATATACATAAGCAGTGCAGACAGAGAAGCATGAGAGAAAACAATCTTAAACAAATTCTTATCTGTCCTGTCTGCATGTCTGTCTATCTATCTATCTATCTATCTATCTATCTATCTATCTATCTATCTATCTATCTATCCATTTATCTATCTAACCATGTTTGTCTCTATCACAACAGCTCTTATCCTGCTTCTCCATAACACACAAACACACTCCCACACGCATTCACAGACCAATAACAATCCATCAGATTCTGCTGGATGACTCAGGGTTATTTCACTTTGCTGTGACCTGTTCAGGATGCAGTGTCAATCCAATACTTCCATAAGGCCATGTGTGCTTTAAAAATTGATCATGCAGCTGCTGCCACTGTACAGCCTGCTACACAGACATGTGACACAGCTGCCTTCAACAATGGTTTGAGGAAAGATTGAGACAAAGAAAAGAGAAATATTTCAGTTTTTTTTATTTGGCCTCAAAATTCTCAAGCTGATCGAGCATCTGTGTACTGGAAAGGCCACACATCACAATTTACAGGACTTAAAGGATCTGCTGCTAACGTCTTGGTGCCAGATTCCACAGCACACCTTCAGATGTCTCATGCTTGGATGGGTCAGAGCTGTTTGGTGGCATTAGCATGACTTACACTTATATAATATTAGGCAGGTGTTTTCAGTGTTATGGATAATTTTGTTTGACCATTTTTCTTTTTTTTTTAAGTGTTTTTTGTAAACTCAATGGTGAGATGAATATATACCCAGTTGGTGGAATTTCTCAGGCACCCCAGTCACACTTTCCCTAGTACAGGACAAAATATTAGCTAATAGGATAATCCTCTTTTATTTTTTTACAGCCCTGGATTTTGTCACCTCCCCCCACCAACACACACACACAACAGAATCCCTACAGTGATATAAACTCATACAGAAACTGACACTTTTTCCTGTTCTTCACACCCGCATCAACACCTCTGATGTGGCACTTCTGGCTGATCTGTCTGCTGTGTGTGTCCCAAGGGTACACTGCCCCCAGAAGCAGCGACAGTGGCTGGTGTGGAATGGATCAAACTGTGATAGAGCTGCCAGATCTGTCTGTCCACTTCAGCAGTCACACAGAACGAGTTAATTAGAAATAACGTGTTTAGGGAGCACCACAGATCGTCAATGACAATCAGCTCTCGATTGGACAGATACAGAAATGAGGATTAGGCTTTCATATAAGCTTAGTTCCCCCTGCTGGACAACATACACATTTCAAGTGGAATCTGTCATTGAGCTAATTTAAAATCTTATTTTTTTTGTCATATTCAACATATTTGAACAAGCAAGAAATGCAACCTCTTTGTAAGAGGGCCTACAGAAAATGTTATTATAATCAAACAAATGACACATAAAATCACATGGAAAAAATAATTACACCCTTACATATACCACATAAAATTATCAGGTATCAGGTGTTCAGGATTAGGTTCCATTGACTGGAACCTCCTACAAATGGAACCTGACATCTAGGGTTTGGTGTTTTCTTTGCCATTGAAAGTTCTCCAACATATTTAGCTTAATCATAGATTGTTTGTTGTGAAAGGAAGTCTCCATGAACCCCAAACTTTCAACATATGGTTGGCAGGTACTTCTTGCAAATGTTGGTGTTAAAGTGCACATGTCTACAATCAGAAAGAGACTGGACAAATTTGACCTGCATGTCAGGAAAAACCTTTGCTCTGCAAAAAAGACATTAGAGCAAAACTGCGGTTTACCTTTACATTTACATTTTCGGCATTTGGCAAACGCTCTTGTCCAGAGCGACTTACATGGTGCTTTTTAGTCAACAAAGAAAAGTGTCCTATACCAGTAAACTTAGGCTTGGTTTAGGAGCTGCTAGTCAATCTAGATTATCCCTGACCTCATGCAAAACCTTGACATAAAATGACACATCCCCCCCACGCCCCCCCCACACACACACACTAGCAGCTCTGCCAAGAAATGGCTAAAAAAGAAAATGAGAGGATGCTTTAAACACCACTGAAACTGAGGCGGTACATGCAGGAAAACCCTCAAACTTTGTGACATCAACTGAAAGAATTTTATATGGAAGAGTGGTCAAATTAGTTCATCAAGCCATTTTCAGAGACTGGTGGACTTTTAAGCAAAACTCCTACAAGATATTTTTGGTAATTGGGGCATTATTAGCTTCTGAGGGCAATAAACAATGGTGTACTTACTTTCTCCACATAATATTGCATCTGTTGATATTCTAGCTTAATAAATTAGTAAAAAAATTTATAATAATTCCTTTGATAAAAAGAGTTAGTTGGTCTTCCACTCAATGGAGCTGCAAGACTCATCTACAACATCCCTAAATTCTCTTATACCACATCTCTCCTTTGGAACCTGCACTGGCTCCCTGTGGCTGCTTGCATCAGGTTCAAAACACTGACACTTGTTTTCAAAGCCAAGATTGGAGCTGTGCCTCCTTACCTATCAACTATGATCAAGCAGCGCGTCATTTCCCGTCCTCTTAAAGCATCAAGCACTGCTCGCCTCAAGCCCCCAACGTTCAAAAGAACAGGAAGATCTACATCAAGACTCTTTTCAGCCCTGGCTCCCCAGTGGTGGAATAAACTTCCTCTTGCCATCAGAACTACTGAGTCCCTCAATGTCTTCATACAACAACTAAAATGCACCTCTTCAAAGAGTATCTAGGAAACTAGCCTCATATTTATCGTTTATTGTCTGTTTATTGTTTACTCTCTCTTGGGTTTACAGGTTCGGCAGGGTTTGTTATGGTGCGTAACATAGCTAGTTGTATCTTAGTAGAATGACAGCTGTTGGTGGGTTTAGCTTTATAGATAGAAGAACATGGACCATAAAGCACTGTTGTTCGTCACTCTGGATAAGAGCGTCTGCTGTATAATGTAAATGTAAAATGCTTTTTTTATGAGATTTCTCAGGTTATATACCTTTAGATATAGTCACTCTATTGAAGAGAGTAAAATGTTTGCTACATGACTATTATTAGGGACCTTATCCACCCCAACCATGGATTGTTTCAGCTGCTCCCCTTAGGCAAGCAATACCACAGCCAGAAAGTCCAGACCAGTATCCTCAACCTAAGCCATGCACACACTAACATGCAAACTACTATACACATACCACACATTAAACAAAAAAGAAAAAAAATGTTATCGCCATAATTATTAGATTAGATTATTATTAGATTATTAGATTAGATAGTTGCTGATGACCATAACACCACAATATTTTATAAAATCATCATTTATTCAAAGTATCAAACAAACAACATGATGAAATGTTGCCAACTGACCTTTCCAGAGGTCCCTTCAACAAAGAAGTCATTTTAAAAAGCTGTGCTTTTATTTGTACAGTCACTAGGGTCATTCACCTCACAAGAATCTCTTATGCTTTGTTCCACTTGGATTTTCCTCTGTAGAACTGCCATTATGGAGGGCTTTGGGACTGTGCATTGAGGTCTTCATGAGGGATCCCTCTAACCCCTTCTTCCCATACACCACAAAAGCAGCTGGCCCGAGGCAGGTGTGGAGCAAAAACTACTTCTAATTTGCGGGGTGCGCTGGTCTGGACACCTGACCTCAGACAGCCCTCCTGCCTCGTTAGCATAAGACGCACCATCACCTGGTTGGCCCAAGCAATGCCCAATGCAGGAAGCACCTTACTATCTTCTAGCCTGAGAAAGTGAACAGAAACAAACAGGGACTTATTTCTTATTATCAGTGAGATTCCAAGCAGGAAAATGGGGTAATGCAGTAATGCAGACACATCCATCTTATTTAGAAACCAATCTTGAATTATTTTGTCTGTTTTGAGGTCATTGTCTCGGTGAAACTTTCATTGGCTTTCTTTTCTCTGATGCCAATTTCTCCTCCAGTACCTTCTGGAACATCACTCTATTCATGTTGCCTTATATGATGTAATGTCCCAGTTCAATTCGCAAAGAAGCAGCTCTGTATCATGATGCTCCCACCTCTGTACTTCACTGTTGGTTTGATGTTCTCAGGATCATACACTTCTTTCTCCAAACATGACATGCTAAATTAAATACCAAAAACTAGATTATGGTTTTATTTGACCAGGGTACATGGTTCCAAAGCAATTCTGAGTCATCTAATGGTATGTGTGCACATTTTGCAGAATTTTGTAGTAGAGGAGGTTTTTGTGAAGAATAGGATGTGAGATGTACAGTGCAGTCCATTGCTTATTGTTCACTGTGTATCTGTGAACGACGACTGGCTTCTCTCTTACTTTCCTTATTATTAGACTGAAAGAAATCTTGCATGACCCGCTTGTCCAAGTATAAATAGTTGTTGATGAATGTTCTGGGTTCGATCCCTGGATCAGCCCCCACCTTTCTGTACAGAGTTTGCAAGCTCTTCCCATGTTTACATGGGTTTCCTCCAAAGGCTTGTGGTTTAGGTCGACTGGATGCTCTAAATTGCCCATAGGTGTGTGTGAATGGCTGTCTGTCTCTGTGTTGGCCTCCTGTCCTGGGTGTACCCTGCCTTGAGTCTATAGTCAGCTGAGACTGGCTCCAGCTCCCCAGTGAAATGACTGAATATTTAACCAGTTGTACTAACAGGGATGTTGAAGCATTTTTCATTTGAAGTTTGTTATCCCCGAGAACTTTAGAAAGCTTCTTCACCCTCACAAAATGACACATGAAATACTCACCCATAATCACAACGTCCTGGGTTTGGACCATCCACAACATCAGATACCTAGTAAGTAGGGGCAAGGATACCTTAATGACTTTAAAACAGAATACACTGAGGTGCAGTCCTGCTGACTAATTATACTATGTACTATTCTGGGTAGTTTCAATTCTTACAGCTGTTTATACACTGGTGCAGGAAATGTGATGCATTACTAACAAGGACACTACTCTGATTAAGTGAACATTTTCAATATCGGTAAAACGCTGATGCCGTACTGCAACACAGCCTGCTGATTTATGTCAGTTTCCTCTTATTAAATGATACACACAACACTGAGTGCTAATAGCGCCCCCTAGTGGCAAATGTTTGGCTTGCTGAGAAAGTGAGAGAGTGAGTAGAGACCAGCTATGTCTGCGTATGTGTATGACCTGGTTGATGCAGAACACAGGTGCACCATATGCATGGCTGAGACGGTGGAGGGTGCCAGAGAAAGCCAGCAGGTGGCGCGCTCTCTTTATGGCTTCATCCGCTTGGAACTCAGTACGAAACAGAGCAGCCACAGAGTCCACCACCACCAGGCGCACCAGCCCTCGGCCCAACAGCATGGGCACACGCTGCGATACACACGTCTGCAGAGCTTCCTATAGAGACACACACAGCACTGTGTTAAGAACTGGCCATGCCCTCACTTGTTTTTCCTTCTTTAAACATGCATTATTCTTATCATACGTCAGTGTCCTACTCTGTGTTGGATGCAGGTTGCATGTGGCCCCTAGAAGAAAATAAAGACTTGATTGAGTCATAAGTGGTTTAGCGGTCACAGACTGATGTTGAATGATAAGTTCTGAATCACGAATGCCACTTTAACACAAAAGTATTTGATAGAGCTTTCCCACTGCTCAACAATGGCATAGTGACATTAGGCCCATATGTGGCTATTCCAAAGTGTCTTTTCTTTTTTTTTTTTTGGTTGTTCTATAGTGATTATACAAGCTGTGTATGTGTGTGTGTGTAACTGAACAGCTGCGTCAGAAACAGTGTTGTACAAGTTAATAAAAATGAGTAATTAGGCAGAATAAAAGAATCAACAGCACTACCATTGCTGTCTGCCTTGCAAGTTCTCGAATGCTCTGCAGGATGGACATGAGTAACTCAGCGTCACTTTTTAGCTAAAACAAACGAAATAAATAATGTGGATTTTGGTCAATAGATGGCAAACTTGTGGGACCTCAAGGTAAAGTTGTAAGCAAACTCTGTAAGCTACAGTTAGCCTACTATTTCTCTTATGGACATAATGTGCAAAAATAAATATTTGAATGGTCAGAACCTGTGTGGCTCTTTAGAAGAAATAATCAAACATCATTTATCATGCAAGACAAGAGTAATGAGTAAAAAGCTCATTTAAGCCCAGTTCAGTTTAACTGCATTATTTAATTTGAAGGGTATTTACTAGTTACTTCCAGCCCTGGTCAGTAATCAGTGTACCATTAAGTCGCTGAATTTACTGAATTGAGGGAGTGTCAGTTAGTGCACTCTAGCTCACCAGGTCTGCAGTGTGCTCAATGTAGATGTTGTCACTGAAACGGAGGCTACGGATTTGAGCCTCTGGCACCTCTGGACGGAGTCGTGACTGCTGAGCAATAAGTTGCTGCAACCGCTTGATGGGGAACGAATCTTCAGTGCAGATATATACAGCTCCTACATGATGATTGACAAGTTATCCAGTGGAGATCCAGTGGGCTTACAGTATAGATAGATAGACAGACAGACAGGTACTCTTTGTCCTTAAACGTATTTCATCTGTATTTGTGAAATTTTATTTCTATAGCGCTTTTTACAACTGACGTTATCACAAAGCAGCTTTACAGAATCCTGGTCTGAGCCTCTACTGAGTAAGCCAAACAGAGGCAAGGAAAATCTCCCTGACCTAATTTGTCTTACCTGATCCAAGTCCCCCATTGTTTTGTGGATACTGAGCTGACAGGCAAAGCTGCAGTCCAAACTGGGTCTTTCCTGCAGCACTCTCGCCTGCCAACTCTGTAATTCCACGCAGTGGAAGGCCACCTCGCAAAAGGTCATCCAGAACAGGGCAGGCCAATGAAAGTCTGTGTCCAGGCTCCAAGGAAGGACATTCTCCAAGAATCAACTGCAAAGCTGCAGCACAACATTGTACAAGTTTCTGTCCCAATTGTGACACATGAAATGTAACATCAAACATACATACAATAAGACACAATTTGTTGCTTTGCTGTTTTCATTGCAATAACAAATGGCAACAAATACCCAGGTGTAATTCAGCCCTTTAACCCGTGTATTTTATAAATAAAACAACAAATTTGCTTCAGACAGTCTAGGTCTGATGTGCTGATTCTCATTCACTACATTTTAAAACACACTTCCACATTTTGTACGCTTAGGCTTAATTTTAATGTAAAAAAAGGCCCATCACCAGGGTGTAGTGGTTTAAGTACAGTGCTGAAAATTAAACATTTGAAACACTAATTTGAAATGTTAATCTGCATCTCTGATACTTGTTATTTTTCAGATTAAAATGGAGAGCTGTAGTGTTTAATGATGCAGTTCAGGATTTTGTATGGTCTGTACCTCACTTATGATCACGTTTAAGTCTTTTTTGACTTATCTTTAACATCAAAAAGGAATTCTGTAATATTTAATTAGTTATTATAAGAAATATATGTGTAGTAATTAATTTAAGCTCTTTTAAAAAAATACAGAAATTTGGATTAATTTTTGACTGCAGATCATATATGACGTTGTACCTTAAAACAGGTATTTTGTAACAACCCTACAAATTAAACTGGAGCATAAAATAATACCGTTGTACCAGTAGAGGCTAATGGCAATGAATGTATTTCAGCATCATCAGGGTTTAGAGGCTGGCGTGGTGAAAATCGAGGCAGGGAATTAAAGGAAGACGTGTGTAACACTGTTATGCAGTTACCTGTCACGGGGGGTGAGCTACGATGTGCGGCAGCCACAGCAGCGTGCAGCCGCTTCACATCCCTCTGAGACAGATGCACAAGTCTCTGCAGCTCAGGACCCGAAAGACTGAGAATCTCTTTCGCTGATTTCACACACGCTGGAAAAATTGATAACGAAAAATAGTCAAAACTATCTTAAAACATTGCTGTACGTTCGCTGGAAATATGATAGATTTACCCCTTTTTACAGCATTAATAATCCTCGGATTCAGTTCAAGTTGTTCCCAGTCCATTGCATCTCATACTGCTCGTTTAAATCTTTCTGCTTAAGACATATAAAGCATTATAACCTGGACAATTCACCTTTAATTTTTCATGCATTTTAGAGAAAAATAATCTAGTATAGTTTTGTTTCCAGGTTATGAACAGCCCCGATATAATAAAAGTCCTTTTCCGGATCAATACTTTTGAATAATCCAGATGGACTAATCAAACAAGTACTGCTAAAAATAATAAAAATGTTCTTTTTTGTTTTTTTTAGAGAAATACTGATTTTTCTCGCAATCAAGAAAAAAGACCTTACCAAAAAACAAGAAACTCAAAAACTACGAGAGCGCTGCCGTGGCAATGGTATGCGCCACTGTAGGGGGATGTTCTGGCTATAACGAATGAAATCGCCCACATACGATAGCAAATGTAGTAAATAAATAATAATTTGCGTTAATATATAACAATTTATGTAATACAACGACATCACGCCACTGTAAGATAGCAAACGGTGCTTGAAAAAACCATATATTTCACAATACACCCCTACCGGCGCCAAATATGGACTGTTTCGTTATCTGTAGCGCTGTTGCGGGTCCACAGCACTGCACTACTGTCAGTGCTGAATGAAAATATAGATACATTAACTTTATAATTCACCCGAGATGCAGCGCAACTGTGGTAGCACTCAAAATGGGATTTTAAATAAGGGTGTATTGGAATTAAGTAGAATTTGAACAGAACAAATACACAGTAACGTTACTTCTGTGGCCGGTGAGTGGCTAACTGGCTAGCAAAACACTACATCCTAGCGACACCATTAACGCAGTGTGTACCTTGGTATTAGTAAAGTAAATGCAGCAGGCATCAGTAAATAACACGCATGCAGGATTAATCCATAGCAATAGACGTAACAGTTATTCTAGCAGTATGTAGCTGTAAGTCTGAGTGCGTTAGAGACTGCGGACAGTGGCTGAGCGGGAGAATGCAGTGTTGGTGGGTGTTGAGTGGAAAGGCGAGCGATCGGGGTTCAAATCTTGGTGGCGACCAGTTGAAACAGTCATGGTTTAATGCGCGTTATGCGAACAAACTTAGCGTCTTTTATTTTGAGATTAAATTATTAAATAAACTTTATTGTCATTGTGCAGAGTACCGGTGCAAAGCTAATGAAATGCAGTTAGCATCGAACCAGAAGGGCACAGTATAAACTACAGGAAGCTGCAGTATAAGTGATGTTACAGTATATATACAGTGTTATTGACCATGAAGAGCAGTAAATACAGATCATAATATATGCACAGTGTATTAAATATGTTTTATATCTAGGAGAGAAGTGGGCAGAGTTAAAGATGGTTGTATAAATATACAGTAGTTGTAGAACAAGGGTGAGATGTGCAAGTATAACAAGTGCAGAAACAGTGCACATATGTATTGATGTGATGCATTGTAGCTGTGTGATAGTTAAATGTCACAGTTCAATGCATTAACACTGTGTAGCATGTTTTTCATATAACTGCTTATAGTATTTAAAGACTGTTATTGATTAAATGTGTACATTTTACTCCCTAGTCCCCAAAACAGAGGATATACACAGATCAGCCATAACATTACACTGGTAGGTAAAGTGAATAACATTGATGATCTAGTTATTTCATTACAATAGCACCCGTCAGCGGGGTGTGATATATTAGGCAGGACGTGAACAGTCAGTTCTTGAAGTTGTACTGGAAGCAGGAAAAATGGGCGAGTGTAAGGATTTTGGCCGTATTGTGATGACTAGACGATGGAGTCAGAGCACGTATAAAAACGGCAGATCTTGTGGGGTGTATCCGGTATGCAGTAGTTATTACCTAACAAATCCAAGGAAAGACAACAGGAAATCAACGACAGGGTCATGAGCACCCAATACTCAATGATGCATGTGAGGAGTAAAAGCTAGACTGTCTTGTCCAATCTCACAGAAGAGCTACTGTGGTTCAAAAAGTGAATGCTGAATGAAAGGTGTCAGAACACACAGTGCACCACAGTCAGAGCTGTGACAATATATATATTTTGTATATATATAATACATAAAGCTCACACAAACTGACAAGAGAAATGAAGGATACTGACCCTTTAAACATGAGCTAAAGTGATGAATTCATAACGTGTTGATCACTGTTAATCTATATTTTGTGTTTATCCTCAGGTGTGTCTCACTCCAGCCAACATGAGTTCTCGGCAATGTAAGAATTGTGGTGGAGGGGACATTGACATTGACCAGGCCAGGGGTAGTGCTGTGTGTACAGCATGTGGTTCTGTGCTGGAAGACAACATCATAGTGTCTGAGGTCCAGTTTGTGGAAAACAGTGGTGGAGGAGCCTCGGCCATTGGGCAGTTTGTTTCTGCAGATGGTAAGCAATGGTTGATCTAAGAAATAATGCAGGAAAAACGTTTATTCTGCCTGTGGGGGTGTTTTCATTCAAAACAAACTAAATGGCCAAATTTCTTTGTAAATGGTATGTCACTACAAGTAGATCTGAATCTCATTCTGAGCCCATAATTACATATATGAATGGGAAATTCAAATACAAGTATACTTTAAAATTGTGCATTTATTGGGCCAGTGGTGGTCTAATGGTTGATGAGTTGCTCCTGTGATCTGACGGTCACTGGTTCAAATCCCAGATTGGTACAAGTACCACTGAAGTACCTATGAGCAAGGTACCGCCCCCAATCACTGTTGCCCACTGCTCTTACATGAATAGGTTAAATGAAGAGGTCACATTTCAGTGTGGTGTGGTGCGTTCATAAAGTGCCGAACAATGTCCATGGAATGGTCAAGAAAACAGTGAAATAATATGCTTAAAACAGCTGAATCCAAATTCCATATTATAGAATCAATCAATCAATCACTCAATCAATCAGAATAAAAAGAAGATGATATACAGAGTAGGCCATATAACGCAAGATGCTGAAATAAAACCATAATAAGTAAAAATATGCATTTTTCCACATATGCTTTTGGATATAAGTTCTTGGGGATAATTCTGACTAAGCGAGGACACAAAAAAGCACCAAAAAAGCCACAGTTTGATCATAGTTCAAAAGTTTTTATTCACCAATAAAAGTATTAAATCCTGGAGACATGGATGAATGCAAAAATACCTAATTAGTTCTGCAAAGGGTGAAGTTCTTGGTCATTTAGGACGTTTTGCCTTCACTGTTTAGAAGAATGCTGCATGTGGTGTTATGCTGTACTTAAGGGTAGAAATACCAGCTGCCTCTTTGCCACCTAACAACCCTGTGTGTTCAAAGATATGAAGAAGACCAACCCTGGTCCTGGAGGTACAGTGCCCTGCACATTTCACATGATGTACAGCATAAAGGCAGATAGTAGCAGACTGTAGCAAACAGCTCTTGTGGTTTCCTCAGCGAGTTGTTCTGTTTAGTGCTGCTGTGGGAACCTGGCTTCTGACTTTCGCCAAGTTCACTGTAGATGCGCACCATCTCAGCCAGACTGATCCTGTCTTTACCTTTAACTGATTGTTGTTTTTTCTCCTGAGGAGGAATGCTTTCATTCCATTCCCAGTTTGGGCTTCCTGGTCTATTAGGGCTTGATGGAGATGGTGATGTTAGTTTTGCTTCGCTCTGTCAGTTTCTTCACTGCATGTGTGTGTCGTTGAGAGGAATTTATAGGGTTCTAGTATTTTCTAGGGTTCTTTAACTTTACCATTTGCATTTTTTTTAATAGTGCTGCTTCTGAGAACATCTGAAAACTCTTGTATGAAAATTATATCTCCTGTATTCAATGATATATAATTTCTACTTGCCTGAAATCCTCCCAGTGGCATCATCGTAATTTTTTCTATTTTTCTATCATGAGTTCCATTTGTAAAACATTATTTTAATGTCCGTATTTGTGTTTAGATTCATAAAAAAGAATGGATATGGATATATGCACTAGAAGTAATTAAATAGCAAAACAAATGTGTCTGAATTCTTCTTTCCTCTCACTGCATGTAGTCATCTAGCGTAATATAATCAGTGTCACACATCATGAAATCTACAGTGACACCTGAATCCCTTATAATTGCATTGTGTAACATTGTGGAGAAAATCTGATTGGTTGCTTGTACCTTTTGTGTCTTGAATGATTCTGTCTTGATGCAGCAGCTTTGTAATGGTTTGATTTGTTGCAAGGATCGGAGCTGAGTGATTTCTCCAGCACAGGGAGGTGGTGTGTTTTTCCCATTTCTGTGGTGTAACACCACTTACAAATCATTCTTTCCATTCAGGGAGTCACAGATTAGTTCACGACATGTAAAAGTTTACCCACGTGTTATGGTAAGTGTCATTTTTCCTCCACGTTTCCTTTTAGCTAGTTAGGGTCTGCTACAGGGTGGTTCACTGAAAAGCAGCATCAACACAGACTCTGAAAGACCTGATCATTTTTGCTATGACACCCCAGGCTTCTGTTGTTATCCCTAATTGGAGTCTTGGAGCGGATACTTGCCTTGGTTCTTCTGTTGTACACTGTAATTGTTTATTGATCAAGTGCACAAGTAACCGTTAGACAAACACAGCTGTCAATGTTCACATGTTCTCTCGTGAAGGCCATTGGCTGAAAAGGTATTGTACTGGATCACGGATACTCGTAAACCACTTTGTCATTTATTATGGCATTTATTGTGGTTTTGTCCTTACTTATTGCATCTTTTGCTGTCTTTGTTTGGACCTGAGGCCGTTTGCTTGGTGTGTATGGTGAAATGCTTTAAAGCTGCCACCTTGACTGAGATCTAGCAGATTTTCTGGCCTTTCCAGCCGGGCTGCACAATATGGGCTAAATGCAAATTAATGCAGAATGGATCAAATTCAATAGCATGAAATTTTAAATATGTCACAGTATCAGATAATATTTAGTTTTGTGTTAATGAATTTAGTGAAACAGTTGTTTCTGAGTTTTGTTCAGATCAAATCTGACATATGGCTTGTTTGGATTAAGCTGCTTTATTCCATTTACTTCTCTTAGAATTACACCTAAGCAACCGTACACTATTGTAAATGTGCAGTAGACAATGTATAGACACATTTCCTGAAAGAAAATGTACTTCTTAGTTCATGGTGATGAGTAAGGTTCACAGAATAGACTTTTAGAGCTACAAACAAAGGACTTAGCCTTTAACGTTGCTATTGTATGGACACTGTGTCATGACGTAAAGCTCATTATTTACCAAAAATAATAAACATTGCCAAAAATATTGCTGAAGCTCAGTCACAGAATGTCACAGTAGTATGGACAATATGTCAGCCAGTCCCACAGTACCTCAGATACACGGATAAATACTGGCATTGGGACTGTGGTACAATAAAATGCTCTGGTGAAATAATGTCCTGGTTAAAGATTGACCAGCATCATTTTGCCTTTTTTTGGAATTCCTTGATTCTTCTGAGCAATCACAGAAACACTCACCTGATTGGTCAGGATACTGCACACAGTAAGAAACACTGAGCCTCATAGACCAGCCTTTCTTAGAAAATGTCTTCTTAAAATCCACGTAGGCACATTAGTAAGTAAGTAGTAGTAGTAGTAGTAGTAGGTTTATTGCCATTTTCACAGTATACACAGTACACAGTAAAAACGAAACAACGTT
>JBBPDA010000152.1:7893516-7920218 GCA_037974385.1 Arnoldichthys spilopterus | reverse complement strand
ACCTCAGTAGTGCCCAGGCCAGGACTCGAACCTGCGACCTTCAGGTCCCAAAGGCAGCGTCCTAACCACTAGGCCACAGCCACCACTGCCTGCAGGAGTTCCTGTTGCACAAAAAGTGATCGCTGACTGATAGAAAGGGGTCAGAATATACAGTGCACCACAGTCAGAGCTGTTTCAGCAGCTTGAGAGGGACCTACACAATATTAGGCAGGTGGTGTTAATGTTATGGCTGATCAGTGCATTTGTATGTATGTGTAAAAACATTCACCCACAGCTGGGAATTAGATGACAAATAATTGAAAAAAATCATCAAAGACACTTGTTATAGTCTGTGCATTGGTGGATAGATTCCAGTGTTGTAAGAATGTGAGCGAAGCTGATGTTGCTGGTGGAGTCAGTTAAGCTCTTGCAGAAGGATGAACTGTGGTGTTCAAATGTTTGACGTTATGAAAAGGTTTGTTATTCTCTTGCATACACCAATAGCTTCATAAACTGCAAACATTATAAACCTGACACCAAGAGTTGTTCTATGGTGCTTTATTCAACATGTTTAGTATTTGGGATCAAAAGCAAAAGACCTCCACTTATCCACCTCAGTCTCTTCTGAAATACGAGGCATTCTGGATATTAATTTGACTCTAACTGTAGAGGATTAAGAGCAGGCTGTTTGAACATATTCACCAGGCTTATATGGAGTTGTGGCTAAGGAATGTGTAGCGTGAAGCTTCAGGGATTCCCTTTCAGTGGTTTTAACAATAACCCCCCATCCAGGTTTTTTTTTTTTTTTACTTCTGTGTTTTGGTTTTGTGATCGCCTGAAACTTCCCATGACTCTGATTGTTAGAGACCCTCCTGCTTCTCAGCGTTCATTCATCACCTTTTTTAATCAGCCTTCGACAGTTGCGCACACTCACAAATCAAAGAAACCCAATAGCCTGAGTGAAATAGAGGCTTCCAGATCAATTTCTATTTTAGTATAGTGCAGAACGTCCCAGAGAGTTGTCACATGCGGAAATGTAATTTTCCTGAAATTACTGCTTGCTGTTTCACAGATGGCACAGAAAGATCGGCTCTTTCACTGTTGCACTTCAGTGTATTAATGTGATAATTTTGTACAAAATTGCCTGTATAAGCGAGTAAGGGGCGAGTGACAGAAGAGGTCTTGGGGGGATTTTGGACCCTCATGCACAGGTGGAGTCCATGCAGCCATTTCACAGATAGGACTGTGGCTGACTGGGTCTGTGAGCTGAACTCATTTCCCTGTTATTAGGACATACGCGATGTGTACTTTACTGGGGCAGCGGAATGAGTTTACCCAAGGACTTTGAAGTAGGTGGAAGTGAGGGATATTTGCTCCCTCTGAGTGACTCTAAGCCAAGCCACTTTGAGAGCTCCCTATAGAGGAACCATGCTCCAGATTCACCCTGATGTTAAGAGGAGCCTTAAAGGAGTTATGTCTATTTAAACCTTGCGATAGAATGCAAAAGAAGCATCTCTTCTTTGGTTAGCCTGGATCAACACACCGGCTTCAGAAAAAACTTTTGCTGACCATCTGAAATTATTTGTACATTTACTTTGCACAATCTGGCAACTACACTAGGCCAAAGGTTTAGAAGCATCTTTAACTTTCTTAAAGATAAATATGAAAATGACTTTTCAGCAGGTGACATACTGCTACTACGTTAAAAAAAAGCGTTAAATGTATGCAGCACAACTACATACTCGCTCTGGTACGCTGTAAAACATAGTAGTGTCCACTAAACCTTAAATTATATGCTTAATTGCGCAGAGTTAGCTCGAGTTCATCTAGCTCAATCTTCTAAGGAGCTCTAGCTGAATGGCCGTGGCATCACTGGGGTTTTTTCTTTCTTTTTTTGTTTTCTTTTTTTTTCTTCCGTTTTTTCTCTTGATTCTCACATGATCAGATGCACTTTATAACGTGTGTCAAGAGTTGTGTTACATAATTAAAAATAGTAAATATGTTATCAACCATGACATCCATGAGAGATCACGGCGGCTCCTGTAATAAATTTGAGTACATCACTGCAAACCAATCAGCTCTTTTGGATAAAGATCTTTGGTCAAACTAGATGTCAGTGAATGTTTTGTTTTACATAATTTTGGATCAACATAATTCACAAAAAATCAACTGCCTGCTTCAGTACTTTTCTCCTGTATATGTGTGTGGATGCTTATTAGCAGAAATGAATATGTATTTTTGAAACGACTCTCTTTGAGAGGACTAATCTTCTCTGATGATGCATTCCTTTTCCATAGATCCATGTCTCTATATTCCACGCTTTGCCCACATGTTGGAGTTTGGAGAAAAGACCCATGAGGTTTCCATGACTGCCCTGAGGTTGCTGCAGAGGATGAAAAGGGACTGGATGCACACAGGACGCCGGCCATCTGGACTGTGCGGTGCAGGTAACCAATTTTTACAGTAAGGACTATATGAAATATGAATGTTTGATAACCAATGCTGGTTTTAAGGCATCAACATTTCCAGTAACTGATATTATTATCCTGTGGATGCTATAAATAATTATGATTTAGCTGCAGGGGGTGTCAGGGAGACTATTCACTGCCCTGCCACCAGGAGATGTTCTGGGCTAAGTGGCGAAACATCTAGGAGCGGTGGTCCCCAGCTAATGACCCTGCAGCTAGGAAACAAGGCACCGGTGGAGGTGTGGCAGGCCTAGAGCAGAGCAGGAGAACATCTACCTTTATGAATAAAAACTTTAAATAAGTTCAAAAGGTGCACAGCACATAAATCACAGTTTACAGTAAACATTGTTGTTTATAGTAGCATCACATTCCTCAATGTGGGCTCCTTATGTAGCCTATACTAAAGGGACATTATTTGTACTCTGATAAGGATTTTTTTGCAGATATCAATAAACCCAATAAATCTTTATTCTAAAGAGCTGTTGGCTGAGCCTAGTTTTCTTTTCCCTGTCTTACTTGGATGTTCAGCATTTCTTTACATTGTGAAAATTGTGATCATTGTACCGAGTGTCCCAGAGGACGGACTGTTTGAATGTTCCTTTGGGTGCATACAAGATGATACAGTATGTCATGCTGTGTTATTAAAGTTCACAGCTGAGTGCTTCTACCAAACCATGACGTGAACACTTACCAGGCTTAAAGTTTGATATGGGAACTGGAACAGAGTTGCAGCATTGCATAACAAGCCTGAACTTTGAGGCATCCACATTCAGTTCCTTTGCCTTGCGCCTGAAACCCAACATTTAAGCATTTTTCGTGCACCTATCTGTAGTTCTGCTTTCCCTCCCTCTCTCTTTCTCTCTCTCTCTCTCTCTCTCTCTACATCCGCTGCTGCAATATCTGAATAATTAATAATTCATCATTAATCATTCACAGTATTCAAGGGAAAGTAGTAAGTTTAGATGGCTTTTTCAGCACTGAAGTTGATCGTTTCTTGAGGATGTTTAGAGTAAATGCAGGAAGGCAAGCACTTTTCCATCCATTTTCAGTAAAGAAGTCAGCTATCGAGTCTCACTAAAAAGCCTGGCCTAGTTCCATAAGGTAGGCTACATGTATATAAGCCTTTATTGATTGAGCTCAGCTTTGTGTGATGTTTTGGTGCTGCATAAATATAGTGGAGGCAGTTGTGTGGATGCTGGCATTGGAATCAAGAAAGCATGTGGAGGCTTGTCTTTGTATCATATACTGTGGGACTGTTACAGCACATGGTAAATGATCTTACAGCTAAACTGTATGTGCTGTGTTTACAAATTCTCTTTGCATTGTTTTCAGATTGAGATGTCATGTAAAGGTGGAGCAGCGGAGAGAAAATGTTTTCTCATTACTGTTTGTAAATGTGAAGCCGACTGAGGTTATGGCTAAATGTAATTATAAAGTTCAACAAATGGGTTACATCTCAATCTTGCAGCTCTGTTGGTGGCAGCCCGCATGCACGAGTTTCGGCGTACGGTGAAGGAAGTAATACGTGTTGTGAAGGTCTGTGAGGCGACTCTGAGGAAACGGTAGGTACTTGAACATTTTGGATAAACGTATGGTTTGGCTGATTTATGTGACTAGCTGAAGTCAGGTATAGGTTGGATGGGTGCTGGTATTTGCAATTTCTCCCTTTCATATTTGCCAGTTAATATGTGAGGAAAAAATCAAACATGAAAAAAAAATAAGAGCCTGTGAAAAGCAAAACGAAAGTAATGTTTTGAAAAAAATATATATTACGTTGGGAACATTGGGATTGTGACTCTTCGTCAGTGATAGGCGAGAAAAAGTGAATGGTGGAACAATGGTGGTACAAACTAAACATAATGAAACATAAAAAGCATATTAAACATAAATGTGCACATATGCAGTAATAACAAGGGGTGCACAGATCATGAATTTTTATGAATGCGCTCAGTTTCGTTGGCCGATGGCTGTTTTATTTCGCCTATTTTTATTAGCCCTGTTTAATCCAAGCTCATGGGGGTTAAATGAACACATGAAACACACCAGCACATTTTCAGTGCTGTCTGTAAAACAAATTTGCAACAGGAATTGCATCATTGATTTTTTAATGTGCCAACATATTATTTTACATTTTTAAACGAAAAATCAGTTGCCGAATCTTATTAAGTGCTACACTGAAGATGAGCTAGAGATGAGCTTTCAGTGTAGGCCAGTGAGCTAGAGCCTAGTGAGTCATACATAATTATGGTTCATTTTGGTACAGGTGTAGCAGCAACATTCGCATACAGAGTCCACTCACCTAGTTCACATTATTAACCTTTTAAATTACAACACAGATCAGCCAAAATCACTACTTTCTGACTACTGATTGTGTCTTTTGAGCAAAAATCTGCCGATTGTGCAATTCCAATAGGGCATAAGTCATTAATGGTAGTTTGGTCATCATGCTCTTACAAGCAACTTCTGTTTAGGCTGACGGAATTTGAGGACACGCCCACCAGTCACCTAACTATTGATGAGTTCATGCGAGTGGATCTGGAGGAGGAGTGTGATCCCCCTTCTTTCGTGGCTGGTCAGAAGAAGTTAAAGATGCAGCAGGTTGGTAACAGAATCATGACGTTGTCTTCATAGGTGAAGCTAAATACAGCATTATATTCTGCTAAACTTTTATGCTATAAAAACACCTGCGCTGTGTTGTGTTAATGCATTGTATTGTTTTTATTGTACCTTGGATAGTTTCTCTCAGTTTCTCAGCTGTTCTCTTAATTGAGCTTTCACTCCTTCATTGCAGCTGGAGAAAGAGCTTGCCAAGAAGCTTGATGAGTATCAAGGTTAGTTTGTTCGACTGAAATAAGGTATTGATTTACGTCGTGATGTTTGAGTGACCTCTGAAGTTGCATTTTTTGTTTGACATGTAAAGGCCTTTCGTCAGTGTCTGTCACTTGCATTTCTGTGGTTGAATAAGTATTTCGGTATTAAATCAGTTTTAGTTTGATCGGTTTTCTTTTGTATTGAAGGGCATCAGTATGCATCACATGCATAGAGTAGTGCCTCATGTCTTGTAACACATTTTCAGAAAGGAAAACTGTTAAATCTCACCACTGTCATGTCACAGAGAGACGGGGCTTGTAAATGTGTAACAATGCAAATGACTCAAATTTCAATACAAGCCTCATTTCAGTATGCAAAGGTGTTGAACAATACATTCAATGGACTGGAACAAATAAATTACCTGATTTAGTATTTATTATGCTGTCTGAAATTTGATTAAAATGAAACAAACAAGTCCACAATGAGGTAGACCAAAGGCTGAGTGGAGGCAGAAAAAAGCACACCCCTCTTAAGTGCATATTAGTTCACATTATTGACATTTTGTACTTTGATAAGTGGAAAAATGGAAACATTAATATACTAATGTAAAACACATTTTCAGGCACTTTTTATTTTTGAAAAAAATTTTGAATCATATCGAAGCAAATTCTTTTTGTTACACCCATATTTACTTGAAATAATTGTGAATTGTGAAAAATAATTGAGAATTTATTTCATTCTTCCCCTAAAGTGTTTTGTGACTGCAGTTACTCCACAGTACGCATGTAATATAATTTGTAATCCTCTCAGCAAACGTGTTGGAATAAACCACAGATGTTTTTATAAAAACACATACATACATACACACACTGAACAATAACATGAATTGGCTGTTTATTTTGTTTATTTTAAGGTGCCAAAATGCTTGTGCTACCATGCATTGCTGAATGTTATGCCCAAGGAAGACGTTTATATGTGTAATTGTACTGCAGAACATATAAAACATTCCCAATTTCAAAAAAAAGTTGGGACGCTGTGTACAATGTGAATAAAAACAGAATTCAATGATTTGCAAAATCTCAAAAACCAATAATTTCTTCACAATTGAACATAGAAAGCATCAAATATTGAAAGTGAGACATATTACTGGTACAAATATTTTCCTTTAGAATGGCAGCAAAACAATATCCAAAAAAAAGCAAGTGGTACTAAAAAGAAAGAGTTGGAGGAACTTTTTTCAACTTATTGGGTTAATTGATTGTTAACAGGTCAGTAACATGACTGGGTACTATAAGAGCATCTTAGAGAGGCAGAGTCTCTCTGATGTAAAGATGTACAGAGGTTCACCAATCTGCAAATAAACTGTCTACAAATTGTGGAAGAATTTCAGTATAATGTTCTTCAACACAGAATTTTGAACACTCTGAATATCTCATCACCTACAGTACATAATATCATCCAAAGATTCTAAGAATCCAGAAAATTCTCTTTGGGGCAAGGCGCAAAGATCAATACTGGATGCCTGAGATTTCTTTGGGCCCTCAGGCAGCACTGTGTTAAAAACAGGCATGATTCTGTCTTGGAAATCACTGCATGGACTCAAGAACACCTCTAGAAATCACAGTCTGTGACTGTGCCATTCACAAATGCACATTAAAGCTCTATCATGCATATGTGAACATGATCCAGAAACACTGCCCTCTTCTCTGGGCCAAAGGTCATTTAAAATGTACTAAGGCAAAGTGGAGAACAGTTCTGTGGTCAGATTCATCAAAATTTGAAATTTCTTTATGGGACCATCCAACTTGTTAGGAGCACTCAGTTTAAAAGACTGCATCCCTGATGATATGGTGGTGCATTAGTGCATATGAAATTGGCAGCTTGCACATCTGGAAAAGCATCATCGGCACTATAGGTAAATACAAGTTTTAGAGCAACATGATGTGTTTTTCAGGAAAGGCCTTGGATTTTCCAGCAAGACAATGCTGAATCACACACTGCATCTATTACAACAGCATGGCTTCTTAGTAGATGAGTCCAGGTGCTGAGCTGGCTTGCCAGCAAGAGAGACCTTTCACCAAAGAAAACATTTAGCACATTATGAAACAGAAAATATGACAAAGACCAAGGACTGTTGAGTAGCTAGAAACACATTCAGACAAGAATGGAACAACATTCCTCAGTTCCCAGATGTTTAAGGAGAGATGATGCTGCACAGTGGTAAACACGACCCTGACCCAACTTTTTTTGAGACATGTTCAAAATGCCCTTTTTTGATAAACAGTACATTGACTCAATTTAAACATTTGATACATTTCTCTTCTCTAATATTTGGGTTTATGAGATCAGATCTACAAATCATTGCATAATGTTTTTATTTACATTGTACACACTGTCCCAATTGTTTTTTTGGAATTGGGGTTGTAATTCCCCTTTAAGCTGACCGCTTCACTGGCCTCCTGGTGTTTCTTCTGTGCTAGAGAAAGGACACAGGCTTTCAGAGACACTGCCCTAAGGGAGTTGCAATGTGTTTGTGTCTTCGTAGGCGAGATCAGCTCATATCGAGATGAAATCGAGACCGAGCTGGAGAACAGCAGGCCCAAACTTAAAGGGATTTACGCCGCCTACGCTAGCGAAGGTATATGACATGAAAGCCTCAGTGCGGGCGTGTTTGTTCGGGTTTAGTGTGTCTTAGTGCTTTTTTTTTTTGACAGAGATTTTATTTTGTTGCTTACGAATGTACAAGGTACAGTGTGTTTTAAATGTATGTCTGACTGTACAGTTTTAATGCAGTTTCACAGCCAAGTCAGAAGTATAAACCCTTAAATCAATAAAAAAGTATAAAGCTTACAAATGTTAACATACTGGCTACTTTACATACAATTACCTCTTTGGTAGGTGTAAAGTTAGAGACTATAGCTCTTTTTTCCATGAACAGTTGGTAAAGATAATCTTGTAGTCCTATATCAGTGGCCATATTTCTGACATTCCATATCAATGTCACTTCTTAACTGAGAATGGTCCACTGCTTAAATAATGTCAACAGTAGTGGGCCAGTGGTGGTCCTGTCTCATTAATGGATAGGATAGAGGGTGGCTGATGAACTGGGCAGCAGAAGGTGTACTACAGTCAATAATTCTAACCCTAAAAGCACACCTGTATGGTAGGTGTACCTGATACGTAGGTAGGTGTAGCTAAAAAACAGAATTTAGTGCACTACCAGATCTTTAATGAATCATTCCATTGACGATAACTTCTAACAATCTCCATTATTAGACACACGTGATGACAGCTTGTCTCTGACCTCGGAACTCGCTGGCGATGAAGATCTGGAGGACGAGGAGATGGAGGCTGCAGCCCTCCACCTCAACCAGGACTTTATCCAGCGGATGCTTCCTCAACTGGAGAATGGCCCTCAGGGTGGGACAGAGGCACAGGAGCAGGTTAAAGAACCAGTCGAGCCCTCCGTACGCATGCCCCTCAATGCCTTGCTGGGACCCCTGCCCAGTGCTGCCAGCTTGGGCCTCACAGATTCCATCCACCATTGCATAACAGAGGACAGGGAGGATGGTGAGTGCACTGAACTTGTCTTGAACACGCCTTGCCTTTGTACTACCCTACAAAGGCCAAGAGCAGCATAAACACTGACAGTGAAATTGAGACAAAACACCTTTAGGTTCTGTTTTTTTGTTCAGGTATAAAATTTCACTGTCAGAACAAAACCTTTTATCTACAGCATGGTATCTTCACAGGAGAAGGCACAATCATAACTATATATTAATGTACAATATTTATTCCTAGTCATTTTCATTTTCGACAGTTTCTATTGGTCTAGTCATCATGGCATTTTTGACAGTGTACAGGGCAACCAATATCTTCAAATTATATTTTGTGACCCGGAAACGGAAGAAGCGGTTGGAAAATGGATGGATGGATGGATGGAGCATTAACCCCTTGCAGTAAATGCCACAGTGGTGTCTCAGTAGCCACAATCACTTAGCCCCTTGCGTAATACCTGCTTGAAGATGCTGATTTTTTATTTGTGTTTATTTGGGCCTTGGTGGGGGCAATGTGTGTTTTCAAAAATCCTGTCAATGTTACCTTCAAACATCTCATCTTACTGTTTTTTGTATAAATCACAATGTTTTGGCCTGAAAGATTGAGAATGGAAAGATTCCAGGGGAAGTAAATAAATGCATGGTGCTAGAGACCTAAAGATTTATCCCCGTGTTAGTCCTTTTATTCACAGCTGGTGTTGTGGCTGGCTATGACCTGGGAGATTGGATCAATCAATATATAAATGAGAAGTATTTCATTATGCTTATATGTGTTGACAGTACACTGATAGCCACAACACATTAGCTAGTATTGATACACAAAACATCAATGACATTGATCAAGGCTTGGTTAGGACTGTAATTAAAGCATGATCCGGTCAAAGCACATGCAGCTGAGTTAATGTCCTTTTGAGAGATAATGTAGCTCAGTCAAGGAGTCTGAAGGGTTGATGTATACAGCATGCACTAATGCTATCTTTACTAGCACCAAAAACCCTTCCTCCGGCAGACATGTCCCGCGCCACTCTGCTTAAGCCAGCAACACTCTTCTGGCCTCAGCACCTGCTGGCCAGTTGAACTCCGGCTATTCCCTTTTGCACTTTGACCCTGGCCTCTGCCCTGTCATTGACCTGGGATTGGTTAGTGACTCTTTGGTGCCTGTGGCTATCGGCAGAATTGCAGAAAGCAGCATACACAGCCTGTCAAAAGTCTGAGGACATGTTTTCAGGTACAAGTTATGTATTTTTTGTTTACTTGCAATAAGTTCTATTAAACAGCAACTAGATGCACTTTGAGTGAAACAATGGGAATAACAACAAAGTCCATACATTTTACCACTTGCTGTGCAGTCAGTGCTCATCGGCACTCAGTTGCTTATACCACCTTTGGGTCAAAGGATTTTCAGTATGTGCCTTTAATATAAGTAAAGATACTTTAAATCATTTTTTAAGAAAAATTTGCTCTTCATAGCTTCAAGGGATAAACGTCGATGAACCTTTAGCGAAGTGTTGCAAAATATACATAGACAGTATGAGTAAAAAATGTAAATTTTTAATTTTATCCTCATATGGTGTTTGTATGGGCTCGTGTGTAAAACAATCATAATTTATTTGAACATGACAATTTACATTTCCAATGAACTTCCCTCTCTATATATTGAATAGACGTGTGTACTGTGACGGCTTTGGACAAATACGTGTAGTGTACTTTTGTTACTGTGGCTTTAACACTACATCTCCACTGCGCAGGGCATGGGCATTTTGCTCTGTGGGTTTGTCTGTCGAACATGAAGCACTAAACCTGTCAATCACAAAGTTGTGGATTCCAGAAACATGATCTTCTAATTCAAGTAGGCTCCGCCTGTAAAGCTGAATCTAAAGCCTCTTTCATTAAAGATTTCTGTTTATTATTTTCTTCTATTTACAGTGGTGCTCAGTGATATGCATTCTTGCTCAAACAGGCTCTTTTTAAACAGTAATCTTATATTAATACAGAGATTAAACATTCAGAGATTACATATGGAGATTTAGCTACAACATGGACTCAAGAATAAACACTGTGGGGGCTTTGCTGGAAGCAAAAGAAGTTGCAAATTTTAAAAAGAGCTTTTGTCCAGATGGAAACATATGTCCTGATGGAAAGCTGCCTTTGCCCAAATAGTCAGTGCTAGAATCTGTATTAATTTTTTTTCACTTTCTTTTCCTTTAGTAATGAATGGGAGCGAAAGTTCAGATAATGAAAATGTGGTCAGCGAGCATGTACCATTAGACTGATATAAGTGTCTGCTTTGATTGGTTCTGTATTTTGCCTCATTCAAAGAGACGTCCAGATATGTAAATGCCCTCAAAATGGGCTTTTTTGGCGATTGAATGTCAGTAAATGGGCTGTATGGACTGTTGAGTGAATGGTATATTTTTACACACCATATGAAACCCTTTAATAAAAAAAAAAACAACAACAACAAAACCAATTTTGCAGTTTTTTGCAATTTTACAAAACCCATTTTAATTAAACGCAAATTTTAAAAACAACTTTACCAGGGAGACTTCAAAAGAAGACAAGGTGTCCTTAAACTTTTGATTGGCAGTGGGTTTTTTTCCCCCAGCGCTGGCAGGAGAGCTGCATGCTGTGATATTGGACTCTTCACGGGGAGGCAGTGGACCGATATTATTCTTCGTCGTCATTGTCCTTTGTGTGGGGTGGGGACGTGGGGGCTGATGACTCTGCAGTAGCAAAAGCCTCTTAGAGTCTCCAGTAAACATGGCTTTATTGCTCTCTCCTCCACAGGAATAAATCCACCTCCTTGCAACAATAACGACAAAAATGCGCAGCAGACTGCAAAATCTCACTGCTTGCAACAGGCCATATAATGTGTGTGTGCACGCTATTGAGAAGGTGCATTTACCTGCTGAGTCTGTGAATGAAAATCGCAGAAAAGGAAGCGAGAATGGGAGACTGGTGCATTGTGGTGCTTGATGGAAGCAAGTGAAAGTGTTAGACAGACAGGTGGTGGAGGGAGAGTGGGAGCCGGAGAGTGAGAAATGGAGTGCCTGAGAATGTGCTGGTTTGTGGAAGAGTGAGGAGAGGGAGTGATAAAGCAAGCAGCAGCGTGTGTGTGAGGTCTGGCAGATGCATGTCTCACTCTGACAGGCTGTCAGTACTGAGGATCTCTCTGTCTCTGTCTCTGTCTCTCTCTCAGCTCTGGCTCTGACTCTTCCAGGGTTATTTCAGTCTCTATAACCCTCAGTACCTTGGAAGCCCCACTCTCTTTCTCTCTGTCTCTCGTTCACACTCTGCCATAGCTGCAGCGAGGAACGAGCAAATCTTGATTCCACGACCTCTTTCTTCTCGCCAGCATCTATTTAAAGCAGCCCCATTTCTGACTGGCAGGCCACTTTTAGCCCAGAAAAGGGTTGTAAGTAGTTCACGCTTATGTAATCAAAATATTTTTTCAAGCACAGCACTTGAGTGCTTTGAAATATGAATGTTATCTGATGGAGGATAAAAAGGGCATTGGGTCCATTATCACATACGTTCAGAGCTGAATGCTCCTCAGACCCCCAGGAGAGGCAGCTGGCAGGTTTGCTGTATGGTAACACAGAGAGGTAACATGACGAGAGAGATGAGAAAAGGGAGCTTTTCCGTAGATGTTTGTCGGGATGCTGTTTTGCTGAGGCTCCTTGAACCATGTTTGAACCCTGCCATTTGGACAGCGGCAGCAGCTGATACTGCGAGAGGGATCCTCCTGGAAGGCAGAATTTCTCACACACACTCGCATGTCTGTCAGATTCCTGACAAATAAGCGATTTTTATGCTGTTGAATTGCAATCGGATGGCACTTGGACATTAAGTATGTGTAAAGCTCAAGATCCTTGAAAATGCACAAAAACACCTCACTGCTCGTCTGATCTGTTCATCAGTTTGGCCCTTGTGAATATGTGGTCAGCAACAGACTTTGTTAATATCAGTGATTTTGGAATCCAGGTTGATCTAGAGTTGGGAGTTTTCAGATATTGACTTGTCATTTATTATATCATTGTTCTTTTTCAAAATTTGGTGTTGACAGGGGCAGCACGGTGATGCAGTGGTTAGCGGTTGCCTCACAGCGAGAAGGTCCTGGGTTCGATCCCCAGGTCGGCCAACTTTCTTTGTGGAGTTTGTAAGCTCTCCCCGTGTTCGCGTGGGTTTCCTCCAGGTGCTCCAGGTTCCTCCCACTGTCCAAAGACTGCAGTAGGTTGACTGGAAACTGTAAAATTGCCCGTAGGTGTGAATGTGTGTATGAATGGTTGTCTGTCTATGTGTTGGCCTCCTGTCCTGGGTGAACCCCGCCTTAGGCCTGCAGTCAGCTAGGATTGACTCCAGCTTCCCCACGACCCGGAAACGGAAGAAGCGGTTTAGGAAATGGATGGATGGATGGATGGATAGTGTTGACAGTAGCTTTAACATAATTCAAAGGTTTTCATACATTTGCCAGTGTAATTGCTGTGTACAGCCTATTCAATCTCATCTACAAATCCAGCAACATATGCAGCCAGTTTATTTACTGCACTCATTCTCTTATTTAACGTGTTTTACTGTATGATTACCTGTATCTACTGTTTTCATAGCTGATGTTCTGTGTGTGGAGTGTAGCGACTACTGGCTTTGGAGCCCTTGTGCCTGACATGCCTCAGAAAACAGCGATGTTGCACACCTTCTTCCTCACAGCACGGCTTCTGCTGCGTGATCCTGGTGCTGTGCTCCCTCGCTCACTCCCTCACTCCCATGCCAGGGTGGATGCTATCCCCTGCCAAAAGGCCATGGTACCGTTGATTGTGCCTATGTGGGTAAAATGTTGATCTAATGGCAGCTATGAGCTCAAGCAGCTGTGTGTTCTTTGGAGTGATAGGCCCATGGCGTGAGGAAAGGGTACAGCGAGAAAGACACAGGCAGAGAGACACAGAGAGAGAGAGGAATGGAGAACATGCGCCGCTGCCGATGACAGCTAAGCTCAGTGGACCCACCGTGGATGACGCTTGGCATGAGGAGGGAAAAACACGGGCTAAGCCTCCATAGGCAGGAGCAACGCTTAACCTTTCAGGCGAAAGTTGATGAAAATGTTTGATGAGATCAAAAGATGCTAAGGGATTGTGGGAACCACAGGTTCTGAAGATTTATCCTCCTCCAGGCTTCATATAGAATACTAATGTCAAAAAAGATCCTGCTTGGTTTAAAAACCCATTTCACATATGGCTGCATCCGAAGTGCTGCCGAAGTGGCATACAAACAGGGCATAAAACTTTTAACTTGTGAAATTGCCGGCAGAATGCTCGTAAGACAGATCTGATACATCAAGTGATTGGGCGGCTTATAAATTCTTGCCAGTATCCACAATCTCAGTCATCATTAATTTTTAACACTGCTGAGTGTGTGTAGGGCTGGGTAGATGTGCCCACTAAGCCTTTTTTCCCCCTCAGTCAAGTCGAGCTTGTTAGTTTTTAGCAGCAAAGGGTGACAGACATACGCTAGAGTAGGCCTAATTGACAGATGAGGATGTGCTCACCACCAGTTTTTGCCACAGTACGTCCTATGCTGTGAAAATGCAGGGAGTATGTAAATAGTTCTTCACAGTGCCAGGCTTAGCGTGAGACTGCTGCTGTTTGATGTGAACTTATTTGTGTATGTGTATGTGGGTGCGTCTCAGTTCTTAGTGATAATATGGACCTGCTTTCTATAGGTTACTGTCTAAGTAGTTTGCATTTTAACCGAAAATAGAAAAGGGATCATAGCAACCCTCTAATTAGACAGCGATTACACCAATTGTCCTCACCCTCCCCATGCTAATGTTTCCCAGAAAACCTGATCATGTCATTTAGAACACTATTAAAACACCATAATACCAGTGCCCACCACACACCAAACTGGAATCTGACCCCCACCCCCAACCCTCATTTATGAATAAATGTACAAACCCCATTTCTGAATATGTTGGGAAGATACAATAAAACAAACATATATAATTTGTCAACTATTGAGCCTTTATGTAACTGAAAAAGTAGAAAGAAATGTTTTCACTGGGCAATTTAAATGCATTTTAAAAAATATAGAGAAATGTACAATTCAGTCCCTGCAAAAATCAGGGCAACCCTCATGTTTACCACTGTGTGTATCACCTTTCCTGTTAATTGCACTGTTTAATTATTTGGGAGCTAATTATTTTTTATATTTAAAAATATAATTTATATATATGTTATATATATTATATAATTTATAATTTATATAATATAATTATAATTTTACAAGTAGCTTGATACAAGATTTTGGCTGCTCAGCAGTATCTGTTTTGGCGTCGTCTGACTCTTTTTGATGCATTTTCCATACATTTTTGATAGGAGACAGACACAGACTGCTGGCAGGTCAGTATAGTATGTGCATTCTGTGACCGTGAAGTCATGCTGTTGTAGTGCGTGCGGAATGAAGCCTGACGTTGTTTCGATTTCAACTACTTTCCAGATAAGGACATCAGCTTGATGGCAGCATATGTCACTCTAACATCTCAATACATGCTTCAGCATCAATGATGTCATCATATATCCAACTCACCCATGCTGTGAGCATTAATAAGAGAACCTTTATTAGTCCCACATGTGGGAAATTTGCAATGCACCCTCATACTATGACAAGACTTTTCTGAAGTACTCTTTTGCCCATGTGACTATATTTATCACAGCAGCATGATGGTTTCTCATGCAGTGCCTGCTGAGGGCTTGAAAGTCACACATTCAGCAGTGATTTCCAGCCCTGCCCTACATGGGCCAAGATTTCTCTAGCTTAACGTTATGTACAGTAGATGGTGAATGACCAAAATTCTTTGTAATATTGTGCTAAGAAATGTTCTTTTTGAGCTGACTAATAATTCCCCAGTTCCCCAAAACAGCCTGTTCTGTGAGGTACATTCTACCCAAAGGTGAAGGCTGATTAATAGTGTGGTTTTTCTCTCTCTCTCTCTCTCTCTCTCTCTCACACACACACACACACACACTCTCTCGCTCTCTCCTTTTCTCTTTCTCTCTTGCATATTTCATTGTATAATCTCATCTACCTCTTTGGCCCTACAGCACAAACAGTGGAAGCAGGTGGTGAGGTTGGAAATGTTTGGGGAGGTTATGATGCCATATTTTGCCATATTATTTTCTTTATTGGTCCCGACTGTGTCTGTGTATAAACACAGCGCTTTCTAAAATCCCAAACCCCCAGTCTTTAATAATAAAAACACACACAAACAATAAGATCTGTCTCCCTCTATAGTAGGTTAATTGTACTTATCAAATGGAGCTGTTTACAATGTTTATGTCTTTACTACTGTCTCTATATATAGGTTTTGTTGAGCAGTGTAATTTGTATTTTTCATCAGTGGAGATTACCCTAAATGAATTGAGCATGTTTTAGCGTTCGTTCATCTCTGTGGCATTTCACCGTGCCGCATCAAGCCGATCTATTTATTTGCATAATGATTCACATGACTCATTATGTAATTTGGGTTATGCTCACTCAAGTGCACAGTCATATTAAAGGCTTGTTCCTTCATAAACATGCTGACTGCTCAGCATTCACATTTCAGCTGGGGGTTTGTTCTCTGTCTTGTCATGCTCTCGTGTTTCTGCTGTTGTTTAGAGATATCTTCAAGCCACAAGTAGCAGTTTACTGGCTCTTGTACTCGCGTGCCTCTCAGCGTTACATGAGAGCCAGACATCTCAAACTAAATTACACGGCCGTGAGCTTAACTCAATCTCTTCTAATGCATGCTCTGGTGGTAGCTGCCTTTTGCCACACCCGATTCCAATTCCACTTCTTTTTCTTGAACTGCCTCCTTGTATCTTGTGCCACTTACATCTGCCTCAAACATACATAACATAATTTGCTGCACTGCGAAAAATTATATTTTGACAAGTGAACATCTTAAATTTGGTCTTAAATTTAGATTTTTTGTAAAAATTTTATGAAATTTTTAACTTATTTCTGGAAATGTTGTAGTTTTTTTTAAGTCATTTTATTAAATGAAAGTGTCTTCTTTTATTGGCAAACCATTCTGCCTTTTTGAGAAATAACAAAGATGTTTTTGGTTTTTTTTTAGAAATAATAAGACCCTTTTACTACGTAAAATTTGCTAAATTAATGACAAAAATATTTGAAATAAGTTAATTAATATTATATTTATTCATTTGGCTGATGCTTTTACCCAAAGCGACTTCCAAGACGTTAAGCATTGTAGTGGGACGGTACGTTGCTCAAGGGTACCTCAGTAGTGCCCGGGCCAGGACTTGAACCTGCAAACTTCAGGTCCCAAGCGCAATGTCCTAACCACTAGGCCACTACTGCCCTGTTCTTATAATGTGCTTACAACAGTATCAAAATGGGAAATACTAGATATATTAACAAGATCTAAAATGATTTTCACTTCACACGTTTCACTTTTGCAGTGTATAGGAAGCCTGGGGAATGGTACGTTTAAAAACTGATACACCTAACTTAACCCCCATCCCACCCCCCAAAAAGCCACACACACACATACACACCATTGTTAATCGAGACAGACTATCGCTTAAGCTCCTTATGTAGCTCATTTGAGGTAACATGATAACAGACAATCTACACTTCCCTAATTAGCAGACTGCTCTCTTATCAGGGAAAGGTGAGTTAGTCCATGTTAGCTGGTGTTTTCTTCAGTCTCAGAAAACTGTGAATTTTTGAAATCTTTTGCGTTCAGCAAGTGCAGAGAACAATAAAATGATGTGGCTACGGTGTTGTGAAAAAAAAGTTGAATGTCTTTCCTGACACTGCCTGTTGTGTTGTCTCCCTCCCTCGAGCTGAATAGAGGGTTTCAAGGAGATGCTGTAACCTTCGTTTAAAGTTTCTTTGTTTTGTTTCTTTTTAACAATTACAGTTCTTTTAAGGATGGCAGAAGAGAGTCTTGTCACAAACTGTGAAGAACAAACGTGCCTTTTTTTTCTGAAATTGGAAGGCAAGGCCAAGGTTTGGAGGAATCTTTTGTTTCTGAGGTGTATAGTTTGGTTCAGTGACAGCCTGTGAATGACCTCCGAGTGATCCCCTCTGCTCGAGGCGGGCGATGCCGTCATGGCGGTCACCTCCTCGGCTGGAGAACTATATGCTCCAGAGCAGAAACCTAATCGTGCATTGATGTCCTTCCCTCCCCCCCTTAGCCGGCTGTACTATTGCTCTAAGGAGCAGCAGTGATTTGCTCCACTGGGTTTGATATGTGACAGCCACTGCAGGCTGCCCGTGAACAAGCCCCATCACGTACACCCCTGTGCCCATGTCAGGCCGATCCTGCCTGGACGAGCACGCTATCGCTGCCTCGCAGAGGAGAGACCAAGCGAAGGATTTGACTTGCATTCACTTACCAAGAAAATCCTCAGGTGTTGCTAGGGAATAGTGAGAGAACACAACAGAGAGTATAATTGCCTTGGTGGGAAATACACGGTCGAAATGATCGACAGCATTGACGTGTGAGATGAATCGTGAGCACATCTGGTGCAGCAGAGCATGATTGCTGTAATCTTCCCTCCCCTTTGACCTTTGCAGATGTGGCAAAACCAACTCGCTTAACTGCACCAGGTACGCTCTAAATACAGATAAAATTTTATAGTGTTTATCATGTTCCTTAAAGACAAAAGCATGCGGTCGGGTTAGTGTCAGAAGGATCTGTATTGACTGACAGCTTCAGCTATACTGCACAAGAACTTGAGCATCAAATAGCAGCAATTTCAGCAGGGCCTGAATGATGTACCTGTTTTCTAATGCCAATTTAAAAAAACAAACATTTCCGATAACAGGTAATATCAACAGATATAACAATTAAATAGGCTTTTATAGTTTTATTTTAACATTACCTACCAAATGTAATAATGTTGGTTCTCAAATGTTGCATTTCCTTTTTTCAAATTTGCAAAAACTTAGTCCTAAACATTTTTTAAATAAGCCACATGAGATAACCCTCAAACCTTGACCTTTAAAAACATAAATAATGTGAACTTCTCAAAACTGCTTAGGATTCTCATAAAAAGGACATTTAAAAGTGCAGTGGGCCTCAATCGCCAATATCTTCCTTAGTTTTACATTTCACCTTCTTTGATACAATGCCTGTAGATAAACATGATAGACTTCTCCAAAACCATAAGGAAAAGTAGCTTTTTCAATAAACAGATGTCATTAGGGAATTAGTGAAACATTCATCATTGGTGAATGTCAGAATCACTGTGAACTGTGTAAGGTTCTGTGTTTTAAGAAAAAGAATCGAAGAACATGGCCTATTGTGCTTAACACAATTAACAACACTTTCTGTTCAGACGTTATGTGATGTAATAGAATTTTTATTTACACAAATTATCATCAACTATGACGCCTGCCATTGCTGATAAATCCATAGAGGCGTAATAAAGTAAATTTACTAGCCAACAATACAAAACGACTGGCCAAACCAGTCTTACTTTAATTTCTAGTGCCTGAAATATTTTTTCCCCGCTGTTTCTGTGTAACTGCATATGTTGATGTTGGCAGTTGATTTGCCAAATAAGTTTAAATATGTTTAATTTACCAATAGGTCGGTGACTGCTGTGATAGAGCAGTATTGTTCCATTTTCAGCCTTTATTATCTATAATGCTACTCTTTCTCCTAATGCACTCTGCATCTGAAGTGTCTCAGACCCCACAGGAGCAAGAAGGGGGAATCTAAGATGGCTGACAGATTGTGACCCAATTTCTCTCCTTATCTCGCATGTAAAATCAGCTCTTCTCCTGATCCGCTTGCCTCTTCTGGTTGTCCCCCGTCCTTTTTTGTGAGATTTGCTTGCCTTCCCCTTATTTTTTTCTGAGTGTTAGGTTGTGTGCTCGTGCATGTGTGTGCAGATGTACATGTGACGTCGGTCACGTTGAAGGCAGGGCTCACTTTGGCTAATGAACGTCTGCGGAGGTCGAGATCTGCAAAGGCTCATCTAATTCACAGCAATATCATGGGCTGGTCCCCTCAGCAGTTCTCTCACAGCCCTTAATTATCAGGGAAGAAGGCTTTTATGTCACAAAAGACTTTTCTTGTGAAGTATCAGGAATCAGGCTTTGATACTTACAGAGGCATCGCCGGCGTTAGAAAAGTTGAATAAATTTGGCCTGAATGTGCCATCTTGTGCTGTACTGCAGCTTCGGTAATGGATTTGAATCCTTAATTTTAACACTATGAAGTGTTAGTCATGCAGCATTCAGTTTGTTATAGGTTTAGCCTCATTATTTTGTTAGTCCAGACTAGGAATGAACTGATTACCAGTTTGATGATAAACCACAGTAAAATTCTCTACTTAGAAGTTCCCTGTGGTTAGTGTTCCCATTCTAAATTGTAAATATAAAAAAAAACTCATGTATGAAAATGTCCAGCATCAACCATAGTCAGCAACAGTCTTCCAGTTTTTTTAAACAGTGAAAACATGTTATAAGGCATCTACAAATCCCGCAACAGGCAAGTTTGGTTAGCAGCAGGTGTAGCTGTGGCTAGCAAGCTAGCTAGCAAGCTTTTGTAGCTAGCTTGTAAAATCAATCGGTTAACTGTGCTGTAAATGCTCTCCACCGATTTGATTACCTCATGTTTTTTGCTGTTCATATTCATGTTATGGATACAATAATTTTATTAAGCCAATTATATTTTTTAATAAGTTTAATATATTCTCTATAAATACATGATTCATGAAGACTGACTTTCCATATTTCTCAGTGTTTCGTTGCCTTACTCTGAATGAAATTAAATCCGTGGACCAATTAGACCATGTTTGCATGTATGTTTGGCATTTGTGTGCGTTTGGATTTCTATTTACAGTTCTCTCTTCACCCGGGTCTCATTGAATTTAATATATTCCTCCTGCACTTGCTAATTGTGTTTATGTGATACTCATCAGGCTTATTCATATGAGTCTGTGCTGCAGCAGGTCATACTATTCACGCAGTACAGAAAAGCTTTCGCAATTTGCTCTAATATCCGATGTGAACGTATGTATTAGTGTAGCTCATTTAAAGGCAATTTGGAAAAATATTTGAGGAATACACAAAATCCTTTCATATTGCTGCTAAGCCTATTACTGGCAATTACACAACAAAGAGATTGCAGGGGCATGCATTATTGACAGAAATCCACTTCGATGGTGTTGCTTCTCACTGAAATGGAATTCCAATTAGGACTGGAATTCTGTGGTGGCTTCTCTTTGTGCGGGCGCTTTCCAGTCTCCAGTCAGGCGGGGAGATTATCTTCTGTTTCATTTAGAAATGAGGTGCTAGGCTGCATTACCTGCCCACTGGTGTGGCAGGGCGATAATTGTTGAATCACGCCCCAGGGGCGTTCACGGGCTGGCTGGGAAAGCTCACCCAGAAAGCCAGATAATCAACTTTTCCCTTTTTCCTACAAATGTCATCTGTCGTCTGCCCAGTGACACTTTTCACTAATGCTTTATCGAAAGGGTGAAGCCAAAGCCTGCTTCAAAGGATAATCTTGATGTTTCTTCAGTCCATTAATTTGTGTGCACCTTTCTCTTTCTCTGCAGACGACAAGTCCGATAGCGGCGAGCTTGATCTGGAAGGCATCGATGAGGACGAGATCGAAAAGGTCTGCCATTCGTGTCCTTAATGTGCAATTTTGTATTTTCTCTTGCCACTTGTATCCGTAAGCTCTTGCAGCCTGTTAGGCCGTAAATTGGAGTTCAAGGAAAAGCCCTGGCTTGAATCCCCTTTCCCTTATTAGCGCACATTAGAATACAATTTGAGATATTACATTCTAGCCGAGTAGCATTAGCCTCTTAACACTGGACTCCTCTCCGCAGTACATTCTAAATGAGAAGGAAGTGCAAACTAAGACAGAGCTTTGGATGAAGCAGAATGAGGAGTATCTGAGGGAGCAGAAAGGTAAGAGAACAGACAGATTGGCTTAACACATTCATTAACTCCTGGTGCAGTTCTCACAGTACGGATGGCTCTCGTCCCAGCTGGTGTGCAGCCCAGAAGGAGAAAGTCTAAAATGAAATAAGGCTCAGTAGAGAAAGGAGTTCTGTTGTTTTTAAAAACTCATTTGGTGAAGTGGGCTACTTCCTGAGCTTTTATCCTCAAATCAGTGCAACCGAAGTTTAACGTCAGAACATTTCATTCCAATGTGGAAAAATACAGATATAAAGTTAAAACTGATGTAGAGTTATGCTTCATAGAGTTCACTTTAAGTTCAATTTTTATAACTAACTTTACTGTAGATTCATAATAGCTGTTCATGCCTTTATTTGGTTATAATCTGATATCAAGTCCCCCTGTTAAAGATAATTGAGTGGGCTACTTGGATACTAGAAAGACTTTTGTTTTTGGTTTTTTCACCTTTGTCCTGTTTTCACCTTTATCCAGAAAATCCTCTGAACTCTTCTTTGTTCTGTCTCTAGAAAAAGAGGAAAGAATAGCCAAGGAGAAGGAGCAAGGGATCTATAAAGAGAAAGTAAGCTTGTGTGTGGGTGTGTGTGTATCTGTGTGTGTGTGTGTGTGTGTGTGTGAGAGAGAGAGAGAGAGAGAGACACTGATGAGTTGCTGGCCTTTGCTCCACTTTCACCATGGGATCCTCAGGAACACAGCAGCTGCTGGTCTGAGGGGGCTGCAAACTTTCCGTTTCAATAGGACCACTCCTCAGGTTTCACCCCAGACGCACGGTATTGCCTGTGCTTAACCTGTCTGCTCTGACGTCTGCACACGCTGCTCCCAGCCAGGTCAGATTAGCCGGCCCAACCCACAGACCTCTAATAAGGTGCAGAGAACCTGATCCTGGTAGCAGATACAGTAGCCTGCGAGAGGCGCACTGCTGCTGTACAGGGATTTGTTCCACTCTGGCATATAACAAACCCTCTTTTTGAAGACCACTCACAGTCATACGGGCTGAATCGCCTTTACAGGATAATAATGAGATTCTGACATCTTACTGTTGACAGCTTAGACTTACATCATTTTGTGGATGCCCAGAGGGAAAAGTGCACATGCTTTACAGTATACATAAAACAGCACTGTAATCAAGGTATTAAGTGATGCCCAGAAAGTGGCAGAAGCTGTCAGACAATTTTCATGAATAGACATGAACGTTGAAAGGGCTCTTATACAGCGATATTTTTGATTAAAGCGTTCTGTGTAGTATATAAACACTTTTCATTGTTAGTTTCACAATGTACTGTTTAGGCTAATCTTACAGGTACTAGCTATTTAGGTGAAAGTTGTGCGAAAAAAGTTGTGCGAAAAAAAGTACACCCCATGGAAAAAGATGATTTTATTCAACAAGCAAACGTTTAATCCTCGTAAAAGTTTGCGCTCCAGCTGAATTTACTGAGGCAGCCGGTCCTGAACAAACTGGCAGTCATTAGAAATCTGCACCACTTGTTTGTGATTTTCCTTACAGTGGAATTTTTTATTACAAATAATTATAAGATTTTTTTTTTTAATCCCTTGTCAGACCCATAATCATACACAACATTTATTTTTAAGGAAAAAGAGAGAGTTCTTTATGACTCGGCATGATAACATCACACACTTCAATAGCAAAAAAGAGCACCAGACCTTGTCAGGTTTGAATAAGGTTGGCTTCACCTGCAGGAACTTCTAGGCACTTGCAGCAAAGTGGATGAAATGTATTTCTGTAATAACTGTATTTGTAATTACTGTATTTGCCAGTAAAAAGTGCTCCTCCCTTGGCTTGTCTAACCCTTTGTCTTTGTGGTTCTGCAGCCCAAGAAGCCGTCCAAGAGGCGAGAGCCTATTAGAGCCAACACTGCTGGAGAAGCAATAGAGAAGATGCTTGAGCAGAAGAAGATTTCGAGTAAAATCAATTATGACGTGCTGCGAGATCTCAACAGCAAAGGCAGCAGCCCGGCACATCAGGCAGAGGAGGTTCCCTGTAGTGGCCCAGGGCGAAAAAAACTCACCCGTCGCAAGAAGCAACCCAACAAAAGCAACCTCGGCCTGGCAAAGCCTGCTAGCCTCATGGGGAAAAGGTAGGAAGTAACAATGAGTGTTTCTTTATTTCAGTATAGTGAGCAACTTTGTCGCCGCTGTTTTATGGAACAATGGATTCATTTCTACTGAAGGCCCTTGTTAATAGTGGAGTAGGTTTTCATCTTTTCTACACTCGTCCTTAAAATCTACAAAACCTGCCTTTCTATAGTATTAGGTCTTTGTCCCAAGTGGTATAATACCTCTTTTGTACCTACTGACAAAGGACAGGATCAAAAGGTTGTTCCCTTACCCTCGAAGGGCTTCTTTTTCCTTGTCTACATATAAGATTTCGTCTTTTCTCTGTTTCTTTGGCTGACCTTCAGAGTCATTTCCACCAGGAGAAGGCTTGTCATCAATTCTGGGCCAGGATTTTCTGTTCTCTGTCACCTGGCACCCTGTGGTCCTTTCTCAGAGCATACCCCTGCTCCAATTAATAGTCCTCCAGGACTCCAACTGCCCTGTGAGGGAGGTAATGAATCAGTATCAGACGCAGCGTAAGATCATGACTTCTCCCCTGGCTCTGGGAATGATGGCTTCTCATTGTGCAATTTCTCCCATACAGTTAGTTTTGTTAATGAGTATTACTTGTGTGTGTGTGTGTGTGTGTGTGTGTGTGTGTGTGTGTGTGTGTATTTCTGACTCTTAGAGGGTTTCAACACTCTTGCACATATGGACCAGTTAAGAGATATTGAATCATTATAGCTGGAACACTGTGGAACAAATTTGACTCGATTTTAGTTACAGCTCCGGTTGAAAGGAAACTTTTTTCACTCTGCTAGACCATGGGAACTCTTCTAATGAGCTGTCTCGGGAAGGAAGTTTGGCTTTGGTCCTTCCGTTTTTGTTGCAAGTCATGGGTAACTATCGACTGCTTCAGATTTTCTGTGTTTGTCTTTTTGGATTGAAAGCTTTTCCAGAAGTAACCTGTGTTTCAAAAGCTTGAAAAAAACCCTTTTAATTCTTACCATTCGTACCATGTCACCCTCACTTTGAAAGGCTTAGCAGTAGCACATCTCTCTTTACACAATTTAGCATATAATCGCTGCATTAGCCTCTGTGCTTATGCTTTGTGTTTCTTAAGCTCTGCAGGTGTTCTCCCCTACTTGCTTTTTCTGTATATCTCCCTTCTGCAGAGTCTTTCTGCCCCTCTGAGGCATTAGTAACACAGTGACCCCACATGCCCTCTGGTAGTGTATCCAGGCAAGCAGACGCAGTTCCTCAACTCCACCTACCCTTCACCCACACACAGACAAACACACTGCCAGCCTCCTACACCAGCTGCCAAACCAAGCCCCCTGCATGACCTCCATACTAACAGAGAGGGAAAAGCATTCTTCCAGAAAGAGAAGGGGATAATTGCCATGCATTTTCTTTCACTTTGCTCTCTCTTTTCCTGTCTTCCTCCCCTTCCCATCTGTAGCACCTCAGTTGCGTTCTTAAAGGTTTGCAGTCTTTAGTACTCACGGTTCAGCTTTTGAAGTGCAAATCTGAACTTGGTATGGCAGGACGGCCTGTCTGTGGATCTCTTACTGCATACCTCCGAGAAAGTGACAGCCCAGCCAGACGCGTCTGGGGTGTTATGTGATTTTGTCTGATCCTCATTTGCAGTGTCTCCAAATGTTTCAAATCACAGTCGTAATTCGAGGTTGGAACAAGCAGAGCAGAGCTGAGTAGTTCATGAGAACACAAGTATCTGTGTGACCTACCTTGTCCAGTGACAACAGGGCCTGAGGCTGATTTGTAAATATTAGCTTAAGGTTAACAAGCGAGGATAAGAGACGTGTGTGTGTGTGTGTGTGTGTGTGTGTGTGTGTGTGTGTGTGTGACTCGAAGCCCATTACATTCATTTTGCCAGGTGTATAGTACTGTGCAAAAGTCTTAGACACCTATGCAAATTGTTTAAAGCCATTTATGTTAGCAGTAAGTGTTTTCTGCTTCAAAACACAAGTTAATGTTAAAATAAAGGCAAAAACATCAATAAAATGGTCAGATATCATTTTTTGTTTCTAAAAATTAATTGCTACTGGTTGGTTCCAAATTTCTCCTCGATCATTGCATGAATTTGTGAAATTCCATTAGCAGCACCTGCTTGAATTTAATGAAGCACTTATCCAAACCAGACGTTTGATGGTAAATACAAGTTATAGTGTTCCTCCATGAGAAGAGGGCTGGACTTATAGACAATCACTCTTTACTGTATTAATGTTGTTTTTATTTCTTTTAATATTAAGGCTTAATTTTCGAGGAAAGAACACGGCTCAGCTAAACAACTTTTAAATCCAATTTTCTCAGATGCCTAAGAATTTTGCACAGTACTGTAATCAAAGTGGAGAATACCCTGATTTGTTTCACAGTATGTTGCTGAGTTCTCTTGTTCCCAGTGGAAATGCTCAGCTTCTCACAGTAATGTCATGGTTTCCCCTAAACTCCAGCAGTCCACTCCACTCTAGCAGTTCAACAAGCATTGCTCGTCCAGGATTTTTGGCTTGGCTAGTAGTCCCTCGTAATGGCAGATTCCACACAGAGCTTTTAGAACCTAATTGGCCAGCCCAGGCAACTGGGTCTCAAGTTTGCAGTAAAGCAAAACAACTACTAGTGGCGTGCAGCATGTTTGATTGTACCTTCTATAGTATGTAGACCTGCAACATTTCCCCTAGTAACCAAACTAGTTTGTGCAGATGGGTTTTACTGTAGCCTGGTCATGTTGAGACACAGTCAGCATTTTCTCTTATTTGATATTAGATTAACAACACTGCGTTAACAGTTTGATATTCCTGCATATTTTTAACAAAGCTTTAAAATTATACTTTTTATACAAATTATACTTTGATGCTGCACATCGACT
>JBBPDA010000152.1:7870944-7883510 GCA_037974385.1 Arnoldichthys spilopterus | reverse complement strand
GTGCCCGGGCTGGGACTCGAACCTGCGACCTTCCGGTCCCAAAGGGAGTGTCCTAACCACTAGGCCACCACTGCCCACCAATTAATAGAAGTGGTAGTAGTTATAGTAGTGGTGGTTGTAGTGGTAGTAGTAGTAATGGTGGTGGTGGTAATACCACCTTTATTAGAAAATTAGTATGTGTATTATACATTGTTGTTATTCTTTTCAGTCTATTTGCAAAATTATTTGAACAAAATAGATGGATATATGGGATTTAGAGTATTATATACCCATGTCTATTTTTTATTGGGTTTTATGTCTACTAATCCTAAATTTTTCACCTACTCTTATGCACCACATTTGACTTTTGTCATTAAACTTGAAGTCCCATGGTCTTTTTCCCCAGATCGTAATGCCACCAAGCCTCTATGTCTGATTGAACCCAGTTAGGGTTAACCCAATCAGAGTCTGACCCGCACACAAGCTGCAGGGTGTCTTTGAGGCCAGCCGAAGGGGCCAGCTCTGTAGTGGTGCAAATTTGGCAGGACGACTATCAGCAGAACCCTTCTGTTGCTGCCTGTCCCACGGCGAGAGACCGCCTAGAAAGGACCCTCGTGCCATCTCAGCCAGCCTGCACTATAATTAGCATGAAGACTTCCATACACATCTTCACTTTTCCACAACATGATAATTAATTAGGCCTCTTGGTTCCCCAGGCGCAGCTTCCTCTCTCCGATGCCTGATGGGATGAAGGATTCTGCTTCTTTTTTCTTTACTCTCTCTCTCCCTCTCTCTCTCTCCTTCTCTCTCTCCTTCTCTCTCCCCCGTTCTCCCTGTTTTATTCTCCTCTTCCTTGCCAGTATTAAAGTGGTCAATACTCAGCAGATAGCATATTTTATAATTGGCTGAGATCCCATGTTCCATTTGTTCCTTTTATATATTTCATCATTACTTTGCTCCCCATCATTGATTTTATTGGACGTATCCTCAGGGCACTGAATAATGGTGGGTTCAGCATATCATTAGATAATACAATGTTTTGTGAGGGGAGGTGCAAGGCCAGTATGTAAGACAATCTATGGCAACATAAAGCACAGACATTTTTCTTTACCTTTCAGATTATGCCTAACCCAGTGATGATGCCTGTACCAACCCCTGAGCCCCCTCCTGCCCCCACCCCTCCTCCAGTTGTGGAAAGTGGCCCCGTAGCATATGAGGAGCCCACTGAGGAAGAGGAGGAGGAAGAAGCAGAGGAGCCTTGTGTCAGCGCCATGGCGCTTATGGGCAGCAATGGTAAGTATGGGCAGCTGCTGTACTTTTGCATTTATGTATTTATCATTTATTTTGTGTTCAAAATCTTTTGCAGCACAAAATTGTCAGTCTTGCCTGACTTGTTTTTTTGCCCCTTTTTGGCTCAAATCAGCACACGCAAAGCAGATAAATCTTGGGAACCTTCATCACAAATCAGCCCACACGTACTGTAGTGCAATTGATTGAGATTTTTTGTGAGACGTATATATTTCAATGTATAAAACAACACAAATCAGTACAAATGAAGCACAAACAATTGAGGGTATTCTAGTGAGATTTGGACATTACTGGGGGCTGGGTGACATCTCGCATGTGACAAATAAAGCTTAATGACTGAAAAACTATAGCAGCACAAATACTTTTTATAATGCCAAAAATAAGCACAAACGTAGCACAAGTGATTGAGACTAGTGAGGTCCGGACAGTGACAGGGGGCCGAGTGACGTCACTGGGCAGAAAATGAGGTTTTATAACACTTTAACAGCACAAACGTTTATTTTTACGGCACACACGGGCACAAATGTAGCCAAACCAACAGCAATGCTCTCACTACTTTTAGTATGACACAGGGGTTGATCTTTGGCTGAACATATCGGCTCCTTATTGGTGGATGCTCCAAACAGGTTAAATCCATCCAAACCAGCCATGTCTTTAAACAGTCGGTTGCTTTTCACCATTTATTATAGCAGATCCCCAGCTGTGCGATCGATGACTCCACCCCTCTCCTTCTTCTACACATAGATCACTTATCAGAAATCAACCATATTATCCAACAGCAGTTTGACAGCTAATCTAAACCTCACCCTTCTCTTTATTCAGATACCCCCCAAATCCCAGCCCTATCATTAATCTTGCCTTCCCTTTCCAGAATATGGCTGTGAGGCTGAAGAGGAAGAGGTTTTCTAGGCTGCAGAGTTTTTTTCCTGCTTCTTCGGCGAGCGAATCTTTTCATCAGTCCCAGAACCCTGCTTCCTTCCCTGTGGAGCCAGGAGCCATGAGAACAAGGTGTAGACGTGTGTGCTATTGTTGTTACCATGAAAATATTCCTCTATCCTTACCATTTCTGCACCAGAGGACTTGTTCAGCTCCTGCAGCATCTGGCAGAGTGCAGGGACATTTGAGGTTGGGTGCAACATGTGAGCAAGACTTGACTTTTTAGAATATGTTTTGGACCATTAGCATCATGTTAATTCAGCAGTGCTTTGGTCACTTAAGAAAGGAACCTTTTTTAGACCACACCCATGACTATCATGGAGCCTAATACGCTGTTAAACATCCTGTTATGCCAGCGGTATAGCTGAAGACTAAACCGAGGCAGACATGCATTCATTAATGTAGCGTACAACCCCTGTCTCTCAGACACTGGGCTGTTATCACTCCGGATGGTCAATACTGCATCCACATTTTCATGTCATTCACACTGTTTCTCATGTTCCTGAGTGATGGGACAACACAATAATGTCCGAATAGTGTCTGATGTTCTCTTTACCAGAGGCTAGGCATTTGTTCCAGAAACGTTCGTTGTTATTTTGGTGATAGACATTCGATATTTTGACCAAAATACAGATTTTTGTGCTGTTTTGTTATTGTCCAGTAGATTTAAAATGATTATTGAATGTAAAATATTGAACGTCACATAGCATTTGGAAGTATGTGTATAAATGTATGTTTGCGCTTTTTTATAACTTTTTCATATCTTGTTGCTACATTTCATTGTAAATATAATATTTTTAATGATGATCATGGATGTAGAGTACAATGCCACTGTGATTGTATTTATATGTGTTAGGTTTAAACACTTTCTCCAGATGGACATTACAAATTTCAGTGGATTTTAATGGACTCTGAGATGAACAGCTGGCAACCTGAGTACATTCCTAATTCCTGTGTAATTAATTCGACTTGAGAAAAAAAATCATATGGCATGTATTCACCCACCTGTTCGTTCTTAATTGTATGTAGATATGTAGATAGCTGGTCGAGTCATTATTTTCTCTTTTAAAATATCCAGCTTGTCATTATCTTTGCTACTCGAGGTTGTTGGTTCGTATTTTCTCTAAAAGTAAATACTAAAGTCGCTTTTCGTTTCAGCACATCAGCCTCCGAGTGCACTGTTGTAACCTGTAAAGATTCTTAGTTATACATGAGCCATAGTCCATATTACCACTTTTCCCTTTTAATGCTTGTCTCTCATTTCTTCATCATGTAACCGCTAAAAAAAAACTTCAGACCCTCAACTGCACACCCTCAGGTGTGTGTGTTTGTGCGTGTGTGTATGTCTGCGTGCGTGCATGAGTGCAGCAGATGGCCAGCCCTCTGTTCTCCACATGCCTCACACGTCTTCTTGCGCTATCGCCATCAGCTCGCGTCACCAGATTGCTTCATCAGTCACATGAAAACACAGAGCCCTAGACCTCCATTCAGCAGCACGCCGTTTCCGTCCCATTATCAGGAAGGAGGTTTAGCCAGGGAGTCAGCGAGCACACCTGAGACCTGAGGAACAAGGACCAACCATCTTGAAGTAGCAAATCCTGTTGTTTCCTGCTGGTAACTGGAGTTCTTACATGTGATTAAAATGTTTCATTTGTGTCATTTGAATTAACTGTTTTTGTGATGTCATAAAAAACAAATGCATCTTCCTATATTGATCCATTCAACATACATACAAGATCCAAGAAGTTTGTCACATACACAGTTATACTAGTACAACGTGTGGTGAAATGTATCCGTGAACACTCCAACGTCTGTGCAATGGCATCTAGTTACAAGAAAAGAGATTAACAATTATAAAGAGAAAAATATATATATTAGAATATAAAAGTTAAGCCCCGCCCATTCCCACTGATGTTTTAAGGGGTTTTTCAGGCTGGAATAATTTTTGAATAAAACACAGATAGAGGCCGAGTGGAAAACATAAGCTATTTTAAGGAATAAAGGAGGTTGGAAATGGCCATAAAAATAAAATGACACTTTTGATACAGAAAAATCACACAAATGTAATAAGTAGACCTCAAAGAAAAAAAATGGGATATGTGCCTTTGTAAAATACCCAGTCCCTCATCATCATATTTGATATTTGATGTTTTAAGCTCCGTGACACCCTGAGTGCAAACTGCTCGGCACCTCGTGGAACCACTCAGCCCTCTTTGTGTTTTGGGCCAAGTATCATCTTTCTCTTTGGTGTTAGAATATGAGGGTTTAAACCCTTTTATGTGGAAGACTCCCCCGTCATGCAGGTGCTTATAGGGTGGATGCAGTCTATTCGCTTGCCTCCAATGATCAGACCGCTGCGTAATGTGACACTATAATGGTCTGGCTCTGCAGCACCGCTTGGCTGCCACTCACATTTGATTTGATTTGTTGCTAGATACAGATTCCGAGAGCCCTTCCACACTTCAACTGTATCAGGTTCACCTCTTCAAAGAGCGCGTTAAACCGCTTGGCACTCTCTGCACCCCCTTCTTTGGTCCGTCTGGCTGAAGCCTAGTTTCTGGTTTCTAGTCTTAACTCCCACACAACACTCTAAGCAAGGTCATATCAGTCATTTTACCATCTATAAAGGAAGTTCTATGGATCATGGAACTGCTTTTTCCTAAATAGCACTAACTGATTTAAGTTGTTTTTTTTAAGGCTTTTCAGCGTTTGGATGTCCTTAGTTTGATCTGTAGCTATACACTATTTCTCTTGTCTTTTATGTGTTATGGTGTCTTCTTTTGCAAGTTGCCACTCTTGCAAGAGAACCATTTTTTGTGTGTTTTTATTCATTTATTTTCATGCAGTTTGAAAAATTGGCTGCTCTTTACATTAGACGTTGAGTTGCCAAACTACTGCAACTCACGGCTCACAAATCTGACCATGAAAGCTTCTGAGCCTCACAAGAAGATATAAAAAACAAATACAACACAATAAACAACCTCATTTATCGAACACTGGTTGTATAATCGTACAACAAAATAAACAATTCCAAGGTTTCTCCGTAAGTAACCATAATCTAAAATTTCGAAAGAATACTACACGATCAAAAGAAAAAATGTTTCATATTGACTTGAAAATTTTAACATTTCTCAACTCAAGAGATTTTCAGTCTTTCACCATCTACAGGACATAATACTGTGAAAAGATTCAGGGAATCTTAGTCTATGTAGGGCAAGGACAGAAACCACTGCTGATTGTGAGCTTCCAGCCATCAGAAGACGATGCATGCACACAGTGGTAAACATGCCTCTGTCCCAAGGTTTTTTGTGTTGCTGATGTCAGATTCTACATTTGTTGCAAAATACATGTAAACCGGCTGATGAAAACATTGCAAATCTTTTCTTTTTGCTTTTGTCAGTCACATATGAGTTCAGCAATGAAATCATGTCAGTCTTGATTATCGTGAGAGCAGTGATACTGATAATCACAATGATGTACCAAATCTGATAATCCACTGATCCTCTGCAGAGCCACCCTTCTGCTGTGCTGTGCAGCGATCTCCTGGCCCCTCACTGATCCTGCGGAAGTCACATTAGCCACTACCCCTGGATCATCAGCCCTGTGAGGCCTGCAGGGCAAGAGAGAGTGGCCTTGTGATTTATGCAGTGTGACTGGCTCCTCCATGCTAAGATCAGCCAGGCTTCCGGAGCTGTCCCCCCACATCCAGGTTCACTTAGCTGGGCTCAGGTGAGCGCGTGCATTCCCAACCAAACTCACCCTGACCTCTGCAGCCTGTGGTCCAGTCAGCGATGAGGTAATACAGGGTCATGTTAGTGTGTATGTATGAAGAGGAGCCACTGTCGACCCATATTGCTGTCATGGCATGTAGCTGAGCCAGAGCAAGCTCTGGTAAGGAACAAGGATGCGTGGGGGGATGGGTGAGCAAAGACAGCCTTTGTTTCTACAGGACATTACTTTGTTTTATTTTTCATGTCTCTGTCTCGCCCTCTTTCTTACCGTCACTCTCTGTCTGCCAACAGATGAAAGAGTCCTCAATTCAGTTCAGGTTTATTTGTTAAGCTCTTTAAAATAAAAAGATTCCTGGCTTAGATGTTTGGGTCTAGGAAAAGCATTTTATTGTTATAGGACATTGTGCTTAAAACTATGGCTCCTTTAAGGTTCTTTGGAACAGAAGTAGTGATTCTTCTATGGCATCACTTCAAAGAACTTTTTGGCACCTTTATTTCACAGTGCAGCTTTTCATGAATGCAGGTCCGAGCCTTCGTTTAGCAAGCCGAGGTTGACAGTGACAGGAAAAGCTCTATGGGCCTGGGACAAAGAAAGTAGTTCAAGTGTACACGTGAGGCTTGTATCCCCTCAGTGGACCTGATGTCTGGCTCTGTGTCATAATTCTGAAAAAGAAAGGCCCAGATTTCCCCTCTGCACTTTCTCCCATGGGATTCGCAGCTGCCATCTTGAAAGGCTTTCTGATTCTTGAAAGGACTAAAAGAAGCTTCTACTAGCAGTCCCTCAACCCTCAGTCTGACTCATGAGAACTGTCAACGTGATGTAATGGCTTATCCCTAGATGTAGTTCATTTTCTCATCACAGCCTTTTGGTGGAAAGTTACCCTCATCAACCACACAACTCTTTCAGCTAATGTTTTGTATGTGTCGTGACTTTATCTCTGTGCATGCCAATTTACACTGATCAGCCATAACATTAACACCACTGATGAGTTAAGTAAATATCATTGACTATTTAGTTATTTAATTACAATGGCACCTGTCAGGGGTGGGATTGATCAGGCAGCAAGTAGTTCTTGAAGCTGATGTGCTGGAAGCAGGAAAAATGGGTAAGCTTAAGGATCTGAGCCACTTTGACAAGGGCCTTATTGTGATGGCTAGACGAGTTAAAGCATCTCCAAAACAGCAGGTCTTGTAGAGTGTTCCAGGAAAGCAGTAGTTAGTACCTCCCAAAAAGGAATCCAAGGATCCAGCTGGTGGATCAGCAGCAGGGTCATGGACAACTAAAGCTCACTGATGCATGTAGGGAGTGAAGGCTAGTCCATCTGGTCCAATCCCACAGAAGAGCTACTGTGGTTATAAAAACTAATGCTGAATCTGATAGAAAGGGGTCATAACATACAGTGCACCACAGTCAGAGCTGTTTTAGCAGCATGAGGAACCTACTCACTATTAAGCAGGTAGTGTTAATGTTATGACTGGTCATTTTATAACAATTTCAGTCATTTCAGTCTTTGGAAGCCAAACACCAGCCAAGAGTAAAGAGGTTGCCTTTTGCTCGCTCACTGGGGGACTTGGACCAGGATTCTGTAAAGCTGCTTTGTGACGCGTTATAGAAATAAACTTGATTTGACATGACTGGAATCCCACCTATTTGCTTGCTGAACAGAAACCAAAACTACTAACAACCCTAACGCTAATTCCACATACAGTGAAATCCTGGAGTTAACTCCCTTAACCCTCAAGATTAAGCAACTATGGCAAACAATGGTTTCTGTTGTAGAAGTGCAGCACACTGCCGAAGCAAAAGAAAATGGGGAGTTAGATTTACATAGACCCAGAAAAGCTCAGATCTTTTTCTAGTGTCTCTGCCTCCACTGCTGCTTTGAGTCCCCAGTAGATTACCCTGACCAAAAAGCAGTGTGCTAGTTATCTAAGCATAGCATGGTTGTCATAAAGTTAACACAGACCAGTGAAGCTACAGTCTTTTCTGACTACTGATGCACTAATGTGGGATTTGTTGGCTGATGCTGATATCTGGTATTTTCCCAGCACATCTCTGCTGATGCCAACACTGATGCAGATGCAACAAATACTATATTATGCTATATAAAATATAATTAGCTTATGTTTATTTTCTTTAGAGTGAGCCAAAATGATAAAATCAAGATCATTTCAGCACATTCCAATGTCACCTCAAAATTTTGCCCTTTCAGAGCGCAACAAATGCATCATCAATCCAATGTCAGTAATATTTTTTTCGTCTGCCGGTACAAATCATATGATTCAAATGTCAATGTGGATCCCGAGTTCTTACCCCACGTTGGCCAACTTCCTCCAGCAAGTCAACACTCAATTATTGTTTGTATGACTTTGCATGAGAAGCTAATTAGAGAAAGAAATGGAATTAGAGGACAAGGCTGTGGTTGTGTCGGTTCATTGAAACAGCAGTAGATGACCCATGTACTCCTGTAGTGCAATTATGCAATGCACTAAACCTCTCAGCAGCCATTCAGCACACATGGTCACGCAGAGGCTGTCAGGCTCTTTTCTCTGTGCAGTTTGCACTAAATATATTTCCCCCTCTACAACTCCCTAGTGACTGGGCCCCTGTGTTGCTGTGTTTTCAATGCATATTGAATGCCCCGGTGACTTCGCTGAGCACATTTACCCAACCTCAACAGCCAAATCTGTTTATGGCTCAGCCACACTGGGAAAGTTTCATTTACAACAGAAATCCCCTGCAAACCACACGCCAAGATCCCAACCCTAAGTGCAAATATCCAACATGCCACTTCTTGCGCACAACGGCTGTGGCCATATTGTGGCAGACAGGCAAGAAGAAGCAACATGCGTAACGAAAGACCCAGTTCGCTGGAGCTATAATGAGATGAGCATTGAGAAGGTTGCAAACCAGCTCACTGGGGTGCCATTCAAGTGATCTATTGGAATGCATGCAGCAGCTACAAGGCCTCAGAGCAGTGGTTCGAGCCAGCCCTCTCCATCTCGGAGCCATCTGCTGCGGCACTGTCGCTGCTGCTTCCTTCTTTCACTTCTCCGACGCAGGCATAGAGTGACAGGCAGTGCTCGCTTTCTGTGGGGAGATGCCATGGTCCTGCATGCTGATTCATCAGTGTTTCAGTACAGGGGACTGAAGGGGGGACTCTAAAGGGACAAATCCAAAACCACTGACTCTCTAAACATTTGGTAGGCTTCTCTAAAGGCCCCTATCATAGGAAGCCATATTATCCATCCTTAAAAAAATAAAAGTTTAATCCAATATGTTTCAAAATGTATCATTCACATCAAGGATTTGATTGCATGCAGCCACAAGAGCATTACTGAGGGTAGGTTCTGTTGTTGGATTAGTAATTCTGGATTGAAACACCACTCCAGATCACCCCAAAGGCTTCACTGGTCTATGTTGGAAGGTTCTGTATCATGCTAGCCAACACCTGGTAATGGGCATGGTGCCGTTAGACTGATGGGCAGCTACTTTAAAGCATCTCATTCTGTTATCAGTGTTTTTTTTGGGAGATTATGCATGCTGTGTGCACAACAGCAGGTGCACCTTAAAGTTGTTAAATTCACCTATTAGAAGAGGACACTGTGTCTGAACACTTCAGTAGAGGTGAAAGTTATCCCTGCTCATTCACACAGGCTGTTTCATTGTGGACTGCCTTTAGAACATGGGTACAATACAGGGCTCCCAGTGGGCCCCTTTCACATGAACAGGTTACATTTCTGTTGCCTCTAGCAGGGACTGTAGTTGCATTTCTGGATAAACCAGTCAAATTGTTAGGTACTTACTTGTGTCCTTCTCAAGCACATGTTAAGGGCAACATTTAGGTGATTTAGAAAATAGAGAGTTAGCAAATCAAGATGTAGTAAAATAAATTTGAGGTTCATGACTGCAGTATTGTGCGAAATATAATGGTAAATAAATGCAAAGATGAAATATTTCAGGCTAATCCTATTGAATCCTATTTGGGTCAAATCAGAGGTCAGATGTGAGCGGTGATAGCATTACATTAGCTCAGCAAGTGATAGCTGCAGATATAAGCACCTAAACCGATTCAAAAATTAAGATCTTGTTCTCGACAAATAGCCTGGACTTTTAATGCGTGTTTGGTTTGGAACTGATTATTGCCAAGGAATGTCTGATTTTGTGCGAGGTATGAGCAGTTGTAGCGAAGTGCCTGAAGCTACATATTTAACGGGTAGCACTGATAGCACACAGAGTACATCTGAAAACGTTTTATTATTCAGAAACTTCCTGCTTTGATCCTAAAAAGTCAGAGATTGTTTTTATACTAGGCTTCCTTGCCTGATGTGGATGCTTGAGTGTGGGAGAAAGGCTGAAGCTTAAGCTAGAGCTGTTATGTCAACGAACAGGCAGTTGTGCCACCTGACCGGGGGAGAGACAGGGTCTTCCTACCCATCTAGAGAGAGCAAAGTCAGTTGTGCTGACTCCTGGCCACGGATGGCAGCAGTATCATCAAACTGAACTTGGGATCTTGTGATAATTGAGACATCATTGATCATTTACATCATCATTTCAATGCACAGGGAGCATGTAGCATTGTTTATTTTGAATGATTTATGATGTAATTCAGATGATTTAGTGATACTCCAGGTAAAAATGTTCATGGGATGGAATGCACTGATTGTGGAAAAAATGTGTTCACCACCGGATTCAAAAATGTGTTTTTCCCATATTCTCATAGAGAAAATTTCACTGACTGCAGACGCCACACATTTCACTTCCTTGTTGTAGCTGTTTTGTGACAGCAAACATGTCTGCACATTTGTTTCTAGTTTTTATTTTTCATGCCTTTTTATTATGAACAGTAATACTGGCGCCAGAGAAAGCAAAATGTCCCCAGTCTTTTGAAGGGCAGTGTAGAAGAGCTGTGTATTCATAGATATGATACATTCAGACTCATTTCCCTCACATCTGCGTAGCCTGCAGTTAGACACGCTTTACCAGTTTGTAAATTAAAATTCCTGCCAGTGAGGCATGGCCTGGAATTTCTCTGTTCTTATTTTCCCCCTGCATCCTCCGCTGCCAAATGTTAATGAAATGGTGATTATGGTGAACTCATTGACGCTTGCTAAATGTCTTTTTTTGGTCCTAACTTATGATGTTCCATTCACGGCTGTTAAAAGCTCTGTGGTTCTCGCTCTCTGATGCAGTCACACTTTATTAGGCTCTTCTGAACTGCAGTTAACCTCCAGCCACAGCGCCGCGAGCAGCGTCCTGCTTTCTTTCTCTCGTTGTAGCATACAGCCAGTGTCATCACACCCATCACCAACCCGTCATAAGACCGACACACATATACGCACACACACACACTCACACACTTGCAACATCACTACACACATTCCCTGCTCCCTTGTCTGTTTTCTCATTTTCTCACTGTCCCTTATTGACTTACCTTTACAAAAATCTGCTTGATGCTCATATAAGTATCTGTCTTATTATTTAGAGCCACTTTTCTTTTCCAGACTGTCATTAAAAGCTCATGAAACATTTTTTTAACCCAACTCTAGTTTATACATGGGTGCAGATATATGATTTTCAATTCTCCTGCTATTATTTCTTGCAGCAAAAGCCTGATGGACATGTTTTTAATGCTTTTGCTCCAAATGGCATTTTAAAAGGCTTTTTTTTGTCACCTCAGTAAAGGTTCTGTATTGTACAGTATTAAGGTCCAGTGAAGCTTTTTTTTTGTTGTTCGGTGTTTTAAAATGATTGCATGATGGATCTGAATAATCAGTAGAGTGCTAATAAACTGATAGTAGAAGTTCTGTTCCCAGGATATCAAGAATATTACACAATCTACACGTGATATTGTTTTTCTGTTTAGTCTTTAATATTTAAAATGAAAAAGCTAAGTGTCTGTAAACGTGTGACAGGCATCGTATATGCAGACAGATGTATGTAGATGGTATAAGAATAGGTTGTGTATGATAGATGTAATACGCTCCGTCAAACGACTGACACACATCTGTTACCTTCAACAAGATCTTATCAGTTCACTCTCACAGGCACAAGCTATTTTAACATCACACACACCCAGTTTGCCGTTTGTTTTTAGGTGTGTCGATTGTATTGTGTTCCACTGGGACCTAGATCAAGTCTGATGACGGTGTTTGTGGAAAATCAGGGCGCGCTCTACGCCAGAGTGACATTGACAGCAAGCTTTGATATGTGCTGGCTTATGTGGAGCAATCTCAGCATGTTCAATACTGCACCGACCGCATGCACTTGTCAAATTGTGACAGAAAAAAAAAATCAAGGGGGCTTGTTGAGGATGGAGCAACAGATTGTGGGGTGATTAGGTTGGTTATGAATTTTAGCACAGGAGAAAAATCTCTTGTCTTAAGGTTTTTTGCAATTTATAGTAGATCTCTATATATTTATGCAGATTTTTTGCTTATTTTGTGTATTTTTAGGACATTATATTATACATTTTTGCTACAGATTTGCCGTACATAAGTAATTATGTGGCAATGAAAAAGTGGCAGTGGTGGTCTAGTGGTTAGGACATTGCGCTGGGGACCTGAAGGTCACAGGTTCAAGTCCCGGCTCAGGCACTACTGAGGTACCCT
>JBBPDA010000152.1:7855691-7866526 GCA_037974385.1 Arnoldichthys spilopterus | reverse complement strand
TGGGTTGGCCTCCTGTCCTGGGTGAACCCTGCCTTGGGCCTGTAGTCAGCTGGGACCTTCTCCAGCTTCCCTGCAACCTGAAATGAAAGAAGTGGTTTAGAAAATGAATGGACAGATATATTCTTACAAGCACTTTTGAAACATATTCAAATATTCAAAATTAGCCCCATAAATATATTGTTAGTAAGATATATTTCAATATTTTTACTATGACTTATTATTATATGTCAGTGTACTTACTATATAGTACATACATTTACTCCCCTAGGGGCAATTTAGCGGCTCTAGTTTACCTGACCTACAGGTGAACTGGACTGTGGGAGCTCTTGGCTAAAACTCATTCAGACATGGAAGACATGCAAAGTCCACACAGAAAGGACCTGCTTGCTTTGAGGCTACAGCAATAACCACTATAGCTATTAATTAAAATGTTCTTTTTTGTTTCATTTTTAAAGGCCATTTGCTTTTTAGAATGTATAGTAAGGAAAATACAATAACTGAACTAAGTGCCGTTTGATCTCAAGAAGCAGTGAAATATCACAATTTTTCACATATATTGTGTAATGTTTAACCTTTCTTTAAAATTTAAATATATTACATCATATTCAAAGCATTTATTTTAAATGACAAAAATATGTGAACAACAATGCAAACATGCCCTGTATTTACAATATATTTTACATATTATTTAGACACTTGAAACTATATTTCACCATATTTTTTCTATATGGGCAATTATAAGTTCAAGCTAAGAATCAATTTCAAATCTTTATTTTTAAGAGTAACAAATACTAACACATGCAACATAACGAATAAGGAGGAAATAGAATAGAATAGAATAGACGTTCCCTTCATCCTAAGAGTAGTTGGTCAGCCAAACAAAAAAATGATATGTAATATGTCATATATAAATAAATATGCTTAAAAAGAAGTCATGTAACACCAGTTCCTGTAGAAACACTTAGCTGCATGTTTCTGCTTATGGAAACTTACAGAAAGCATGCTCGACGAACTTAACTTGCAGTTGCCACTTTTCCTTTTAACCAATGTCCAATCAGACTCAATTGTGTTTGGTTCATTCATGCGTGTGGAACAGCTGACCTGAATGGGGTGCAGAGGCCCAGACACTGAAAACAAATTAAACAGTGTGAAAACATCTCAGATTCCAGAAGGGCTGCTGTATGGCCCACAGATCACCAACAGACAAGAGTATTGAAACTCATTTTAGTGTTGACTTAACACTCGCAGGCTCCTCAATGGGTAGAGCCAACACATGTCCTGCTCAATTTAAGCCCTGTCGATAAATCAATGTTTAGAATGACTAACGTTTCTGCTGCGGTCTGAGGAGACCTGATGGAGGCTGTGTGTGTGTGTGGGTGTGTGGGTTTGTACCATTCTCCAGTCTGCCTGAGCTCCACAGTCACACTTGTCATTTGTTACCTCTCCTCAGGCAGCTAAATGTGGCCATTAGAGATGCTGGCCCATGCGGCCAATTCATCAGCTGAATGAATGGACGCTCAGCTGTGTGAGGCTGCGTGTGATAATCAGGATTAAGCTTGATTTGGACTTGATCTGTCACTGTGGTGGTGATACATCACCCTGCAGGCACACACTCGAACATGCATGTGTCCTCACAAGCACACGGACACAGTTGTGTTGTAAAGTGCCAACATTGTGGATGGAAACTAAAACAGACTTTATTTATACTTTCACAGCAAGCGCTTACAGAAAAATCGTACAGAAACTGAAATTTACAAAAATCTCCCTTTTATCCCACATATAATCGATCAGTCACATTGGACGGCTGTTGTTTGCATCTTCAGTTTATCTTAGAAAGCTACATTATCTTAAGTTAATAAATATATCAGATTTTCAGGTTATAAATGCAAGAGTATTATAAAATTATTCATATAAACCCTGTTTACTTGTTTAGATCATTTAATCTGCTAAAAGTGTCTCATTTTAATGGCAGATGACTAGTGATTTCCCAAACAGATACATAGTCACTGTCCAAATTGCTAACTGCTAATTGCTAACTGCTTGGCTTGCTCTTTGGGGGCTCGGACCCGGTTTCTGTAAAGCTGCTTTGTGACAACATCAGTTGTAAAAAGTGCTATACAAATAAACTTGACTTGACTTGACTAAGGCAAAAAGTCATTAGCTGAGTCCAAAACCACACTTCCATACTTCACATACTACAATAATGAATGCATTTCTAATGGTTCTTTTTTGTGCTACTGTGCAGTTTGACTTGTAGCCATTATTTAAAATGATTTTTTTTGCACTTCTGTTGGTGTGTTCATCTTGAAATTTTTGTGCATTTAGGGTTACCATCTATTGTTTATTGTTTACTCTTATAAACTTTATTGTCTTTTGTGTTTACAAGTTTGGCAAGGTTTGTGGTGTGTAACTTAGCTAGTAGTTTCTTAGAATGATGGCTGTTGACGGGTTTAGCCCTACAGATAGAAGAACAGACATAGACTACAAAGCACTGTTGTCTGTTGCTCTGGATAAGAGCATCTGCTAAATGCTGTAAATGTAAATGTAAAGTTTCACACCCTGGCGATTGCTGAATTTAAAATAATGTAGAACAATCAACATCAATATAATGCATGGTTTTCTTTAAACAGAAATGTTATAAATGACTAAATATTGCAAATATTGATGACTGAACATCCATTACTTCGATCGATACTCTGCTTATTATAAATCTTGCTCATATGAATGATGGCTTGGATTGCATTGTATTATTTAAAAAATCTCAAAATGAAAAAATATTAAATATATTGTCTAAATTTAAGAAGATATCTTTTTTGAACATGCAAATATACTTGAACAAAACTACACAAAAATGTTTCTTTTTCATTCTTTTATTCAACAAAAATATCAACTGATATAATATTCTTCTGTGAACAAAGTAAGTGCACCCTTGGCCTAAGAAGCTAATATACCCCCCTTTTGCGGAAATAACTGCAAAATGTTTCAGGGTTTTATTTACATGTACTACCATTTTCAAATCCCACATGTTTCAGTGGGGTTCAAAAAACCCTCCTTTTTTAAGCCATTACTTGATGAATTTGCCATCATGCTTGGGATCATTATCTGGTGAAAAGGTCCACCTCTGGTTCAACTTTTCGAAAGATGGCCTCACATTATCCTGAAGAACGTTTTGATATGATGCAGAATTCACAGCTGTATCTCCTGTAAGCTCCACAGTCCCTAAGGCAGGAATGCAACCCCAAACCTCTACATTTACACCACCATGCTTCACGGTTGGTATGAAGTTTTCCAGAAAAGCTGTCTTTGGCCTATGCCATACGTGTTCCTTGTTAATGTGGCCAAATAATCTAACCTACATTATTCCAAAACGCCTGGTCTTTGCCTGTATGTTCTTTGGCACACCATAGATTTGGTCAAATGTTCTTTTTCCAGAGTGATGGTTTTTCCTGACACACCTCCCATGCATCTCTTGCTGATTGTACAGGAAGCACTTTAACACCAATAGTTGCAAGAGTTACTTGCTGATCCCATGATAAAAGAGTTTTTGTTTTTGTTTTTTACATCAGATGGTTTGCTCACAAACTGAATTTGCTAGGGCAGTTGTTTGAAATCTGCACCATTTATAAATAATTTTCATTACAGTGGAATGTTTCTTTTCCATTGACAGAATAATAGTTATCCATAATCTTTTTTTCTACAGAACTTAAAAAGATATTTCCATATTGGCATGATGACACCACACTTCAATAGCAAAGAGAACACCAGAACCTAGATGTCAGGTAGGAAAAGATCTGAGGTTCTAATTAATGGCATCTAATCTGCAACCTGATTCTAATTTTATGGACGTCAAGGTGTGATAAATGTAAGGGTGTATCTTGTTTATTTAAATTATGAAAATTTAAATGTTTCATGGGTCACATTTTGGCATACCACCACCTTTATTTGTAGGCACTGTGTCAAAGAGGGTGAATTACTTGTTCAAATACTTTGAAAAAATCCACAGTTTCCATGGGATGTGTTTTTTACATGACTGTACCTGACGTGTGCTGCAGGTTATCATGGAGTGATTATGAATTATGAATTTTGACTGGATATGTCTTGCTGTGGTGAATGCAGACTACAGAAATCTCTATATTAAGCTTAGTAAACTTTACAAAAAGACCGGTATGAGTTCAAAGGATGTCCAGTGATTTTAATGCATCCCTTTGCACTGACAATCAAACTCAATCACACAAGGAATGGCTTGAGAAAAACACAGTCCTCACTCTTTTTCACACATTAATGCGTGCACACACATACACACACCCTTGAAAACACAAAAGGGGCTCCAATGCTGATAGATAGTTATAAGTGTGTGCCATAAGGGTGCCATTTTTACCTGTCAGGGGACCTTTTAGACGTGATTACACATGATTAATACCTTTCTCTTTTATAGCTATTCATTACCATCCCTTTGTGTCCCTGAGCAGCCTGATCATGCAGGAGCAAATCACTCATGGGATTTTTCAATTTAGGCTTTGGGGGGAAGAAAAGGACTCTACACAACAGCAGCCCACATGTACTGTGTGGTTTTTCTTTATGACTTTTATGTCACTCTGCTGGGTGTTGTTCCAAATACGTTGTGATGAGCACAAATAGCCCTTTTGTGATGCTTCATTCTGCCATGTTTTGTCCAGATCACTGTTTTCATGCTTAGCTGAAGGAGCCACAATGCCCGGTGCCATGGCAGCTGCTCAGGGTTTGTGCATTCTCTGTTAGAGCAAAGCAATTTAAAGCTTGCACCCAAACACTTATGGAGCATGTGAAGCGTGACAGTCGTCCACCCTAGATTGTCATTTTTCCGTCTGTGTGAAACACTATAAAAGAGATTAAATCGTGTTTGAGGTTTTTTTTGCTTTCGTTTGGGCAGGCTTTTCTAGATCCATGCATCTTACCAATTGTTTTGGCTGTCTCCTTTTTCCTACAAGATAAGACATTACTTGTGAATCCATTACAAATAGTTTTGCTAGTGGATGCAGACAATGAAGATTACTGCAAAAACACAGGTGCCTTTTGCCGCAATTTCGGCTCAGAATCGCCACCAACTGTTTGCTGGTCTGGAACCAAGCACCTGTGAGGTCATTGCAGGTGGGTGGAGCTAGCCAGGCAAGTTCATATGAAAATGGCGGAGAGCAAGTCTGTAGTTGTGTGGTCAGTGGAAGAAATGAATGCGCTTTTAGCAATTTGGTCATCAAAGGAGATACAACAAAAATTAGGAAGCACTGACTGATGCACAATATATGTCAGATGTATCCAGACGGCTTTTCTAATTAGTCAGTGAATTCAGTTGTACACACCCAGATTGTATAATCTTCACAAATTCTCTGTGTGTATCTTTCTGCCATGACGATAAAGATAAATAAAAGAAGGCCAAGGCTGTTATCCTGGCAAAGGGACAGTGCTAAATGTAGCAGTGCCAATGATGAATGAAATGTTTAGTATTAAAAAGGCTTTTAAAAAATAATTTCACCTCACTGAAAAAAAACTGACTCATTATGAAGCTGAAGAAAGAATATGAAGCAACTTAAGAATTACTACACAAGGAATGGTGTGATGTTATGATATTACAGTTTGTGGCATTCATCTCCAAGGGTAATTCTGTAAACAGGTGAACTGCATAGTTTTAAAGGCCTCTTATGAGTAAACACCAAAATGAAGCGGTCAGAACCGGATGTTTAACTATAAATAGGAGCTGATGGGAATGAGATTTTTGCTTTGGAGAGTCCTTCCCATTCCCAGCATCTTTCCTTTTGATTTAGATCAAACTTTCATTTTTCTCTTCTGCTTGAGAGAGATTGCTTGTAAATGCATCCTAAATGGTTGGGTGCATTTACAAACAAACATTGGGTGTGAATGCAGAGCGGCGCTAAAGAGAGTATGTAGATGCACTGATTGTGTTGTGTTATTGAGATTTTTTTCTTTATAATTTTACATTGGTTCAGTGTACAATGTTCAAATTCTCTCATATTTTCAAGCTGATAAATAAAGTAGGACCATGACCCATTTTTGAAAGGTTGTTTAAAATCAAAGACCCGAGGTTTTCCATCATAGGGAAGAAACATTTAACCATGCAATGAACTATTTAGGCAACACATATTGAGTCAAAATAATTTTATATATGAACATTTCCTTTACTTAAACACCCTTTGGGAACCTCCTTTTTTTACAGTGTAGAATAGGCACAAGGTGTCTAATGCTGGTGCATTTTTATTGTAAGGTTTGAAATAAAGCTAACAGTAACCTGTACCTTAGACCAGCCTTACATAATGTTCCACTAACGTTCTGTAGGTCTGCAGACAATAGAGCCTCATTACTGCCATTATCCATTTAAATAAAGAGCACTGCTGCAGTGCTGCCACTGTCTTCCAATGCTATGAAGCTGTTAGAAACTCAAACCAGCCTTCTGAGGCCCCTTAATGGTGTACTTACAAACAGAGGACTTGCCATTTTACCACTGTGGGTGTGTGTGCAAGTGTGTGTGTGTGTGTGCACTTATGTTTGTGCAGCAGCATTATCGCTAGCAAGCCCATAAATACAGCAGTGCACTACATCACTGAACATTGTTATTTTTGGATATCCTAGTTTTTTGCGCAGTGCAGTACACTGCAATTCAGTTAAAAATATAGAGGGAGTATGAAATTTAATTATGAATGAATCATTCCTCTGTGACAAGGCCTACCTTCCAGCGCCTCTGTGACCTCTCGGTTTTAATAGCAAATGGGAGCAAAATATTAGCATTCTACTGCAGCCCATGCATACGCATGTGTTTGTGCAAGCGTGCGCACATACACAAGCCAGCTCACGTTTTCATCTGTGTGGATGAAACGTCAGGGGTAGTGATGTAAAGGAAGTGTGGGAGGAGAAACAGGTGGAAAAGAAAACATTACTATCTCTAAATCCAGCACTATCAGAGGCATGTAGAAAAGCCTAAACCTTTATTGAAGTAAAAAAAAAATTGGTGAAATAATGACACAAGACGTAAAATTAGCCAAGGAAAAAAGGATCAGGTCAAAAAAAAAAAAGTCTATAGAACTTAATTGCATCCAGTATGTATCAATATGCATACTAATGTTTGTTCAGTTCTTTTCTTCCCTTTTTGGGATTCTTATAGTCTAGAATTAAAGATAAAGCTTGAAAGTGAATTTGCCTTTGTGAGCAACAGCAAAACAATTCAGCTGCTCTTAATGGACCAGAATAAAGTTAAACCCCAAAAAGGACTATGCATGTGACTGGCTACACTGTAAAAAAAAAAAAATTAGCTTGTACAACCATATGTAATAGTTTTAGAACATCTCCAAATGTTCCAGTTTTTATTTACAGTTAAGCGGTTCAGGTCCAGTAACCTCAAATGCTAAACTGACCATTGTCATGTAAATTTCATGGAAAATAGGCCTTTTCAGGAATTCAGGATCTAGTTAGCTCACAGCTTTCCTGCAGCATATGAAATACATAAAGTCTTAAATGCTAATGCAAACAGTTCATACACATGACTCAACTTTTGTGCTTTTCACACTTGTGTCCAGTTCATTTCTAACCAGCTGGATGAAAAAAGAACCCTAGTCTGCCACATGGAGGACTGCAGTCTTACCCTCCATGCTACACCAACCCCAAGCAAGGAACTCACCAAACTGAACTGCTCCCTTGTTTCACTTTATATTACTGCCAATCAACATGATCTACATAATTTACTATTAGATCAATATGTACCAATATAACCTTATACAGTAATATAACCCCTACAGAAAGGTATTAGCTATTCTTTATAAAAAAATATTAAAGTTTTGAACAATTTAATGCATTTTGTTTAAATAACATGTTTAAAAAAAGTCCATTCTATCTATTCATTTTCCAAGCTGACTACAGGCCCAAGGCGGGGTTCGCCCAGAACAGGAGGCTAACACGGAGACAACCAATCACATACACACTCACAACTATGGGCAATTTAGAGTATCCAGTCAACCTATTGCAAGCCTTTGGACAGTGGGAGGAGACTGAAGCACATGGAAGAAACCCAGGCCAACACGGGAAGAACTTGCAAACTCCACCCACAAAGGCACCTGTGGCCGACCTGGGGATTAAACCTAGAACCTTATTGTTGTCATTAAAACATTTGTTAAAGTAGATTATTTTCTTCACAGATACCAGCATAAGTAAAACAGAAACATTTTAAAATGCACAGAGAAGTATAAATTCATCAGAATTTGACACAAGTACATGTACCTGAGTAAATGTAACTAGTTACTGTTCACCTCCTCACTCCTCTTCTTTCAGACCATGCATTCTCCTCCATTGCCTCCCTCTCCTTTCTTCTCAGGCTCAGTGAAGGAGGTCCCCAGCTGCAAGCTCACAGCCTGAGGCTAGGTTTTCGGTCTGGAGGGGAGTGTAAGATCTAGCCAGGGGGCATAGGTGAGATTTAGCTCCCCCTGAGCTCTGTGGAGGGCCATAAATCAGCCTCTCCTGAGTCATGAGGTAGCCTGGTAGCATTTCCACAGGTATCACCATTCATCTTTGCACTTTCACGATTCACTGTTCACTATCATTCTAAGACTGGGGAGGTAGCCTTAGGATCTGGAATATGTCTCTGCAAATACGATGAGATTTAGAACATCTCATCCAGTCTGAGGTGGTTTCATGAGTTAAGCATGAGCAATATTTAACCCCTTAAACCCTAAACCTGTTATTCGACTGTTAATCTTAGGGCTACAGTCTCCAGAAGCCTAACTGCAATCATCAATCTGTAAACCACTGTGACTGTGATTGTGAGTCAAGTGCATGACCTCAGGAACCAATATCATTATCAGACTGCAGGGTCTCATCTTGCCATTTGACTTTGGAGTCAGCCAAAAAATATAGCAAACTGTAGTGGATTAACACATTTCCTAATATCCTGAAATAGAGAAGGACAGAAATATCTTACCCTCCTCTATTTACTAGAAGAATGTGACTCATATGCAATATGATGCAAAAGGGAGAAACATATCTCCCTCCAGCTATTTTGCCTTCCACATTATCCATCAAACAGTTGAAGACACCAAAGTTTTCTCTGTCAGTTTGCGATAAAGTATTTTCATTTGCAAAAACAACAAAACATAAAGAAGAACTGAAAGAGAATAACAAAAACCCACACATTTTATCCTCTTGTCACAATGTCAGCACTCACACAAACTATCACATCATTATTTAGTTAAAATCTGCTCTTCATATCAACAAAAACACTTTGAGGAGCATGAAGCTGAATGTTGTAGCATAAAAACCAAAATAATAGTAAACAGCTGTTTTAGTTCTTTAACAAAACAGAACATTAAACCCTACACAGCCAAAAAATGTTACAAAGTCTAGAGAACATTCAGTAAAATTTGATTATTGTAGTTGCTGTCTTTTTGTCATGGATCCTATATATCTAGACATTGCATATTGTGCTTGTTTTAAAAAATCCAGCTCAATAAATTTTGCTCACATTATTGACAGATTTATGTTTCCTTTATTTTGCCTTTACATTTCATGTTTATTATATTTTCTGCAGTTTTTGTTAGTTGCTAAGGTTTCATTTTTTGTAGTGTACGGATGGTATCCATAAACTTCTGATGGACAGTTTATTTCGTAAAAGATAAATGTCATTTCCAGCGATACATTTGGGGAATTACTGACCTGCTCTCAAAGTCATGTTGATAACCTCTGACTGGTCACTGTACCTCTGGTCTCATGAACCTTTGCCATGCTCTTTGCTTCACAAAGCTTTGCTGTAGTGAGTCAGCATTGGTGCATATGCTTTGTGTATTACACCGACAGACTCATATCCTGTGTCCTTAAACTAGCTGGTACTTTATGAACAGCGAATACATTAGAATTCAAATGAACATCAGTGACACCAACGCTTTCCGTTCCGTGAAATGCAGTGCAAGCTCTAAAATAAATGTTAACTATACACAGAAGACATAACACTGCAAAATGTGGAAATGGTTAACAGCATTCTGGGAATTAAAAGTTCAACCAATTACCAGATATTGCACGCTACAACTACAAAAAAGGAAGATATGCTAGGGTTAGACATGCTAGCAATGCCAGTGAGAATTCTTTGCAGTATTTAGAGCACTGTTATTATGCATACATCGATCAGCCACAACATTAACACCAGCTGTCTAATATTGTGTAGGTCCCTCATGCTGCTGAAACAGCTCTGACTGTGGTGCACTGTGTGTTCTGACCCCTTTCTATCAAAGTCAGCATCACTTTTTAAACCACAGTAGCTCTTCTGTGGAATCAGACCAGAGAGGCTAACCTTCACTTCTCATATGCATCAGTGACCCTTGGACCCATGACCCTGTCACCAATTCACTAGTTGTCCTTTCTTGGATCACTTTTGGTAGGAACTAACTGCTGCATACCTGGATCACTTCACAAGACCTGTTGTTTTGGAGATGCTCTGACTCGCCTGGCCATCACAATAAGACCCTTGTTACAGTGGCTCAGATCCTCATGCTCACCCTTTTTTCCTGATTATAGCACATCAACTTCAAGAACTGACCATTCACTTGCTGTCTAAAATATCTCACCCCCCTTGCAGGTGCGAATAACTGGACAGTCAATGTGATTAACTTCACCTGTCAGTGATGTTAATGTTGTGACTCCTGGATGTTATTGCAAGACTGCTTGGCTAAAACTAGCAGTATTGTTTCATCAGCAAGTGACAGATCATGTTCTAGAATATCCATTTAATTGAAACAGCACTAGAAATTTGTACGATAAAAAACGATAACTTTACAAGAAAGGAATATACATTCTTACATATTAACATT
>JBBPDA010000152.1:7839915-7854832 GCA_037974385.1 Arnoldichthys spilopterus | reverse complement strand
AAACAGCACTAGAAATTTGTACGATAAAAAACGATAACTTTACAAGAAAGGAATATACATTCTTACATATTAACATTCGTTGAATTTTTAACATTTCTCCTGGTTTTGAATATTTCTACTGTTTCTTGTAGTCTGTTGGGAAATCTGACACAGTATAAGCAACAGCATAATAAATATATAAACAAAATGATAAACATTGAGATGTTATATGTTTGTTTGCTTTGAATCCATATTATCTAGAAAAGTCTTCACTGTTTGATCATTGAGTTCCATAATAAGCAGAGAGAGATTTTCAGTTCCGTCAATAAGTCCATCTCAGGATAACATGAGTATTAGTCTATTGAATATATACAAAGGAGTGAAGGTATCAGTTGCCTAATTTACACCATGATCCTTTTTCCTGATTTTCTGTTACCCACGTTGTTTGCTTGTTCTGTATTTGTGGCATTTTTCACAAGCTTTAACTTTCTGTCAGTGCCAGAATTCATACTGGGCCAATATAATAGAGCCATTTTTCATCATTCCATGCTCAAATGGTCTTCATGCATTTTGAATAGCATACTTTCTTGTAGCACTCTTAGTCACACTATTCTTGAACCCTTGAACAGTATGCCATCTAGGATAGGCAGTTCACCATTTGAAATGGCTACTTGACATTTTCCTGCTGTTGGACATGTAATCACCTGAAGCTTGTCTGAAGCTGGGCAGTATTTTTTTCTGACACTTTCTGAAGGTTTATGTGGTAGTTATCATTTTGCTAATCGGTATGAGTTTGTTCTGTGGGGATTCTTGTTAGGTTGAGACTGTTTGCCAGTTTCTGTCTAAAGAAACTGTTATTCCTAAAAATCTCAGTGTGCTTTTAAATTCACATTTTTCTGACCTTAAGTTCAACCTGTGAGCTATAGTCGACATCTTTTTTAGCCTTCAGGTGCTCTTTCAAGGTCTGACCTCAGATCAGGATATCATCTGCATATACCTTCGGTGGCAAAGATTTCCTGCACAGTTCTTTGAAAAACATAAGCTGCTGAGAAGTACCTTTTAAACTCGGTGTTATGCACTTTCTTTGTCTAGAACTATCTGCCAGAAAAGTCTTATGCATCTAGTCTGAAAAACTACGTAGATCTCACTGTCTCAAAAAATCCCTTTTATGATTGACTATTGAAAATGTTCTTTTTTCACATCTGTTTAATGTCTTTGGGTCTTTACACAAGCTGAGAGACTTCTTTCCTACAATGACCAGTAAGTGAACCCACCTGGGTGGTTCTTCTACCTTTTCAATAAGATTTTGTACTTTTCCTGTGTTTCTCATGATGTTTCATGTTCAAGTAGACAACACATTCTTCTTTCTGGCATCTGCAGTTTAGAATTATTTCCTCTTTTTTCACAGTTTTTTTTTCAAGGTATATAGAAGGTTTCTCAGACATGTTGATGTTTGTGTGCTCCTTTTGTTGGCTGAAATCAAAAGACATCTATGGCGTCCATCCAAACCTGAGGCTGTATAAACAGCACAACTTTTTTTGTGTTCTTTGACAGAGTCACTGTGAGGTGGACAGTGAATCACTGCTTGAAATGTCTTCACCACTTGTGCCCACCTGGTGCAGATGACTAACTTTAGTTATACTAATCTACTACTGTGACAGAGACCAAAGTTCTGACATTGCTGGCACCCTGTTGTGCTTTAAGGAAAGACTCACTGATGATACCGACTCATGAACAGTTTATTGACCTGTATTGACCTGTGTACAGTGTGATCATTCTTTTACCCCCTTCTAGAATCTTTTCAGGTTACTCACACCTAATGTCCACTTTCGAGTGACCATGCTGTTTTTGATTATGGCAACATGCAATAAAATCAAATCATTGCTTTCAGAACAAAACCTTATACTTTTAAAGCATTGTTCTCACATCCAAAAAAGTGAATCCTAATTAAAGCTGCCAGCTTTGCTTGGAATAGTTTTATTAGACTATATCAAAGTCTAAATGCTAAGCTGTCATGTGTAATTTATGATGTCATGTTTTGGGTAACCTTAAAATAGGTTATGTTACATGAGCTCAGTGCATTTACCAACAACTTACTGCAGATTTAATCTTGCAAATACTTCGATGTTACTGTTACTAATGTTACTGTTCATATTTAGCATGAGTAGGTTAGTGGTAGTTCAAATTATGTAAAAAGTAACAATGGAGCATCATTACTCGCAATGAAATCTATTGACTCTGAGCCTCCTCAAAATTGCACATTAAAATAAATAGCATACATACAGTAATAAAAGCAGAATAAAATGACCAAAAAATGAGTAACTCTTATAATACAAGGAAATAAGATACAACAAGAAAAAGGTAGGAACAGTCTTATAGTATAAGGAAATAGAGGCACACTTTTATACAGAAAGTAATATTGTGAGCAGTAGTGGCCTAGTGATTAGGACAATGCCCTTGTGAACTGAAGGTTGCAGGTTCAAGTCCCTCCCCCGGGCACCACTGAGCTGTTCCCCGGGGACTATTGATAGCTGCCTGCTGCTTCACATGTGCAAATGTGATGGGTTAAATGCAGAGGTCACAGTTCATTGTGGTGTATTAGTTTGTTCACAATGACAAATAGTCACTTTCACTAATACTAAAGTGTTTTTTTTGTGTGTGTACACACAGTTGACAGGATTATATAGATTCTGTGACAGGGGAACCAATGCCTACAGTTAGTAGCATGATGTTTCTGCAGTTAGTGTAATTAACGTGATATTTCCATTGACTCTTGCAGTAAATGTCATTTGAATGTTTTAGACACATTTGGGCATTTTTATCTACATGTTCTTGAGGTGAGCGTTTTCTTCTTCATTTAAATCCTAGCAGTACTTTCTATATTTGAGCAGTCTCTGAGTCATCTCCTGCGGGCTGCTTGCAGTCTGTGTGAAGGCAATACTGCTGATTGTTCTCTTGTCTTTCTGGAAGAAGAGTCCTGTCACTGTTGGACGTCTCTCAACCGACTATGCCACAGGCCAGTGTTGTTCTAATTGAATTCATTAATGGATTAAGGGGCCCGGGCCAGGAACGCCCCCTGAGGCACCGGACTGCACGGCACTCTCTTTGTCACTGGATCCTGCAGAGGAGAACCAGTTAAAATTAGCCCCCTCCCCCAAACACCCCAACACAGCGCCCTCTTCACAGTACCAGACTCCTTCTGGAGCCTGGATCAGTCCCTGGCTCTTCTAAACTGCTCGGTCTAGTGCCATGGCAACATCATGTGGGACCAACAAGATTTTGTCCAAGCAGCTCATCCAGCCAGGGGGTGGTGACCTTGTGTAACCTTTGATCCTAGACCCTGTGTTGACATGGAGCTGGGTAATCAAAATCAGCTCTCCTGCCTTTATGAAGTGCAGGTGGAGAGGCATGCTGTTTAATCAAAGGCGCACCCTGCAGGGAGTAGGGAGGTTACAGAGGGCTGGACAAGACAGATGGACACACTCATAGAGACCAGTGGACCAGGACCTGGAACACAACCCTGCACTTAGGTGGTCCTTGGGAATCATGCAAAAACCAATGAAAGGGAAATAAAAAATAATGTGCACTTCACTTGAATTTTAATGCTTCTTATCCTTTTATCTTGCCAGAAGAGTTCTTTAGGGTGGCACAATACAAAAACCATCCTTGTTTTTTCTGTTCTTTTATTGAGCATAGGGAAAGTGTGTAAATTAATGTCAGTGGTAAATGGTTGTATGATATAGATGCAGAAGACAGAGATAAGGCTGAAAAATACTGGAATATTCCTTTGAAGAACCATGTATGGAAAGGCCCTTAAGGGACCCAAAGGGTCTTCTTCTTTGGGTCTTTCCATTTTGACACCTTAATTTTTAATAGTCTAGTTTTTGATGATGATTTGTTTATTGTTAAAATGTAGTTTTAATTTGCATTTCTTGCTCTTGTTGACTGGCCTATCTGCTTTTGAATAGCACCCATCCTTAACCATGTGCAAAAAATCCAGCTGTGGCATTACAAAGGAAATGTAAAAACGGTCATGGGTTTTAATTCTGGAGGTAAAGAGATTTTGTCAGAGCATGGCTATTGCATGAGGAATATCATCTATCATGTTCATCTTATCCCATGTAACCATCTGGCTTATGAATATTTCCCATTAATGTGCTAATCAATATTCATCAGCTCTAGTATATTATTCATATTAAGACTGCACTTCATATAGATGCCTATATGAAAATATGGATGATGCACGAAGCATGCCATGATGATAGCATGGGAGTATGACTTATTTACAGACAGATGAAAATCCAAATGTTTGGTTTACTATTAATGGTACGCAAAAGTTGTCATAAAGCAGAAATGCTGATTGTAGGATAACATTCTAAAGATATATCATTATTCTGAGGTGCAAGTTTTAGGTGAGAAAGTGCTTCCCTGTAACTGTAATCACTCTTTAATTATTGAGACAGCTAACAGAGCACCAGCTAATTATGTTAAAGGATGAGCTACATAGATTTCTGTAATGAACATTCATTACTGAGATTGAGCGGATTTACAGTGATGGACAGATAATGAAGGTGGGGTTTTAGTTTGGTTTTAAAGAACTTTACAGATTTTTCAACATTTCTGCATACTTCAGATGTTGAGATGTGAAACATTTGTTGAAGAAATTACTGACTAGGATTTTTTGTAGTGGTGGTATTTTGTAGGGGTGGCAATGCCAGCCACAAAGCCATGTTATTGGTAACACTTAATTTTTCCTTAAATTTTTCCCCAGTTTAGTCCTGATCAGTTCCACCCAATCTGGCTAACTGGCTAACCACCAATTCTGTTACATCAGCTAACATAAGCCCAAGCTGTCTAGAATTGCAGTGGCAAGTAAAGGCGAGAGGGAAGGCCATCCTATCCACCCAAAGTAAACAAAGCCAATGGTGCTCTCTTGGACTATGGAACATTGATGTCTGTGGCATTACCTGGCATAGAAGTTTTAATATCCCGATTAGAGGGCCTGCACAGCTGTGCCACCCAGGGAACGTTTTATTTTGGGTGAACTTTCCAAATGTTTTGTAGATGTTCACCTTGTATTTAACATTTAAATACAAACCTCACTTCCTAAAAAGTTAGAGCATTTTGTAACATGCAAAAAAAAACAACCTTGATGGAAGCATATGTCTCTCTAAAATCCCAGTCAATCTCAAGTCACCCATGCTGTGGGAACTGACACACCCTCATACCATGACAGATGAGGGCTTTTGAACTCAAAACCATTTTCCTGAAAACAATCTTAAACATTTATCTGACCATGACACACGTTTACACTATCCTGTGGTCCATCTGAAATGAGCTCAGATGCAGAAAACTACATGGTAATTGGTGCATGGCTTTATCTTTGCATAATAAAGTTTCAGGTTACATTTTTTGATGCTGCGGTACTTCCAAAATACCCCCAATCCCATATGGCTATAATAATCACAGTAGCATGACAAGTTCTCATTCAGTGCCTTCTGAGGTTTCAAAGTTCACACACATTCAACAGTGGTTTCTGGCCTTACACTATACAAACTGAAACCTGAAATTTTTCTTTTAAATCTTTTAACAATATTATGTACTGTAAATGGTGAAAGACCATTGACATTGTTTTTGTTATCTTATGCTTAGAAAAATTCTATTTTGCTTGCAAAGTCTATGGTGGATGTTCCTTTAATGCTCAATCATGATATCCACACGTTACAAAATTTTTTATTTAATCAGTTCAAATAAGTCAAACAATTACTAATCTTTGTTTCTTTCTTGTTTGCAAGCACTGCACAAAGGGTCACTTTACTGTATCTTTTGCAAAAGCCAGCTTCGAAGGCACTGTACATACACAAACTCAGCTGTGTAAATGCATGTTGACTGGTGTATGTTTGGAGAGATCAAACAGTTGAGACCCAAAGAGAGACTTGTGTTGAAGGTTAGTTTCATCTCACTTGGCCTCGTCCCAAAACACTACAGTTACTGTAAACATTTGAAACCTTTTACCCTTTCTCAGTTACCCAACTCAACGCATATCACCTCCATGAGTGTGAATTTAGTGAGAAGGGTAGTTTGGTCTGCAGCTGCTGAGTGGGTGTATGATTGCTGATCTCTGGTCATGCCTGCATGCCTCTGAGTAATTAGGTACAGTGAAAGCTAGCATTCAAGCATTATGATTGCAGGGGGTACTTTCCAGGTGTGTTGGCAGATTCAGTGCTGAAGAGCGGACAGATCGTGCTTGTTGCGCTTTGTTCGCAGGCAATGCAGAGTTTCTCTGCACCTGCGTGACAATTCACCACGCACGCACATCTTAGCCTAAAAAGTGTGTGGCTGTGTCTCATTTTTTTATGTGAAGCTATGGCTCTCTCGCTTTGCTGACATTTATCAGTGGATTTTATTGTGGAGGTATAGCAGGGTGATTCTAGCGGAAACGCTTTGTGCATCTGACACATACTGATGTGAGGAGTTGTCTACAATGTTGACTCTGTTTGCTGTACGTTGCGGTCTTGGTGTTCCTCCATATCCCCTGCTGTTTGTGTACCTTTGAAAAACCATGGCTTATTTGCCTGCAGGAATGAATAAGCCATACTTTTTATGTTTAAGTCTAACTTTTTCCCGTGGCGTATCTCTTTTTTTCTACATCTTTCTAAGAAACACTATGTACATCTGGCCTAGGCCTAGACACTATGACTTACTGACTTCAGCTCTGCATTTTTAGAAAAACAACTACCATCATCTTCTTTTCTTGCCTGCAAGCTGATGTGTCTGCTCTTTGTCCTCATAAATCCGTGTATTTGTGTGCTTTTGTATTTCATTAGACTTGCTGGCTTTCATCCATTTTGGTGAAAAGGCTCAATGCTGAAATCTCCTAACAGAGGGATGAAGAAGAGCGAGTTTTTGCTTTCACAGGAACTAGTGGAACTGTCCATCTCAGAAACAGACTCCCTTGTGCCTCCAGCACTTCAGCACTCACTCTTCAGCAACCATCTGGCTTACCAGCATTGTGCAGCCCAAGCAGAAATGAGACAAAGAATATGAAAGCATTTTCTCTCACAGGAAGACAAAAAAAAAAGGTCTGACAGAAACAGTGCTCATACATACACCACGACTAACGAAGGGTAAAGATTTTTTTTTTACATGACTGTACCATGGATTATATGGCATTATTAAAAAATTCAAGGGATCCTCTTCTTGTATTCACATAGCAACATCATCTTGAGTTTTGACAGTCCTCTTAGATTCACTCAAATGAGAGCTTCTGTACTATGAAAGTAATTTATTTTATCAAACGTGTTTTTCCACCAGTGTCTGGGTCTAAAATTCACACTTATATATTTTTTATCACCTTCTTGGCTGCTGTAATATTGTGCAATTTCGATGCATATATGCACCTCACAGCAAGAGCAAGCCAGGCTAAAGTACACCCTCCACATAGCTACAATTCTGTGGCTACAAGCAGAAGCCAGAAAGGAACCTTGGCTAGGCAGATAATGTTGGTGGTTAGCTGGTGGCTAACTCAAAAGTTAAAATGTTAAAATGATGGGCTCTGTTTGTCTCAACCAAATCGATTTGACATATAAACATCAATTTGGGCTCTATTTTGACAGTCTTAACACACACGTTTAAAGAGAAAAGCACGATTAACATTTATGGGCATGTCCACATCCATTTTGCTAAAAACAGACTTTGTGCCAGCATAAGGCACAACAATGCTGTCCTAACTGTCTTAATTATTCAGATGTGTGTTTTTGGGCTTAATATGCAATAGACCTATCAGAATGGTCACCTCACTATTAAAAGGCACGAACGCATGAGCTATGGTGGATTGCTATTATAATGGCGTGTCTACCTGGCAAACTAGATCGGTTTTCGATAGAGGAAAAGAACCTGTTTGTGTTCAACATGAAAATCATTCACAGGAGCAGCACTGTTTCACCTAAGCCTATCAAGTGCCAGAAATGCAACTCAAGCACATACCTGTGACAGCAATGACCATTGCGCCCCCTTGTATTGCTAAAACACACCATCTTTTGTTTTAACCCTTTCTCAATTTGGAGTGAATTTGGCCCATTTCTACCTGGTTGATATAGTTGTATTATATGCTTAGTAACTTCAGATCAGAAGTTCATATAAACATCCTTCAAATTGGAAACTGATCAAGACATGTGTACCCTTAATAAAACGTGGTGTAATTTTGGGAAATTAGAGTCTTCTATATTCTATTCTATGGTTGTTGTTGTTTTTTTTTTGGTTGAAAAAATAAATCTGCATTATATTAAGTCTCTTTTGAATAATTCCACAAATACATTGTAAAGCTGTACCAGGTTTTAACACATACATTTGTTCACTGCATGTGTGTAAAATTTAAAGCTGATAGAAAAAGTATTTTAGGCTTAATTCAATAAAATGTAAAAGATGTGTTTAAATGGCCTTTTATACTGAATGGAGGTTTATATTTTTTACAGAAGCATTCCAATCTAAACTATTTAAACACTAGAGATGATAACTAATATATATTCTAGATTTTTAACAATTATTTTTGTTGAAAATGTTGTCTATTTATAATTAGAATAAATAAATCTTCAGCATTTTTGCCCAGAAAACTTTCTCTTAGTCGAGGGTTTTTGGATGCAAACAGTGTTGCCAACTTAGTGACTTTGTCCTGTTTTTAACGACTTTTTAGACGCCCTTAATGACTTTTTTTTCCAAAAGTGCCTAGCAACAAATGTAGCGACATTTTTTACTAGCCTTAGCTACTTTCGTTTGTTTTTGCTATCTGTTGTCGACCAGAGGAGGATGGTTTCCCCCTTCTGAGCCTTGGTTCCTCCCAAGGTTTCTTCCTACAGCTAGGGAGTTTTTTCTTGCCTCTGTTGCCTTTGGCTTGCTCTTTGGGGGCTCAGACCCTGTTTCTGTAAAGCTGCTTTGTGATAACGTCAGTTGTAAAAAGCGCTATATAAATAAACTTGACTTGACTTTCTGTAGAACGTTGTGATCAATATTCAGTGCAGATCAGCCTTGAGCACACAACAAACTGCGTCTGTATTGGTTACTGAGCAGAAAGCGAAGATCGCCACTTAATAGTTTTGGCCGAACGCCAACACGGCGTGATGACGTTATTTATATGCAAATTAGTGTGTGTCGTCATCTAGTGACATCTAGTGACTTTCTGGGTAAACTTCAGCTACTTTCTGTTGGAGATAATTGCCCACACTGAATGCAAATAAAGGCTGGAGCAGGCCGAAGCTGACTCATGAAGTTTCGATGTAGTTGTTTGATTTCTGAATCAGTGAAACAGCCATAAGAGGAAATATGGGAATTAGATTAGTTTTCCAACGTGTGCACCAATGTGAGCAGAGCCCAAAATGTCAAGCTGATGAGCATGCAGCCAGTCCGGATGGGGCAGAAACATAGCCATCCTGAGAACCACATCACAAAAGGTTAGCATATAGTCAAGGTAAGTCAAAGTTGCAACTGTTTAAATGATGATGTACATTTGTCGACTAAATCACAACAATTTGTGTTGATGTATACAAGTCGTCCATGCATCTTTTCATCATATGCAAGCTTTCATGCAACATTTATTTATCCTTTAGCTGCTGCTGGCTGCGTGATGGTTCAGGCCAAGTAGTGATGCATCTGGCCTGGAAGAGGGCAGGGCCATATGGTTTGCATAGGTCTGCACTCAAAGTGCAAGTTTAACTCCAAATATGATCGATAGCAAAGGAAGTTTGATTCATTTCAGTAGAATGGACGGGTATGGAGCCACATTTCCCATCTTTTTTACAGTTGGGCAAGACCAATGGTTAAGGTCCTGTGCACATAAATTAATTTGCTTTGAGCTCCTTGGTGTTTAAGCTGGGTTTTGTGGCAGCACTTGACTCAAGTCAGTAAGAGGTTCCAATTGTGGGCAGTGATGGCCTAGTGGTTAGGACACTGCTTTTGTGAACTGAAAGTCGCAGGTTCAAATCCTGACCCAGACACCACTAAGGTCCCACTACACTGCTCCCCGGGCACTTTTGATAGCTGTCCGCTGCTACATGTGTGCATGTGTAATGGGTTAAATGCAGAGGTCACATGTTGTTGTGGTGGTTGAGTGTGTTCTCAATGACAAATAATCACTTTCAATTGCACTTCTTTGCTTTTTTTCACTGCAAACCTGCAGCCCAGATTGTAATTCTGTGTGCATCAGGCAGTCCTGAGTGCTTTTTTAACTTGTGGGGTTTGAGGTTCATCCTTCATTGGATTTCATAAAATTTGGATCAGTTGGCTTTATTAGACCCAATACCTTGACCTCCTTTTGTTCAAAATCCTCTTGATATGCAACATGCGCAGAGAAAGTGAAAGTGGGTTCACCCACTGACTGCACCCTGAGCAGAAAAGCGCTTGGCATTTAACAGGGCCTAAGACCAAACCAAGTCTAAGTCCAAAAGCCAGTGAATCTGAGTTTGCATTTGTAGCAGAAAGGTTTGGTACTTATATAAAAATTAATAATCAAATGTTCTAAATTGTTTTTAGCAATAACCCCCCCCCCCCAAACCCAAAATGCATTAGGTTGTTCTTTTCTAATTCGAGTGGAATAAGAATGTATGGGATCCCTTCAGTATTTAGCAAAACTGACTCATTACTGCCTAAACTGACTCATGTGCTTCACAGAGACCAGAGAACTAATTGACATCACTAATTGTGCTGCATCACTAATTGTGCTGCATTGCGTCACTGCTAAGGTCAGTGGTTTTCAGCTTTTGTCGGTTGTCTGTAAAGATGTGCGCAGTAGCGACGAGGGTTTAATTGGGGCGGCTGAGGTGAGCCGGAGCAGCAGATGGTTTCTCTCCTGCACTGGAACCATTGAGGATTTCTAACCATGCTGTAGGCCTACAGCGCACAGTGGAAACGGGGTATTCTGTGGGATAGAAAAGCAAAGCCATGTAGACGTGGGCTTTGAGAGCAGAATAGAAAGCCATTTTCGTAGCAGGAGGAGAGAGCTGCCAGGTGGCAGTTTGATTTGTTTTGTGCTGCTCTCTGCAATGTCCTATTGCTCTGTCACCAGGGAGACGGTGACCCAGGTGTGGAGGTAAAGATATCGGAAAGAATCAAAGAACAGCAGGGGAGCGCGCTTATTACATCAACACAATCAATGTGGCAGCACAGGAAGAGGATCATGCGCTCATGTGCATTCTCCACAGCTGTAGCTTGCATCCATATGGTTTTCCAGTAACCCACAATGACAGTTTTTCATTTCTGACATTTCTGCAATATTCTTTCAAAGAAAAGAACTTCAGAGTAAGTTGGTACTAGAGCAAGTTGGCAAGGCTTCTGGAAGTAAACAAGATTTGAGAAAGTGCTTTGGGTGCCCTGATTAGTCATTTTATTGATTGTATAAAATGTCTTACTTTGGCATTTACTTTGCTCAGTCAGCTTGGCTGTGTGATTTAATGAAGAGAATTTGGGTATTGGATGTACTGTACCATTTTTAAAATGCTCTTCAACAGTAAGTGAAAAGTAAGCATGAAATCCTTTGTGCTAATGGTGAAATCTTTAAGGTTTTTAACTGTAACACCACCATCAGGCATCATTAATTTGATTTTGTCCATGCATTATCATTAAGAAAAAGAAGAACCAAAAGAAATGAGTTTAGTATATATATATATAACATAAGTGTTTAATAAACAGGGATCCTACAAAAAGTTGTTATTCTGGTACCACTGCTTAAAAAAAACGTAGCAATAGAAAGGTTCATTGCAATATTAAGGTTCTAGGGTTATGGTTAGGGTTAGGATTAGTTTCTATTCCCCACTTGAATTCTGACACTTTTCTGAGGCAGTTTTTGGAGTTAAAAGGTTTTTATCACTGTTGTAAATACTATTTAATCATAAAACCAGAAAAACATATCAGTTACTTAACAAAGAACATATTAGGATATTAAAAAGTGTATAAAAGTGCATATTTTTCATTTATTTATATATGGTATAAGCTTAGATGGTTTAGATGATGTCATTTTTCTCACTAAACACTTCAGAAGTCCGTTATAGATGCCAGCGTCTCTATCACTAAGCTCTATGACTGGACATTAATCCATATCAGTTTCAACCATCTTGGGGAAATCTTGCATGAGTGGAGATTTTTCCACACAAGGGGCCTCAGGTGGTCAGCAGTGGAGCAGAAAATGGCCTGAAAGCTTAGTGGTGCTGAATGGGGCTTTATGCTTCTGATTGATTCCCCTCCTAATATCCTTCTGTATTTTCCCCAAGTATGTGCCAGATCATAATCCATATCCTTCATTATTATTCCTCATGATAATGAAGACATCTGTCTGCTTTGAGCGACGCAGTGAGCGTGTTTGCCTGCTGCCGTCTGCTGTGGAGTGTCTGCCAGACGGCAATATGGGGCTGCTTTTGGGCACGAGCCCATGGAGACTTATGCCAGTAGTGACCTCCAAGCCATACCCACTGCTTACACTGCCCGCTGGCCAGCCCCTGTTAGGTCAGACCCCCTCACACGAACAGGAAGTGATGACCAGAGGACTCACATTGGTGCCCATGTCCTGCAAGGTGCTGACTGCTGGCTTCCTTTGTGCTGACATAGTGGTGTTTACTCAGCTTGCTTTGAAGACTCTAAATTAGAGCTTGTTTTCTCGACTGGTGGGAGGTACATGGTGAACTTCCTTTACATTATTCTGACAACCCTGTTTACTCTTTTCATGATGTATTTTTAGTGCAATAGAGATGTTTGTTCCTGAAAATAGAACCAAAACTCTTCTTTGTTTGCTCTCTATCTGCATGTGTATGGTGGCCATATTGCATGTTACAGAAGTTTTTTTCTCATTTAGGTCTGTACACTCTGGGTTGTTCTGTGTATTATCTTGTTTTTATTCTGTGTAGGAAATTAGTGATCTTACACTATCTAGCTACACACAACATTCCATACAGCAATGCCATAGAATAACCACTTTGGGTTCAATGGAGAATCTTTTTAATGAATGTTTTTTTGAAGAGCAGTGGTCACCAGTCTTCCTCCTGAACATCCTACTTTTCACGTTGTCCTCCCCATCCTTGAAGCTAATGATTCAACCGATGAAGGACCCCTGAAGAAGTTGGAACAACTACACTTTGCAGGAAGGTAGATCTCCAAGAATAGGGTTGGTGACCTTTGCTCTAGTGACTGCTTATTACAGGTGTGCTATCATACCTTGACTAGCTCACCATCCTTCAACCATGTCTTGTTTTTAAACAAAACTTACTTGAGTGGATTTCTCTGGATTAGCAAATACAGTTCACTTGGAATTGTTTGGTATCATTACGCTCAACATTTAAGCATTGTGAACTTGTATATGGAGCGTATGTGTATAACACAGTAATTTGCAGTCTATGTTCACACACAGGCATATGATTTATACAATACATTGGCATATTCTGGTCAATTGACATTTTGTTGATTTTCTAAATAAAAAGAAACTATCACTACCTCTGCATAAATTTACACTGATTTTTACAATGAACTTCTAAATTTAAAGCATAATTATATTGCTTTTTCTGAATTTTTCAATTTGGAAAAATAAAATGAGTTGTGTCCCTAGGTTTGGCATGCCCAGTTCTGCCCATACCAGTTTAAACCTACAGAACAGTGACTGAACCCAGTATGCTTTCCTCAGTTATTCACTTTGGAGAGACTGTTCTCTTTAACTACTGAAAATATCACAGAGACTCTGCAGTTCATTAGTATTAGTAACATTAGACCACAAATGAAACCATTTACTCTGATCCTTCTTTCTTTTCTACATGTACAAACCATCTTGAGTAATGTGATCATTTTGCCAGAGACATAAACCCCATAAGACACTGTAGCAGCACCCTGCATCTTAATCAGAATAGTGGAAATGAGTAGATCAGGAAGAGGTGGATGTTATTTCAGATAAGGCTCTATTGAAATGAACTATCACTGTAGGGTCTGAAACCACTACCACCTGTAATTAAAGCTTCAACCATAGACTGATGAAATCTGATAATGTACAGTTAAGAACAGATGTCAGTCCTATTTTAGTTGTATGGCAGGTTGTGTTACAGTGGCTGCATCTGTTTTTCCTGTGGAGGATATCCTGTATGTAGTGTGTAGGGAGTTGCCTTATATGCTGCTGTCCAGGAAAGAGCTAGATGTGGGATAAAGTGTGGCCAGTTCCCTCTTCCTTCCTGCACCCTCCCCAGTGCATTCAACACTTCCTCTCCCTGAGGAAAATAGCCCAGCCCAGTCCAGTCCAGCTTAGCATTGATGTATCTGCTGGTCCATCTGGCCTGCAGTAGAGGACGTCACGTCTCCCAGGTGTGCTGGCCATCAAGCCCCTGGCTCCTCTGGGACTGCCTGTCACTTTGATCAGATCAGCCGCCCCCATGACAAGAGCATTCATGTACCCACTGTCTGTCTGCTTTTGTTCATCTCTGCACATACACACACAGCCAGTATGGCAAGAGTCACAGGAGACTTACTGGCAACTGAAATAATCTATGATCTCCTCATGCCTGCATTATTTGCATGCTTTTAGCAATTTGCCCTTTTTTTGACATCTGCAAAGTGTTTTAACCTTTTTGGTCGCACTTATCGCCTGCAATAACAAAGCCATATCCTCATTTTTGGTGAATTATTTATGACCAACAGCTCAACACAAATGATGGTACTAAACTTTCAGTCGACATGACATTTGTGTGGTGGAAATCAGTCACTGATCAAAACTAGCCACTTGGGTGCATCTCATCAGGGTAATGTGAGAGAAGTGTAAGGGCTCATGCTATGGATGTATGTATGCTCAACTGACTGAGCTCCTTTACAAACTCTAGGCTACTTGAGTTTTTTGTTTAGGGTAATATAACACAAAGAGTTATATTTGAGAACGTTATTCTTTATCTGAGGAAAATCAACCTGTGTAGTATATAATTTGAGG
>JBBPDA010000152.1:7812223-7825661 GCA_037974385.1 Arnoldichthys spilopterus | reverse complement strand
AGAGAGAGAGAGAGAGACAGAGAGAGAGAGAGAGAGAGAGAGAGAGAGAGAGAGAGAGAGACAGAGAGAGAGAGAGACAGAGAGAGAGAGAGAGCTTGATGGTCTAGGATGTCTGTGGGTGATAGGATTGCTCTGTGGGCCAAAGCTTAATTGTTCATGGTGAGCAGGGGTGGAGCTGATTAGGTCTTTTACAGGCCAGCTGCTGGCTGGTGAGGGAGCAAATGTGTGTGGCTTTTTTTTGTCTCTGTCCCTGTTCAAAAGATATGAAGGCTGCATCTTTATTTAAAATGTGCCTGTAAGCATGGCACCACATCAACTCTTGAGTCAGAAGGATAAAGCACAGACTAGCTCCAAAATAAGTCAGTTAAATATGTTGACTGGAAAGACATCAGTCAGTGCCTGTGGGCTAATGAAGGAGCATATAAATACATTATCTATATATATACTATATATAATCAGCCACAACATTAAAACCACTGACGCATGAAGTAAATAACACTGATTATCTCTTTCATTCATTGGTTACCTGTAAAGGGTTGGATATAATGGGCAGCAATTGAAGTTTTTGGAGGCAGAAAAAATAGATAAGTGTAAGGATCTGAGCCACAAGGACCAAACTGTGATGGCTAGATGGCTGGGTCTTCAGCTGGTGAACTGATGATGAACCAGGGTCGCGGTCTCACAGGGGTCATTGGTGGGCATGGGGGGCAAAGGCTAGTGCTATAAAACTGCTACTGTAGCACAATGACAATGACTATGATAGAAAAGTGTAAGACAGACATGGCATGGGGACACATATTGTGATATATTTCCATGCATAGTATTTGTTGGCATGGATGTTGAGCAGTACATCCACTAGATGGCAAAGTCAAATATTTCTGACAACATTAAACATGGCAACAGTGAAGAAAATTGTAATAATGTAGAAAAGACGAAAGCGGGGACACTTTCTTCTCCCTAAAATGTTCCGCCACTTTTAAATGAATTTGTCGTGACTCGCTTGAGCTGTTTGCTACACTGCCTGAATGACTTCTTGTGGTGGCAGTGCTCTGCTTTTTCCATCTCCATAAGCTTTCAGAAAATGTGCACAAGACGAAATGAACACAGAATACAGACAGAGCGCTCCATCTATATCCGTATACGTATTTAACACTGAGCATAATTGAGCCTTAACCCTCTAGTGATCTGGTCAGTTATTCTGTTGAGTCCCTGTATCTAACTTTAACAACTTCACTCAACCTGACTGTTCCGTATCTACCATTTGTTAGACCAAATGTTAGACAAAGGCTGTTAGTTGCAGGTGGTTCACATTTGAAGAAATGTTATTGACCTTTCACAGATGTTTTAAGAGAATACAAGAATTTTATTAGATTTGTACTAATGTGTTTACGTATTCAGAGTTTTGTGATTTAAAAAAATGTAGTTGCTTAAATAAAAAAAATTAACATTGTTATTATTGTCCCAAATGAGAAAAAAATACATTACAAAATACTTTTTTTTTTTCAATCTGGCCATTACAGGGTTAAAGCAGCACAATGGCATGAGCCAGCCCAGTCTGCAAATGCATATTTGAGTGTATATATTCAGAGTAAAGTTCAGTCTGAGTGGTCGAGTTCCCTGACTGCTTTTGGGACACAATTAACTCCGCTTGAGGCACTTCGCTTTCTGTGCATTTAATAGTGAGAGCTAAATCAGTCTGAGACTTGGCTAGCGGAGGAGCCTCCTGAGGGACTGCAGTGGACAACATGCTGCGGAAAAGCACTCAGCATCTGCTTTGAATATGGAGCTACAGAATGCAGCACTTTACGTAGCATAGCTGCTGGTGCCTTTCACACTTTGAATTCAAGCATGGACTCACTTTTAGCAAACTGAGTTTAATGTTCTAGCTCACCAAGAATTATGGAAAAGTAGAAAGTAGAAAACAAATCTGTCTTGTGCATGGCAGAGATTTACCACACAGCATCCATCTTTTCCCAGTAAGGGCACTCTGCAGCGCTCTAGCTTGGTGCTGCTACAGGGAGCCACGGTGTTCCTGGAAATGCCATCAGAGTGGCCATGCATCTTATCTGACATCTTTATTTTCTTCCTGCTGAATATTCCAGAGGAGGTACTTTATTTTATTTTTCGCTGTTGGGAGTCTTTCTCCGAAAACCCACTCGCACCAATTTACCAGGAAGGTGGTGTTATCATTCTCGTAACGCTAGGCCGTTGCACAGCCTGATGGCTATCACCTCGCAGTGCCACTGTTGGGAGGAGCGTGGCTGCATCGATTTCCTCCTGGTTGGTGGGCTGAGCGCCATAAACACACACACACACTCTTTCTCTCCAGTTCCAGACAGCTATGCTCAGTTCACTCACCCGCCTCCCCTCTTGCTTGATGCTAATCTCCTTAATTGAGTGTGTGAGCCAGCTCCAGTTAGAGCGAGAGGAGGAGGGGTGCTGAATTGATTAGGGGTGTGGAGATGGGCTCTCACGGTGGCTTTTCCACTTACCTGAGGCACATGCCAGGTTGCCATTGTCTGTTCTCTCTGCTTTGTGTCTGCTGAACCTTTCCTTATGCTCTCAAGGAGAAAGGTGAAGGACGTTTCTTCATGAACACATCATACATAATCTGAGTGGATGTTGTTGCTGAATGTTATTTCAGAGCCCACTTGTGGGCACTGTACAGTACATACAAGTGAACTGCCACACAGACTTAATATGAATGCATTGATAAAAGACCCAGTAGCTACTGTACTGACAGTGCACTATTAACTGCCACTGCACAAGGTGAAGGCATGTGTGGCATTTTTTCCCCTGATTGTTGAGTCAACTCCTATTGTGTGGTTTGGATGTGGTTGGTCTGATATCTGTAATTCAGTAGTTAATACAGCCAAACAACACACACTTATCAGTAAAGTTAGGACAACCAATCCAATTTAAGCAAGATATGCTAGGTTGCCAGTTACTGCAGTAAATTCATTTCATATTTGTGTATGCATAGTGCACTGAATACTGTGCTTTTATATTGTAATTGCTCAAAGAACTCTTTCCAGTTTTGAAGTTAAATGTGTAACAGCTGTGCACTCAGTCACTTTAGTTTCACTGTGTTTTAGTGAAGGACAGCTTGCTTACCTACAATCAAAACACCTGCACTGCAAATATAAGGAGTAGATTTTGCAGGTTTTTTCAATATCCCCTTAGTTCTGCACAGATATTTAAAGGAATAGTCAACCACACACAATTTTCTCTTATCCCATATGATTATCAGCCAGTTTCATGTCCAAATTCATCTTCCTTGGTTTAGTGCTGTAGCTGTAGCTAACAATGTTAACAAACACTAGTACTCAGAAATCCTCCAAATCTTTTTTTGTAAATACATCCCCAAAACATCCCTTAACCTTCCGAAACTGTATCCAGCTCTTTGTTGTGCATCTGAATGCAGCGGTTCAGCAGTCATGACATTATCCATGTTTGTAGCTTTGATTTTATGCTCACTTACAAGATCATTAATGGATCAGTTCCTGGCTACCTGAAAACACTCATCCAGACCTACACACCCACCAGGTCACTCAGATCAGTGAGGGACCAGCGGTTGGAGATTCCATCCCCTCGTGGAATCAAACACCACTCCAGACTCTTCTCCTTCATTGTTCTTCAATGGTGGAATGAGCTGCCCAGTGACACAAGATCAGCTGAGTCTCTTTTGACGTTCAAGAAGAACTGTTCCGCACCCACCTCACCACATAAGCCTAGTGGTCACATACAAAGAGGAAGTATTGAAAATGTTTTTGGGTAATGGTTGACAAATGTCTAACTATTGACACACTTCCCCAGGTCAAAACTAAAGAAGTTTAATTTGGACACCACACATGTTGTCTGATGAACTACATCCTGGGAATCTAGAAAACAGATGTTTACACAGATCCAGCCATGCATTTTCTAAACTGCTTCTTCCATTTTGGGTTCCTGGAAAGCTGGAGCCAATCACAGCAAACTACGGGCCCAATGCGGGGTTCACTCTGGACAGGAGGCCAACCCACCGCAGGGCAACACAGAGACAAACAACCATTCACACACACATTCACACCTATGGGCAATTTAGAGAATCCAGTCAACCTACTGCAAGCCTTTGGACGGTGGGAGGAAACCCACGCGAACACAGGGAGAGCTTGCAAACTTCATACAGCAAGGCACCCATGGCCAACCTGGGATCAAACTCAGGACCTTCTATCTGTGAAGTGACCGTGCTAACCGTTTCAGCAGATAATTCTAAACAATAACCATCACTGTGTCCAGACTTCTTTAACATACAAGTTAAGAATAACTCAAGTTGTTTGCATTGTTTTCCAAATAATAAATTAATGATAAGTCCTAGGATATAATCAGATAAGGAACTTAGGTTAACCTCTGAAAATGTGCCACAGGTTGTGGATATAATGTCTGTTCAAGTAACCTCTAAGACAGCAGTGTAAATGCAATGCAATTGCGTAAAGCAGCTTTAATAAAGGCTCAGAAATGGTTTGAGCCAAAAGGCGTTGAAATAGATGCATTAAAATATGTCAGGATCATGTCTGAGTTTGGATCAGGAAATGCCGAGCTGCTTTTCCACATCAATATTTATTGCCTGAGCTGTTTTGGATAGATTGGAAAACGAATGATCGCTCTTGACCCTCTTCCACCTCTGGAGAGGGGTCCGTTTGTGTTGAGAGAAATTGACAGGCCACATTAACAGGTTTGTATGGAGGATGGCCTTCTCCACAGTGGTTGGCCTGCGCTGCCACTCCGCAGTCCTCTGCTGTCTCCTTCACTCTTCTCATGCTGACGGCCCCCTGTGGGAGGGCCACATGTGGTTCAAGTGGAGAGCGAAAGAATTCTCTAATTAGTGTCTGTCTCTGTTTTGCTGCTGTCACCTCTCTGGGAGAACACAAGCACTGAAAGCAATGCGACGCAAACAGGCAGATGGGGGGAGGGGGATGGAAAAAAGGAAAGCTAACTTTCACAGATGCCTGAGTGACTTCGACCCCCTGCTGAAGGGAACTTTTGAGCAAAAGAACTATTTCTCCTGCAGTGGGAGAAACAAACATTACTTTTATGTCTGTCTCCATGCTTCATATCTGTAGAAGCAAACATGTGCACGCACACACAACCACACACACACACATTCTCTTTTTCTCCCTCTCTGGGAATAGAAAGACCACACAGAGACCAAAGCTAGAAAAATATCTGTCCTTTGCAAGAAATCCCCTGTCATTACCTGTGCTGTGACAGTGGCAGTCAGCAGAAACATCCCAGAAGTGCCACGAGTTGTCTGAGGTACACACTCTATGTATTGATTCATCACTACTGTGCTATTGCAGCTACACTAATGTTGATTTTGGGGATGTCCCGGTCCAGTGTTTTTTGCCCTGGATCCTTATGCAAGTAATTTCATGGTAAGCATTTCCCAACAGAAAGAACAATTTATCTTTTTTTTTTTTAGATAATATGGGAAGAATAAGGACACACTGCATAGTTACAGTTATTAAAACCAATACAATGCACAACTCTTTTTTTTTTTGTAAGTTTGGAATTTTTAAAGTTTGGAAGTTTAGAATTTTTGTAACATGCAATTGAAAAAAGAGTCTGTGATTTGTTGTATTATTTCAACCTTTCTTTAACTAACAAGTAAAAATAAGACTTCCAAAGTTTACACTGACCAACTCAAATGTATTTAGTAAATATGATATAAAAAAGCTGGGACATAGATAATTACTACTGTTTTACATCCCCTTCGTGGAACATGCAAGTGGTTGCTGTTGTATAGTTCTCGTTTTTATTTTTATAAAATAGATTTATTTTATTTTAATCATGCACTGATAAATTCAGTGATAAGTTCTTAAACTGACTAACAATTCTGTCATAAGGGTTTGCTGCAAAATGGTGAGCCATGACTCTAGCTTGCAATGACTGAACCTTTGGTGGATGCTCCTTTTATACCCAATCATTATACCCTTTAAACTAACATGATTTACTATGCTGTACTATACCACTGCACTATACCGCTGTTCTGTGGTAAACTATCACTACTCGCCCTTCAGTTTGGGCCATAAATGTTAATGCTTGGTCAGAAACAAGAAAGACTCCAATAATTCTACAATAATGCTTATTTCTTGTTTCTATGGGATTAGCATGTTAGAGGAAGATATTCACAGTGGATGATTCTGGCTGTTCTGAATTAAGCCCAGACGTTTGAAGCTTGTAAAAGACATTTCAACATGGGTTACCCTGCATGTTTTAGTTTTACAGTTCCTTCTTCAGAAAAGAGCCCAGGTATTTAGCTGCTATTGCTGTTTTCTGTTTCTAAAATCTGGATAGAGCATCTGCTGTATTCAGTCAGTAACATATTCAGGACTTCTAAAGTGATGCCTTTGTCCTCAACATTGGTCCCAAACTTTGATTCCATTGTCAAGTTAATGATTAACATGATGTCAGACATAGAGTCCAGCTTATGGAGACCTGACCAATTAAAAGGCTTGCCCAGCTTTATATCCACTGTCAGAATGAAACTGCATACTGTCATTGCACTGTATAATGCTTACAGGTACATATGCTGTCGTCTTTGTGGTAACCTTAAGACTGTATCTTTAGTGCTTTAGTTAGTGATTGTAATTGTATAGTTATTGTTGTAGTGCACTGCGTTGATTCGATACTATATGTTTTTATTCCTGGACCTTTATTTATTACTTTATTTAAAATAGTTAAGCTCTAAAAGTCTAGAAGGCCCTGATGATTCCCGTTTGTCAATGCTGTCAAAAAACCTAGAATTTTATGGTTTAAGAACAAACAATTGAAACTTTTTAAAAATTGTATATTAAACATTGTATTCCAACTTGCTTAGAATCATTTGTTTTAGTCCATTCAGCATTTAATTGGTGGCTTTTAAATGGTGTAAAAAATTAAAAGAAACAAGGTTTTCTCTCACTATATGTGTAATATCACTTAATCTGAGCTGACACTTTTTGGGCCATTTTATGCCGCCTTGAACATGCTGTCTTTGCATTTCACCACTCTAACATGCCTGAAGTAGGCCTTTCTCACAGCTCTGTAGTGGGAAATGTGCTTTTGCATTTGTGCAGTTCTGAATGGACGACAGAGCAGAGAAGGGCACTGAAACAGAAAGCTCCTGGCCCTCGAAATGAAATCTACTCTCCAGCTCATGTTTGGAGTGCTGGAGGTTTGAAACATGATAGCAAGGTCATCATAGTAGCACATCAGCGAGTGTGTGTGTGCGCGTGTGTGTGACTCTGCCTCTAAACGATGGCCCAAGGTCAAACACTCTCAACTGTCATACTTCACTGTCAACAAACACACTAAACCTATGGTCTGGCCTGAAAGAGAGAGAGGAAACCGAGAGGAAGAGAAGAGGGAGAGTAAGAAATTAATGAAACTTAGTGTGAAAGGAAATAAAGGGAACAAGAGAAAATTGAGAAGTTTTTTTAAAAAAATAGAGAGCGAGAGAGGCTAAAAGTAGAGGAAAAGGAAAGAAAAGAAAAAAGGAAGACCATAAGTGCAATAAGTGCATAAGACCGACGGAGTGAGAAGAAGTAGAAGGAACAGGAGGAACGAGAGTAAGAGGGACCGAGTACAAGGCAATAGTGGGAACAAGAGAAAAGAGAGAGAGAGAAAGAGAAATTTGAAAGGAAAAAGACTGAGAAAGACAGAGAACAACAATGAGAAAAGAAAGTGAGTGAGGTAGAAAGAAAGCGGGATGGGGGGGTGGGGGTGGGGATAGAGATGTCTAATCGAAGAAGGTCAAAACTGTCACTAAATGGAGGCTCTGCTGGCTGTCATGTACACTCCCCTCAGTTTGGGAGATGAATGGGAATGACAGCCACAGTCACGAATGAACTTCCCCTGTGGCCTGCTTTTGTGTTATATATAGACTGCATTCATGAGAGGTGTGTGTGTGTGTGTGTGTGTGTGTTGTCCACATGCACATTTGATCAATTTGGTGACTTTTACAGGAAAATGTCAAAATATATGTGGAATATTTGTGAAGAGCTGTGTTCTCTTCTTATTACTGCTGTTTTTTACCAAGTGCAGTTTGTCAGCATTATGCACAACTACACTGGTATTAGTGTCTGTGTTCACTACAGATCTTATCGACAATAAACACTAATGTTAGGTGCAAAACAGGGAAAAAATTGAAACCCTGGTAACATATGACCTAAAGAGATGCAGAACACAGTAAAACGTAACCAGCTGCTGTCTGAGGTGAAGGGTGTGAATCTAGCAGAGTGCTATGGTTCAATATGTGTGAACAAATCCACAGTGCAAGCTGAAATAGAAGCTTGCAGCACCGAGTAGTAAACTGTACTCTGATGACCGAGGGAAAGAAACGGGTGATGCTGAGTGTGTATTGTAGCTACACTGTGAAAAAAGCAAGTTCTGAAGATACTGAGATAGCTTTGTTATCTAAAGATGTGTAGGATGCATTATAAAGGTGCCTAAACAAAGTATTATAGTAAATAAGAGATTCTGCTGCATCCCACACTCACAGTGGGCTCCCACAGATGTGGGTGAGCTCAAACATGTCGAATTTACTTGGTCATGTTAACTGTTTACTAGGCTTGAAATGGGTTTGCTTACTTACTTGGCAGTGGTGGTGTAACGGTTAGAGAGTTGCCCCTGTGACCTGAAAGTCGTCTAGTACTACTGAGTACCACTGAGGTACCCATGAGCAAGGTACTGTTCCTAAGCACTGCTCCCCGGACGCTTCTCTGACTTTGTCTCCAACCTGAGTCGTCCCTATAATATACTCACTCCTATGACTGTGCCTCCTCGTCACTCCAAATGCAAATCTCAGCATCTTTAACTCCACCACCTCCAGCTCTGCAGTCTGCAGTTTTTCTGTCAGTGCCACTGTCTCCAACCCATATAACATAGCTGGTCTTGCTACAGTCCTGCAATCAGATTCACTGTGTTTTCTGGTGCTTTATCTTTAGACAAGCTACCTGTTGCCACTAATGGCATCTGTGTAGCAGAACTAACAGCAGACATGAGAACAGCTTTCAGTGGTAAAGTGTAGTAGTCGCCAAATGGGCTAAACTCTGTTAAAAATCTGTTTACTGTTAATGTGATGTAGTAGACAACACTGATTGATAAACTCTCCGGACAATAAAAGCTTTGCATCAACAATAAGTGCTGAGTGTGTTGATAAAGCACCACTAGAAGGGCTGTATAATTACATCACTTAAACCAATCAGCCATAACATTATGACCAGCTCCTTGTTGCACTGTCAGTTCTGACACTTTTCTATCATAGTCAACGTTAACATTTTGTGCAACAGGAGCTTCTCTTTGTGATCGGACAAGACAGACTAGCCTCCAGCTGTCCTGGATCATTTTGGTGGGTACTAACTACTGCATACCTGGGACAATCCACAAGACCTGCCAATTTGGAGATGCTGTGACCCAACTAGCCATATTGGTCCACAGGACCCCAAACAGTCAACATTTTTGCTTCATCCTTATGCATTGTGAGGTAGGTGTGTGTGCGTGGGGGGTTAGAGGGGTGGGGAGGTTCCTTCCCCTCATGGCTTTTAAAATAATACTGCACAAGCGCGCACACACATGCATACAGAGAGAGAGGGAGTGAGAGAGAGATTGAGAACCTATTCATCTTCAGCCATGAGAGCTGACAGCTGTGAGCAGCAACATGGGTGCACCTGCATACGGATGGTTGACAGTGAGAAAGAGCAAGAAGGAGGAGGAGGAAGAGGAGGAACAGGAGGGGGAGGAGGAGGAAGGAGTTAGTCAGGCTGAGCAGATTTGTCCAATAATAGGAAATCTTTTCAGTGTAAAGGGAGAGTAAGAGCATGCACAGGAACAGTGGCACTGCTCAACACTTTGAATCTGCCACTATTATTTAGCAAGAGAGCTGCAACTTAATTTCGATATTCCCAACATATCGCAAGGGTTCTAGACACTGCTCAAGGTATTAAAAAAAGCGTATGTGTCCCTCCCTTCTTCAGGCCATCTTGAGCTCTAGTACAAAACAGAAGTAGCCTTACACACTCAGAAGAGGAAATGCTAATATTCAATTTAAATGTCAACAATAAAATCCTACAAATGATTAAAAATAATAATATTTTTCTTTTTTGTATAACACCTCTCAAACAAGAAATGTATATCAAAGTGCTTTAGAGTAAATAGGTAAAAAGAAATCATAATAAAATCACAATAAAAAATAAACAAGGTAAATATAAAATTGATAAAATAAAACAATAAAGTGCATTCAAAGTTAATGTAACCATAACTAAGCCCTAAAATAGTATATATTTTTAAATAAATAAAAAATAAATGAAACAAAATGAAAATAGAAATAATAAGAATAAATAAAAAAGATTTGTTTAAAGCTTTCTTTTAAAAAATATTTCATGAACTCGATCTGTAACCAGAAAATTTTCCACACAAAACACTTTTCACTTATTTCGTACAATATATCGTACATTTTCAAGGGCTACTTGTTCATCTAACGTTCACATCTGCAGTGGATTACGTGGACTGAGGCCCAGGGCAGTCACTGGCATGGTCACTAATCCATCCCTGGATCGTGTATGGCTGCTCCAGAGAAGAGATCCAGGGGTGTGTGGGTGACATTTCAATTACACTGTTTTGCAGCAGTGCAGCCCTTAAAACTCTTGGCCTGTATTTACCAACAACAGGAGCTGGACTGTCTGTAAAACACTATCCAAAGAGATACCACTGAGAACCCGACTCTGAGTGAGTAATACCTGCTGCAGGCCTGCTCTGTTTCTTCTAGAGTTTTCTGTGACTCAGAGAACAACACTTGACCTTCAACATGTGAGCTACAAGTCATTTAACCAGCCAGGTGTTGTCATGCCTGGTTTGTGGCAACCTTGGTGAGTTTGCAGTTCTGAGGTAGAGCTGCAGTAATAGCATACTAGAGCTGTGTTGTGCTCACGGTAAACTTGCTTGGGCTGTGCTGTACTGTACCATAGTCTCTGCGGATCATGCCACATTGCCCCAATTTGTCAAAGCTGTCACAGCCAGCACACCTCAGCAAACAGGGAAAATGCAGTCTCTCCATATTGCCATCTATCAGGCCTGCTAACCGCACTCATAGAGGTTAGCACAAGGTTAATGAACAGAAAGAATATCGAATGGACTGTTGACGTTCTAATTAGTTCTAGTTTACTCCATACTTGATATGCAATTATGGCAAGCAACTAGCAATAAGGTCACCTTTAGACTGTAAAAAAACCTGCCTTTCTGAAATGTTCCATGTGCTCCATTGTTCTGAATGTGTCACTAAGGTTCACTTCTTTTGCCTGTAGGGGGGAGGGTGGGGCCAGAGATCAGTCTGAACTACATTTAGAAGAAATGTGATATGAATGCATGATGTTCAGCCATATGGCCCTGTTTGCTCGTTGTTGGCTTGTGGCAGAGTGTGAGCTCATCCTTGGATTTTTACAGTAAATGCCTGCAAAGCGTTCTATGTGGCTGAGGTAAAATGCAACACAGCAAAAATCAGGATGCTCTCTCCGGGCTTAGCGTTCAGCCTTTGAAGCTAAAGAGATAAAAATCTCCAGTAATGGCAAGAAGTTCTTCTACTAGATGTGGAATTAGATCTGGATGGAGCAACTTAGACAACAGTGCTCTTTTCCTCTGACCAGCATGACCTTTTCTTTGGCTTTTAAAGAATCTGGGAGTTTAATTTGTATTGGATAACAGGGGCGCTCTTGTGAAACGGGGGGCTGCTGAACCGCTGTGAGGGATATCAGGAGAACTGACAGATCTATTAGGCAACTGTACGTTACTTAAGCGAGTGCCAGAAGAGCTCAGTCCAGATCTGAGGTCAGTGCAAGGTAGCGAGAACATCTGGAAACCAGTACACCTCTCCGTCGCAAGACCACTGTTGCGTTTGGCAAATGTTTCCAGCTGATGGGCTGTCCTGGAAGCCAGTTAAAATCAATTTCATTCTCAAATACTGCTGATTATGGATGAGAAATGTAATGCTGACAGTCAGAACAGGAGTAAATCATGCGATTCATTTAGAATGCTAAGGCTGTAATGCTTAAACCTTATGCTACTTGACCTGCTGCATTAGTCAGACGTGCATCATCTAGTAAGATTTCATTGTAGCATCATTACAGGTTCTCTGATGTTCTTTCTGGAGCTCTCACACTACCAGGTGTGAACATCACATTCCTCTGCATCCTGCAAGACCTACAGAGGCATCCAGGGGTTGCATTTCACCCATTCACTATGGAAGCTTTAATGTTGAAAAATAGCACACACCAGGGGCAGCATGTAAGCCTGTTACTCCTTTCACAGAGGTAGCTAGGCAGCGTGGATCAAGCATAAAGCTGAACCTACAGAAGCAAGGGGGGGAGATTTTCTGCTGTATTAAACCAGACACGCTGCTTTATTCAGGGCTTTTGTTTTTGCTTTTGGGCTTTTGGGACTGGTGTGTAAGGCTTAACCCTTTAAAAGTAGCAGCTGCAGGATGACCTGTGATTGAACTAATTTCCATTTTATTTATATTTTACTGTTCAGTAATTTTTTTTTGTAGCATTGAAACAAACTGGGATTCTGATTTCTATTTTTTTAATATTTGCATTTAATTAAGTTATGGTTGCGTGTATAATCATGTTTTGTGGAATGAAAACGCATCCTTTGCCTTGTTTTTTATGTTGAAACAGAAACAGTTGGAAATGCTGCCTCAAGCAAGAATGGAGAATGTGCAAATTAAATATAAATGTAATAATTATCTATTTAGCTGATCAATAAACTGTCTAATTATGTATAATTAAAGTACTGGGGAAAAGTCAGAGACCGCCTTTTTATTTATTTAATTTCCAGTCCAAATGGCCATTGAGTATTAGTTATTCATTTTTCAGCATCAGAAAAACAGTAAACATATATTTAACAGAAAATTACACAGAAGCCTCAGCAACTATATATCATATTATTTTTAGTACTTAATGTATACAGCCTCAGCCCTCATTGCAGCTTCCTTTCTTTTCAAAAGAAATACCATCAGGTTTTTCGGATATTTTTCTTTAACTTTCCCAATTGAAGTCAAATTTTAAGTGAAAGTGACTATTTGTCATTGTGAACACACTCAAGCACCACAACGAAATGTGACCTATGCATTTAACTCATCACACATGTGGAGCAGTGGGCAGCTATCAACAGCAACGGGGGACCAGTGTAGGAGGCCGGTACATTGCTCAAGGTACCTCAGTAGTGCCCAGGCCGGGACTTGAACCTGCGACCTTTGGGTCCTAAAGGCAATGTCATAACCACTAGGCCAACACTGACTTTAAAGGCAACTAACATGTTTTCGAACTGTTAGAATTGTTGTGTGAATGAGGGCGGCATGGTGGTGCAGTGGTTAGCACTGTCGCCTCACAGTGAGAAGGTCCTGGATTCGATCCCCGGGTTGGCC
>JBBPDA010000152.1:7779559-7790031 GCA_037974385.1 Arnoldichthys spilopterus | reverse complement strand
AGTACCAACCAAAACTACACTACTGACATCAACACCAACCTACTGCTCCTCTGCTGAGTGCTCAAAAGTCCAATGAGAGTATGCGCGTACAGTATGTGAGTGTTTGTTCAGAGTAGGGAGAGGAATATGGAAATGTGTAGATGGAGAGAGGTACATTTGCTACTGGCTCACAGTGGGAGTTCTTCATCATCATTGGCTAAGCTGAACTCCAGAGGAAGGCTTTGGTAAAGGGGAGAAGACAGCAGTAGTCCAATATGGAAGTGTCCCACTGGGAGACGCACAGCCAGAGGCACACAGTTAAAGAGGCCGTCAGGATCCACTAACGCAACCTTTTTACTGCACACCCTGCTGCGTTCAGATGGGCCTGTAGGTTTTACTCATAGTTTAGAACTAATTTGTATTCTGTAGACTCTTGTTCTTCCTGCTATTCTCTACTTTACTCCCACAGCACACACACGCATTTGTTGTTAACTCATCAGGTTGCGTCTATAGACATATATCCCATATGTATTGTACACATATACAATATGAAGCCTAACTATAAACACTCTTAAAATCAGGTTTTTCCTTCAAGAAACCATTTATCCTCAATCCAAAGAAATGGTTTTGCATTTTCAGGTAAAAAAAGAAAAATCACTTAGCGAGTGAGAAGCACATTACAAAGTCAGGTCCATGTGGTTTATCCTAAAAATGCAGTTTAGCTCTGTTGTTCTCTGGTTTTCCTTTAAATTCCAGCTGTTTGCGTCCTGCAAACATATGAAAACAAATGCAGGGACACACACAGCTTAGCATAATGTGATGCACAGCTTTGTTAACCTTCATGTTTCCATCAGCCGCTCTGGGGGGATGAAGATTGCTCTTCTCTTCATTATGGGCATGCTTAACGAGTACCAGCCAATGAGTCACCCTGGCTTTCATCCTCTGGCCCACAGGCCACATAAAAAGTCACTCCAGCCTTTTATTTGCATGTGACAAAGGCAGACTCTCGACCAAGACAGGACATTTGAAGGACATTCTGTACTTCTAGTCCTTCACAAGCCCTGTCTTGGCTTACTTTTCAATAGCAATGCAATTTGGTGAAGAGACAGTACCTTCTATGCATTTCACAGGAGCCAGTTTAACAAACACAGATCTACTGCAGTGAGTTGAAATGTCTTCCACCTCAGGACCATTTTCTTCTCATTAGCAGAGAGAATGATGTTAGCAGAGCAGGGGATTTCCTACCCATCCTCCCCTTACTCATTTGCTGCTTGACATCCGAGAGTGTTTTTGCTCCATGGACAATTCCCTTCTAGTTAGTCCACAGCCACTCTTTAGGGAAACACTGCCACCCAGTGGTTGGGCTACCTATGTCCCATGCTTACATTGAATTGGAGGTATTCAGTTGTGGTAATAATAATAAAAACGATGATGATAATAATAATGAAAATAATTACTGTGTACAAGCCTATACTCTAATCACTCATAACTCACTTGAATAATTAAATAATTAATTCAAGTGATTCATTTAGCAAGAAACAAGATATCTTTATTGTTAAGTCGATTGGACCAATCAGTGGAGGCTTAGTTAAACAAAAACAAGGATATTCTGTTAACAGCAGAAATCCCTCGCTGTCTTCAAAGGGTGACTGAAGACCCAACTCTTCAAAGAGCACTTAGGACAATTACATACATAGTAAAAGTGACTATTTGCTATTGTGAACACAGTCACACAAAGTGCACCACAATGAACTGTGACCTCTGCATTTAACCCATCACATGTGCACACATGGAGCAGCAGGCAGCTATCAGCAGTGCCAGTGTAGTGGGATGGTACCTTGCACAAGGATACCTCACTGGTACCGTGGTCAGGACTTGAACCTGCATCCTTTTTTTAAGGGTAAGGTCCTAACCACCACTGCCCACAATGTCTCAACATAACTCAACAATGAACTTTAATACATTTTCTTACTACTAACCATATATATATATATATATATATATAAAACGTGTAAAATGCTGTAAATGTAAATGTCAACATGTTAAAACTATAAAACTAGGTTAAAACTATAAAAACTAATAAACAAAGTAATATTTACAGAATTAGTGAGTAGTTATTGCTTTCAAGAGGTGGGGGTCACACAAATAAGGGAACAGTCACAGTAGTTGAGATAATTATTGCATTTGAAATTAGGAATAAATGATGATGATGATGATGATGATGATGATGATGATGACAGCAGCTGTCACAGTTGTTAAGATAAATACAAATGGTCCCATAAAAAATGGATGGAACAGATTAGTATGCAAAATTAGTAGCTGATGACAATTAGTGCTTGATCAGCTTGGTATGTAATCTGTGTGGTAGGAACAAAAGCCTGCTTGCATTTTAAATGAACCACCATGCAGTCAAACCACTGTGCAACGCCACTGGGCATGAAACACACACACATTTATAGGCAGATGTAAAATCACTCCAGACCAACAATATGGGTCTAGGTAAATAATAAATCTACTAAAAAGTGATGTGTTGGCACAGGTTGTGTGGAATTTCAACGCATTTAGTAAGTGTGATCAGAGATGTCATTGGTCATGATTAGGTTCATGTTGCTTTCTCACTTAAATGTAAAATAACCTGTATTTATTTTTATATATTGTGTAGGGGGCGGCATGGTGGTGCAGTGGTTAGCACTGTCGCCTCACAGTGAGAAGGTCCTGGGTTCGATCCCCAGGTTGGCCACAGGTGCCTTTCTGTGCAGAGTTTGCAAGCTCTCCTCGTGTTTGCGTGGGTTTCCTCCGGGTGCTCAGGTTTCCTCCCACTGTCCAAAAGGCTGCAGTAGGTTGATCGGATTGGAAAAATTGCCCATAGGTGTGAATGGTTGTCTGTCTGTCTGTGTGTTGCCCTACGATGGGTTGGCCTCCTGTCCTGGGTGAACCCCACCTTAGGCCCACAGTCAGCTGGGATTGGCTCCAGCTTCCCTGGGAAATGGAAGAAGCGGTTGGAAAATGGATGGATGGATATTGTGTAGGTCCCTCATGCTGCTGAAACAGCTCTGACTGTGGTACACTGTGTGTTCTGATGTCTTTATTTCAGAATCAGTGTGAGGTCCCGTCTGTTCTGTTTCCCTGAGTCATGTGTCCTGTCTGTGTTTGTTTTGATGTGCTTTAGTCCTCGTGTTCGTTCGGTGTCTAGCTACGCCCTTGTCCAGCCTTGTCACCTGTCTCTCGTCAGCTGTGTCTTGGCTCCCCGTCAGGTGCTCCTGTATCAGAGAGCGTTAGGTGCCCATGACCCTGTTGTTCATTCACCAGTTGTCCTTCACTTGAATCACTTTTGGCAGGCACTAACTACTGCACACCTGGGACACTCCAGAAGACCTGCTGTTTTGGAGATGCTCTGTTTAGTCCCTTACAATAAGTCCTTTGTCAAAGTGGCACAGATCCTTATGTTCGCCCATTTTTCCTGCTTTCAGCACATTTGTTTCAAGAACTGATTGTTTACTTGCTGACAAATGTATCCCAGCCCCCTGACATGTGTCATTGTAATGAAGTAACTAGTCAGTGTTATTCACTTTACCTGTCTGTGGTGTTAATGTTATGGCTGATTGGTGTATATCCTCATGGGCCAGAACACAAATGTGTCGAGTGATTCTGAAGTTTTTTACACATGTATATGTTAAAAGCATCCAGTGTTACATGTGTTACGGGATTCCTGAAACAATAGGTCAGTACAAAAAATTAAACATTCATTACAAGAAGTGAAGTGAAAGTGATTTAAGCAGTGTAGTGGGACAGTACCTTGCTCAAGAGTATCTCAGTAGTATCTCAGGACCTGAATCAGCAACCGTCAGGTTTCAAGGACGATGTCCAGCTTAGAAGAGTGAAGGCTGGTGTATGAGAGTACTCTTTTAAAAGAGATTTAACTCTAGTATGTTTTTATAATGTGCTTAAAAACCAAGCTCTTTTAGGAAAAGCCCTGTTAACTAAAGATTTTAATTTTTTTAGGACATTTTAACCTCAAGAAAAAAGCAATGATTTTTTTCTTTGCATTTTATATTAATTTTGGGAAGTTATAACAATGTTTATTTTTTTATTCAACAACCTTTTTTCTTTTTTTAATAGGCCTCTATCACACAGTTTTACCGTAAACCTTTGAATACGTAAACCAATTAGTAAAAATCAAATAAAATCATTGGATTCTCATAAAATGTCACAGAGAAATCCAAAAAACTTCCTCAAATGTGTCTTAGTGCAACAGAACCGCCTGTATCTAGCATGTTTCTGAAAAGGTCTAATTAAAGACCCAGTAAAATCCAGTGAGTACATTCACCATAACTGACTTAAACCAAGTGGCAGTGATGGAATAGTCAGGTTGAGTTTAGCTCAGTGAATGTTTTATTAAAACATATGGACTTGAAATGTGCTCGACCAAATAATTGACCAGAACACTAAAGGATTAAGAGGATCCAAAAGCTCTGCTGAGCAAAATTATATATAGTGGATAAAATAATATGTAATCTTTTAAAATCTGACTGTAATAATCAGATTATGATGCTAGTACATGTTCATACATTGTGATATTTTATCTGTTTTCATCAGTCTCTGTTGTTTCAATGTGTTTGGACGTGCTTGTGTCTATGTTCTGTTCTTCACATCTTGTGCAATAATTAAACTCTAAGGACTCATTGAGCTAAATGGGCATATTTTTGCACACTGGCACGTCCCAGAGGAGCCCTTGCCACAGTCTACCTGACATAAAAGACCCACCACCCCCCCACGCACATAACATTAACCCAACTTGTGCATCTGTCAACACAGATTCACTTCTCTGACAACACTTATCTGGAAATTTGAGGGTAGCTCTGAAAAGGCTGCCTGTCATGGCTTTGTGCTGATTATCTTTAATTGACGTTAATGCTGCCGCATACCCAGAAGCTATTACTTTGGATTGAGTGGGAAAAAAACATCTATACTGCTGCTGCTGAAGCCCGTGTTGTAAACAGCAATTTTCACCATGTAGACACCACTCGGAGAGCAGTGCATTAGGCCTTAATGCTGCACTGCGTGCACTATTACACCCATATGCTGAATTTCTCCAGAAAGAGGAGATGCAATTGAAAAACAAAAATAAAAAAAACACGTCCCCTTGCCATTTTTAAAGAGCAGTCAATTCCAGGGCAGGCTCTTAGTACAAATCCCCTCCTGGCTCTTTTCTACCCTACTTTTCTCAGACTGCATGCGAATAAAGAGCTGCCAACAATCAAACAAACGTGTAAGCACCCCAGGCGGAGCAGATTGTGCCAGACAAGCACCAATTAAGCAAAAATAGGAAATTAAAGCAAAATCTCCCAATGAGGAGGTATTCAAGGTTGCTTACTCCATGCATAATTAACTCAGGCCTGGAGATCGTTATCACGTTGACTTAAAAGGAGCAGCTCGTTAAAGAATAGTCAATTACACCCCTGGGAGGTGGAGAGCTACATGAACCAGACAGGGTTAATGGATTCACATTCGACGCATACCATTAGGTACCCACCTAGGGATGAAGAGGGGGAATATATTTGGGCGGGTGAGGTAGAATCCCCTCAATAGACAGAATGGTTAAAACACTACTAGAGTGAAAAATCTCACGCATACATTCATCCCATACCTTTTACATCTGTCGACCATCTTTGCTGAGCTTGTTTCTGAAATGAAAGTGACTATTTGTCATTGTGAACACATCCCATAACACAAAGCGCAGCACAGCAAAATGTGACCTTTGCATTTAACATATCCACACGTGGAGCAGCTGGCAGCTATCAAAAGCGCATGGGGAGCAGTGTAGTGGGACGGAGTCTTGCTCAGTGGTACCTGGACTGGGACTTGAACTTGAACTATGTCCCTAACCACTGTGATCCCTTTGCCCTTCACTAGGCTACCACTGCACTAGCTACAAGGTTAATGTTGTCAGAGGTGGACAAACTGCACTACTCCTGTACGTCAGGTGAAGTACAGATACTCCTGGTCTAATAATAGTCCATTGCAAGTGAAAGTTCAGTCAAATGTTTATTTGAGTTAAAGAACTGGAGTATTTCTTTTTAAAATAATTAAATACATTGCTGTTTTATGTCAGTGCAGGCCAAATTAATGGAAATGGAAATACCTCTGAAATAACAAATCAACTGCCATTGCTGTTATTTATTTTTAGGTTAACTGTGGCTTATCTGTGTTTCTTTGACCAGATTTAAACATTTATTTCTGAAAAGTCAGTAATGTTAATGCAGTTTCACTATAACTATTAGTTTGCATCAGCAGTGGATGGGGTCACTTTCTGTCACCAACGAGACTTTCTGTCTCAGATTCACAAAAATATTACATATGTACTGTGGCAAATATGTGTGATGCATATAGTCTAAGCCCAGACAGTGCGTGAACATGTACATGAACCAATTAGGTTAAAAACTATTCATAGACTCATAACATCACAAAACAACAACTTAACAGGAAAATTCATAAAATTCCATAGAGATAATTTTGTACAATCATAGCAAAAACACTACAGCTACCACAAGCACAGGCAGCTTCATTTGAAACTGCTATGACCTTATTGTTGAAGAAGAGGGCTTGTGTCTAAGGAGAATAGTCCACTCAATCCCCAGGACCAGTGGGGAAAAAGTAGATGGAGTGAGTAAATGGTGCATTCCCTTTCCACAGCTGAAGTGCCCTTGGGCAAGGCACTTATCCCCCCAAGCTGCCCCCCAGGCACTGGTGTGCAGCCCACTGCTTTTGCTCCTGGTGTGTATGTTCACAGATGGGTTAAATGCAGAGGGCAAATTCACTGTTCACAGTGTGAGTGCCAAGTAATCTAACCCTCACACCATCACTGTTTCTCCTTTGACGAACATGATATTTATTTAATTTCATGATATTTAAGTCATTTATCTCATTTTAAAAAAGATTTGTCTGCTGACTTCAAAGCTCTTATTTAAATTGAGTAACAAAAGCTTTTGTAGAAATAGATAGAGTAATCAAAATGTATTGTATACTCAAATATTTATCTAATACTACAGAACTCAAGTAAATATATGTTGTTTCTGTCCATTCATGAATGTAATGGAATCTTATACCACATAAATAAACATTGTGTAAATTGTCTAAATCTTCCCTCAAATTGTGTTGTGGTTTCTGACACAATATGGCATAATTTTATTTATAGAGCACAGACAAAAATCTAGTTAGGGGTGGGAATAAAAATATGCAAAAAAAAAACAAGAATTTGTAATTTATTAATTCTCTTAAACCCTTATTTATTGTTTAATTAAATTTTTGTGCATACATTTATTGCATAATTTAATTTTATTGTAAGTGGTATTTTTGTTCATTCTTACTTGATACAAGACTTAAGCTGCTCAACAATTTATGTTCACCATTATGTGATTGTCCTCTTTATTATGTGCCAAAAAATCCCAAAACAGGCCTCAGCACCAATGTTACCTTCACAAGTACTGAAGTGACTTATGTGATAAGCACTGATGCATCCCATACCATGACAGCTGTAAGCCCTACTCAACATCCATTTTTCCCCAAAACAAGCTGGCCTTGCGCTACACAGATTGACACTGAATCTTTTTACAATATTATGTACTGTAGATGATTAAAGACTTAAATTCTTTGTCACATGTCAACAGCTCTTTCAGGAAGCCTGACACAAAGTGATAAGACACGACCAATCTTTGCTTCTTCATGATTCCCTCACCTGTTACCAGTTCACCTGTTGCCTATTTTGGAATGTTTAAAAATAGTGAAACTTGAATATTCTTTTTATTTTACAGGCATTCAATTTAAAAGTAAGCTGTTCTGCCAAAATATTAACACTCATTGCTTTGTTCTTTGTCAGTTAAATAAAAGTTCAAGAGATTTAACAAGTTGCAGACTTTTGTTTTTATTGCAATTTACAGAATGTCCCAATTTTTCTAAAAATGTGTCTGTAGGTTTGCCAGATTTTACTGACAAGAGTATATTATACATTGTCAGACATCACATCAGCAAAGGAGGTGTGGGAAGATTTAGGTGTGTGCAAAAATGAATTAAACATGAGCATTACTTGTTCACTACATTTGCCTGATAGCTCCAGTGTGAAACAAACGAAGAAAACTTTGGGCACATTTTGGCTGATTGACTAAATTTAAGACAAGAACAAAATTGTGCAAATTTGTTTTTATGATAAACATTCTTTTACATTGACATGCAAGAAGGCATCAGGACGTAGTAAAATGTTGCTTTCTGTTCAGGTTTGGTATTAGCCTGACTGAGGGTCAGACAGGCTAGCTGGTCAAAGTAATCATGCTGAAAGACTTAATGAGGTTAATGATGGCGGCCATACTGCTTCTATAATTTATCACTCTAATGACTCTTTTTTGAAGGCAGTTATACGTCACATATTAGCGGACTCACCCTGAGGGCTGAGCAAGAGTAAACAAGCCAATGTGTGAGAAATTTAATGGGCGAGGTGGAAAATGAAACTCAGTGAACTGAAGGGCAAATGAAGTGGTTGCAAGTGCACAGCCAACAACTCTGCTTTAGGATTTTTATGTTGTCACTGAGATGCATCGGGAAGTAGAGGAGCTCCTCTGAAGTCTTTGTAAAGCTCTGCTGATACTGACACCCCTAACACAGTTCACATTCCATAGGTTACAATGAGTCTACACACTGAAAAAGCAAGACTGCTTCTTTCCTCACATGCTTGAAGAACACCATTCGACTCCACTGCTGTCCTTAAGTCCTTGTTTGCATCTGATCTTCTTTTAGAAGATTCCATGGGTTGTGTGTGAGAAACAAGGTTTGTGTGTGTGTGTGTGTGTGTGTGTGTGTGTGTGTGTGTGTGGTGGGATATATTACACAGCAAGTGAGTGTGTGTGTAAGTGTGAGAGAGTGTGTGAGTGTGCATTCATCTATACATCTCCATCAAGCCCCTTTACCATCAAAGCAAGTCCCTCTATTTAACTAAAGCAAAACTTCCAAAAGTCACAAATTCACACATGGAGACAACTTGTTTTCTTCTTGCTGCTTTCTCAAAAGTAAGAGAGTGCCAGAAAGGTTTTATTTGCATGATACGAACTAAAGAACCTTTTAAGAAACATAGATACAAAATTCTTTAAATGAGATTTGTGAGTGTAAAATACCTTTTTATGGTTTTAAGGTTTGGTTCACACTTTGCTGTTCAACAATTTTGTGACCAAGGAAAATCACTATGTCCAGTGTACTAATACAGGACAGTAAACGTTTTTTCTATACACTGATATACACCAATCAACACTGACTGTCTATTTATTTCATTACAATGGCAGGGGGTGGGATATATTACTAAGCAAGTGAGTGTCTGGACCAATCCCAAAGTGAAGCTCCTCTTGCACAAAATGTTAATGTTGACTCTGATAGAAAGGTGTCAATGTGGTTAATTTTCTGTTTTTTTTCCTAGTTTTGCAGTTGACTCTGAAATATTTTTTTCTGTTTCTGAATAATGTTGGCAGTTTCATTACACTTTTCATTACACTTTTTCACTGGTTTTCATTACTGTAATATGGTTCTTCAACACTTGAACTCTGGTCCAACAAAGCTTACACTCTGGAGAAAATGAAGGTTGTTTTGAAGTTCAGAAATAGTAATTGTTTTATAATGTGTATTAAATATTCTAGCAAGCTAAATTAAAGGTCTATATAGTGTAGCATGCTATCAGAAATGTCTCTGCCCCTACATTCTTATCAATAGACACAGCAACAGCCTTTGTTTATTTATAATTATTTAATGTACTGTTATCGTTTTTATACCTCAACTACCTCAGCTTGATATTGCACAGCATTGTTTTTCACATTTTGCACAATGCCTCCTGTACCCACTGGAGATGCACTTTCATGCATGATGTTTGGCTGCTTGGCCTTTCCAAGACAGGGTCTGATGCATTTTGATATTTGCACACCAGTTCTGAATTCAGATGTGATTTGTCTGATAGTAGCATGTTCATTTGCACAGATTGTTCTTCTCTTTGACCTGTTTTTATCCATTGCTTTGTTTTTTGCATCATTCTTAGTAAACAGCCGCTGTTCATAGTGGCCTAGTTTTTTTTCTAACTGTGTGCTTATGCTAGTTAATCTGTTCTGTGCCTGAGAACATTTGACTCTGTATGGTGGCTGGTTGAAGAGGTGATTGTCCTAAGCTTTTCACACACAGCAGTTTTCTGAACTACAGCATCAGTATTTCTTCAGAACTCCAGCATCAGAACTCCTTTTGAACACCAGTGTCAGGACTCCTTCTGAACACCAGCGTCAGGACTCCTTCTGAACTCCAGCATCAGGAGTCCTTTTGAACTTCTGAATCAGACCTCCTTCTGAATTCCAGCATCAGTACTCCTTCTGAATTCCAGCATCAGTATTTCTTCAGAACTCCAGCATCAGAACTCCTTTTGAACACCAGTGTCAGGACTCCTTCTGAACTCCAGGGTCAGGGCGACTTCTGAA
>JBBPDA010000152.1:7764913-7778032 GCA_037974385.1 Arnoldichthys spilopterus | reverse complement strand
CACTACATGTTGTACTTGTATAACTATGTAGGTGACAAATAAACCACTTGAACTTGAACTTGAACTTGAACTTGAACCTAATAGTGAGCAGGTTCCTCATGCTGCTGAAACGACTCTGTGATGACTGTGGTGATGTTCTGACTCCTTTCAGCATTAACATTTACATTAACATTACATTAACACTGTGCAACAAGAGCTCATTTTTGGGATTAGACCAGACAGGCTACCCTTCACTCTCCACATGCATCAATGAGCCTTTGGTGCCCATATCTCTGTTGTCAATTCACCAGTTCTCCTTCCTTGGGCAATTTTGTGGGTTTTAACTACTGCATACCTGGAACGCTCCACAAGACCTGCCATTTTGGAGATGCTCTGTCGTGCAGCCACCAGGCCCTTGACAAAGTGGCTCACTACACTCACTCATTTTTCCTGCTTTCAGCACATCAACTTCAAGATCGGACTGTTCACTTGCTGCCTATAATATCCCACCCCTCTGACTGGTGCCATTGTAATGAAATAACTACACATGCAATGTTATTCTCTTTACCTGTCAGTGGTGTTAATGTTATGGCTGATTGGTGTATAGCTGATATAAACAGAGATAATATTCCAACTAAGAAACATAAAAAGTAGTTTACAGGGCTGTTAGATTTACTCATAGCAGCAGGAGTTTGAGCAAAAGAAGTCTGACAAAGAAAAGTCCTCAGAGGCAATCAGTTGAGGTGTAATTGCTTGTTTTTGCATCAGAAAATCTTGGCCTAGTTTCTCTTACTTGGGATTTGGAAAAGTATGTGTTGCTATTGTTAAGTGATAGTTATCTATTGCCCAAATCACCATGAACACTGTACAGACAAGTGGATATAGCAGGATTCAAGCTGGTGAACTGAGGACTGAGGGAAAATGGCAGGCAGCTCCTGCCACATCATGTTTGTGTTTTTCTTAATAGTCTGAATGGAATTTGGGACTACATGCCAACATGGTGTTTGCTGTACACTCCATCAACCTTACCATGTGGCAATGGAGCCACATTTGTACAACATGGAGGCAAAACACTGTACACTTTTTAAACAGTAAGCCGGTTTAAACAGTGTAACCAGTGTCTGGGATGCCATTAGCAAGAAAGCAGAGTGCAATGGTGCACACAATTCCTTTTGAGCGTTCAAAGACAGCTCTGATCACAGTGGGGAGCTTGATTGGCCAAGCAGACCTCAGTAGGGTGGCTGATTGGACGCTCTGAACTCCACAGGAGGCCTGATTGGTTGCTGAGGGCAGTTAATTATGGCCCTAATTTAATGTTTCACTCATTGCTCCCCTCTGCCCTGCTCTTGGTGTGATATATCGGTTGGGTATAAAGGTTATGCTGAAGGCCTGAAGAGCATTTCATCAACAAATTGTTGCAGCACCATGTGGCCAGAACTTCTATACTGTGCAAAGTAATATGCTGCATAGTCTTTGATCTAGAATGGCAATGTCAGTTTTATCTGTCTGTAAAGAATGAGCATGCATTTTAAATGAGCTCTACAAAATGAGGCGCACACTAAAACAATTATAGCATGTGCATTAATTATCTTTTTAGAAATGTGCAAGGGTTTTGTCGGAAAGCTTTTGTACTTACTTGGAAACAAGGTTTGTAATTAGTCATTTGTTCTAGCACAGCCACAAAACATGTATTTTTTATGTATGAATAAGTTTTAAATGTGTGTGTGTGTGTATATATATATATATACACACACACACACACAAATGTATGTAAATATATATAAATGGAGAATTACATTTAAATTGCATTAAAATTAGAGTTAGATGTTTTGGGTTAAACTTTATATTATATTCAACCTTTACATTCAAAGTTGCATTTCATAGATATTTGTAGTTGGAAGTTAGTGAGTATCTGCTGTGGACTCAAAATAAAGTCTTACTGCTCCATCTTGTGGACCTTAGAGGAACAGTGTAACACAGCTGTAGACAGAAGGTGCTGCTAGATGATGCTGCATGTAGTCTCAGATGTTTCACTCACAGAAGACAAAACATTGTCTAATGCATATTTTACACTCAAGTGATCATAACTATAGGACTTTTATTAGTTACAGTCTTGTTAGTTACCCCTATGTCTGTGTGTGTGCAATTTGTAGATGGTTCTGGCAGGAAGCTGACCGGTGCATGCTGTGACAATCACCAACTGAACAAAATAAACTGAAGTGACTAAAACATTGTGGACTAATAGCATTGCACTTCACTTTTGTTTCATCTGAATGTGCTTTTGTTGTAGCGTCATCATTTTGGTTGAGTTTTGCATCTTTTTGTTTGTCTGTTTGTCTGTTTTTAAATAAGTAGACTACATTTGGTAAATCCTAGAACATTGCCCCAGGGCTTTGAAGCATGTGAGATCAAACCTCTGTTGTTCCACAGCCATGTATCAGGTAGTTTATAGCAAATGCTATGCATCCTTTATATTCAGTGTGCATCTGTAGGTTTAGTAGACATTTATAGAATGTGATATGTATTGTTACATAGTATGCATCTGTAAGTTTTAGTATGCATATGTTGAATGAAGTATGCATTTTTATGTAGTAGGCACCTGTAGTATTTAGCAGGCATCTATAGAATGTACTAGTTATCACACATGATGCATGCATCTGTAGTATAAAGCATGCATTTATATTACATATGTAGTATGCATTTTTATTTAGCATATTTACTATTTTAAGTATATTTTATGCATTTTTATCTAGTATACATCTGTATTTTGTTGTATAGAGCTATAAAATATAGTAAGATTTTTACCAGTAAATCACATGCGTTTTGTGGTTGTTAATAAACATTAGCATTTAATTATATTAAACATGCTTTATGCATATGATAGTTTTTTTAGTTTTTTTTTTAGGTTTATTTATTTATTTATTTATTCTTCTTTTAGTTTTTTTTTTTTTTCACTTTAAGAGGGCAATCCTACAGGGGCACCACCACCCCCTGCTGGACAAAAGTGAAAATTCCAACATTACTTCATGCTGTGTAAGGAAATGGAGAGAATATACTTGGCTTCCAGCACAAGTGCGAGCTTAAGAAGAGCATGTGTGTCTGGAGGAGCAAAAGAGGATGATGATGTTATGGAAGGAGTCCCTCACTCATTACTCTGAAAAAAAGTAATGAAGGCCTATGGAGCTTTTGCAGCTCGTAAATATATCTCAAGAACCATCTGACCTTTCTGTTGCAAAGAAATTCATTTAAAAAAATATTTACTCTGTATATTTTGTGTAAAAAAGGTGACTTTTGCTTTAGCTTGACTGACCCTGACAGGGAAAAAGAAAACAATATATGATTATTTTTTGATTATTATTCAGATTATGTGGCACATAATCCTGACACACACTGTGAACAGTGAATTTGTCCTCTGAACATAACCCATCTGTAACACCAGTGTACATACACCAGGCACAGGAGCAGTGGGCTGCACACTTTCAGTGCCCCGGGTGCAGCTAAGGATTTAGGTGCCTTGCCTAAGGGCATTTAATCCATGGATGTGGGAGAGGGATACTCTTTACTCACTCACCCCTTCCTATATTTTCCCTGCCGGTCCCGGGAGTTGAACCAGCGATCCTTTAGTCACAAGCCCACTTCTCTAACCATTAGGCCATGGCTGCCCGAAATTGTAAAAGTCTTCCTCAGACTGAAAAGACTTCCTTGAACCATTTGATTTTACAGTGCATCATTTTCATAGCTGTTTGCTTGGTGTAACAAACGTGGCTTTGTACGGTGCAGATAAACGATTAAATCTCTTAGTATATGTGATATAATGATTAAATGAATATGTGTGTTAATGTGAGAACAGATACACATTTTAGCAAGACAATGGATTTCTAACATATATTTAGTAATATTTTTGCGTTGGGACATTTGCTGCCGGTAAGAGCATTGCATGAATTTATAAAAATACAAATACAGAGCAAATATTTTTCCATGGAATGATTGTGTGTGTCAGACTCATTTATTCAGGCTTTCAGAACCTGCTAATCATGCAGAACTTCTGGCCCACAACTGAAAAAGACCTGACATGAGCACTAGCTTCAATGAATCCAGCTTAGACACAAATGAGTGCAAAATCTCTCTCTCTCTTTCTCCTTCTTTCCCTTTCTCTCTCTCTCTCTCTCTCTCTCTCTCTCTCTCTCTCTCTCTCTCTCTCTCTCTCTCTCTCCTCCAATCCATCTGTTTAACCTAATTTCCAGTATTAATTCAATTCCCGTTATTGTGGAGATGGACAATTTCCTGTTTACTCCTACAACAGGCTTCTTCTGTCACACAGAGAACTAAAGTACCAAGACAGAACATCAAAGGAAGGGTTAGAATTGGAGCTGTCCACAACACCTGCTGTGTGTGTGTGTGTGTGTGTGTGTGTGTGTGTGTGTGTGTGTGTGGCTCATATGAGATTTCTGTATGAAAGCCTATACTGTATATTGATCTCCCTGCTTGAATGATGTTCATCAGGTTGTAGTGAGTGGTGTGTGCACATGGGCCTTTAGAGGGATTTTAGAGGACAGTCTTAAGGGTTAAAGAGCAGATAAAAGTCACATGCTTTCAGTGATTTGGCTGCACTCGTGGTTTCCTGAACAGAAACGTGGGAAATCTGCTCAAAGCCTCTTTGTTTAGTCGCTGACCTATGTTTAGCTTTGTCTCATGTCTGAACTGCGCTGGCACGCTATATACAAGGCAAGACCTACTTGTAACTAGACCGAAACAATGATGTCAGGGCAATGACAACACAAGCATTTTTCCCCCATGCAATCTGCTCTTTTTTTAATTATACAGTATATCTCTGTTTAAGCCAGTGGATCTCCTTAAAATACCACTGTATTATAGGGTTATTAGTCATGGTGAAACAAATACATCACTGCGATATTCATCCACTGGCCCACACTCGGTCCTAATCTTCAGTACTCTCTCATCAGAAAGTGCAAAGTTTGCATTGTGCTGTCTAACAGCCAGGAGGCGCTATTGCCATGAAAATGTTCTGTTACTCTCTGCGGAAAGGGCACCTCACTGCTTGACCCTTTGGCTCTGACCACAAACACGAGCATTAAACTCTCACCATCTAATGACCTGGACAATGACATAGTTGACACAAACGTCTAACACACATAAAATCCATGGCCAGGGAAATGCTGCATTCAATTTACCGTATCTCAAGAGACACTTCTGACTTATTCATTTTGGTCTCTAAATATTGTTAATGGTGTGTATATACTGTTTATTTATTTATTTATGTACTGTTATACTATTTTTTTTTTTACCTGTTTACATTTTATAACTCATACTCTATTTCTTTTTGTATTATATATTTCTTTAGATTTAGCTTCTTAATTTCTTTTTTTAACTTTATTATTTAAAAAAAAATTGCACAGTCTCAGGATCAGGGTACATTTACATGTTGTACTTGTATAACTATATATATGACAAATAAACCGACCTTGAATCTGGAATCTTACTTAACATGCAGATCATCTAAACCTGCTGTGTGGTTATTTTAACTGTGTGCTGGGAGCACTGAGCAGCTTTTAGTTGTACAGTAGGACAGAGAGTGGTCTGAAAAAGAGTCAGCTTCCCTTTGTCACTCCAGTTGTTTAAAAAACAAAGCAGCTAATTTGCATTGTTTCCCATGTAATTACTGAATAATGAGCCTGAAATAACTTTGGGAACTTTAAGAGGTTAAATAACAAATAACAAAATACACTCAATGACAAATAAAAGCTTCAGTAATGAAAAGCTCTAAAACAACCACAAGTTTATTTCTAGTTTTACTCTTTAAAAGCATTTGAATCAGAAGCAAGAGGGCGACAATATCCCTGTTTCCGAGGAGCAGATTCTTTCAGGCTTCATTCTGAGCTAACGTTAATGACTTTAACCTGCCTGCAGTGCGTCACAAGAGAAAGAGATACAAAGAGATGCCTCTTTAAGCACAAACATGCTGTCAGGGGCAGGGGGTTAATCCGAGCTAGTGCTGTACCACTTAAACAGGGCCCCTCTCTCTCTCTCTCTCTCTCCCTCTCTCTCGCTCCCTCTCTCTCTCTCCATCCCACGCCATCTTCATTGATTCTTCTTCAGTATGGTCCTACCTTTGTGGGTTTTTTCCATAATCTTTACACTGCTGCACCGTGACTGCTGTTAAACAGGCCTCAGTTGATATTTTGCTTTTCAGAAGCTGTGGTCAGTCAATGGCCTGTAGCCATAGATGGCCTTGGTGAGTCATAATAAAATAAAGGGCATTTTAAGCTCGCCAAGCAATGATCAATTGCCCTTTTCAAACTCACTTTTCAGAGCCAGACCATGTCACTAACTGCAACCACTAGACAACGTCTAGGACTAAGTGTATTTTCCCTTTTCTGATATGTATGTGGGGATACATCGGACAGAGGTGCATAGTAACTACTTACATTCACTCAGCTAGGTGTACTCGGGTGAAAGTGTAATGGAGTTTCTTGCCCAATGGTATTTTTAAGTCTGCCCAAGCAAATCTAGTCAGTAATCAAAATGTTTTACATTCACATTTTAGTCATTAATATTCACTCACTAATATGTTGTGTTTCATTTCATTGTGTTGGTGAAAGCATCTGTACATGTCTCTCAGTTACGTAAACGTAACACTAATACTAATACTACAACAGATTTCATTCCCTAAGCTCAGGACACGGCTGTCCAAATTACACGGCTGTCTTTTTTTTTTTTAGCAAATGAATTACATTGAAAATATGAGTGATGGCTTTACTCTGATATGCATTTGAATTGTCTGCTTTTCTTTTCTTATCCACTGACTAAATCCCTGGCTCTGTCTCACTTCTTTGATGCTGCATTACAAATAACCAGAAGAGAGAAAATACTGTCAAGTCTAATGGGAAGAGAACTAAGCTTTAACAACCAACAACTAACAACTAAGCTCTCTCTACATTGACAAAATGTTTAGGATGATGGAGGTGGAAGTGGGTGAACAGATTACTGCTATTTCCCCCGTTTTTGCTTACTGTTTGGCTTCCTGTCTTTATTACGAAATCTTTATTACAAGTTGTCACACAGGCCACACTGAGGTAGTAGATTCATGGCAGGTGGTGGCCAGCATTAATTAAAGGGCAATTTCGTCAAGTAGCGTGTTGGAGTGTTGAACTGGATATTTACTGGTGCTGGATTATTTACTATATTATCATATGTATATTGTTATCTTGACATAAGTGTTTCATTTGTTGCATTTGTTGACTAAAAAGCACCATGTAAGTCGCTCTGGACAAGAGCGTCTGCCAAATGCCGTAAATGTAAATGTAAATGTAAATGTACATTTTTTAAATATGAATTTTTTAAATATAAGTACTACAACCTTCACTGCAGTTCTATACTTTAGTCCAAGACTACTCTTTAGTGCTAGTAGGTTTTGAAGTGGTACCTTTTGTAGCTCTTAGTTCACAGGTGCAGATTCTTCTCTTGAGTATGGGTTTAGGCTACTCAGCCCACCTCTGGCATTAGGCTGTTATGAAGGATCTAGACTAGAGCTAAATAGAGTGTGATGTCATGTAGCTTGCTGTAGCTGCAGGCAAAGATGATTTAAGGGTGCTGTCTTCAGTGCAGGTGTCCATGACAACTTCTAATAAACAGGTTAAACAGCCCATAACTTGATGAGATTTACAGTTCCATTTAGGTTATAAAATAGGCTTAGGGGGCATTAAAAAAAATATATGAAAAAAATACTTTCAGCTCAACCTCTGATTCGCTCTAGCTTGGATATTTATCTAGAGTACTTGAATTTTTTTGTAGTGCCATAACTACAACATTTTGCTGTAGGGAAATCAGATAAGATTTGCATATGCGGCTACATATAAAGAGTATCTACTTGTCAGAACGCCAGATGCAGGTCTTTGAAAAAAAAAAAAAAAGATTCATTTTGCTATCTCGTGACTGGAGCACTTCTGAAATATAATGGTATGTGAATTTGGCCTTTTTTTAATCTCTTCATACAGTGTTGAATTTCCATGGCGGTGATGGTGGGGTACTTTACAGTTAAAGAGCTTTTTTCAGAGCAGTGTGATGATTTTCTGAAATGTTATGCGTGATGGACACTGGCACAGTTCCCTGCAAATTCGCTCTCAAGCAGCCAGTCCCTGGTTGGTGTGTGTGGCATTCCATTGTCTGCATTCAGTAACATGTTCAAGGCTGCAGTGTGCAATGAGGGGGAAAAATGGTTCAGATGCTTGAGGCACACAACAATCTCTCCTCTGCTGCATTGTTGGCACTGAGATGACATAAACAAGTTTATGATGAAAAACTTTAGCAAAGATGACAGGCTGAAATATGCCTTCATTTTTACTGCTGAACCATAAAGAGACCTCAGATACTAGTGCTGCATTTAGGAGGCACTTTTCCGCTCCTTTTGGGCTTTTAGCTGTGCTAAATGGGAACATGAGCACTGTGTTAACCTGTAACACGCCCTCGTGCTCCCCCTTGGTAGGCCTTGATTGACAGATGGGGTTGTTAATGATTATTCCAGGTTGCTGTGGTGCACCTTTGTTGGGTGAAAGCACTCGGTGATCGGAACGTGCCGGAGGATTAAGCCCCATCAGTTTCTTCAAAGCTAATCCCCCGATTGACAGGAAGTTCCGCTACAGAGTAAACTGTCCGCCATGCCCTCTTCTTCTTATTCTCTTTTTCATTCTCTCTCTCCCACCCGCCAATGCTCATGGCGGCATGAGACAACACATCCCACAAGCTGCCCGTGCTTGCTCTCCTCTGACTGGGTGAGATTCCGCCTTCCTTCTGCCTTTCCTCATCACACAATGCATCGTTTCACTCTGGATGTTGCACACTTACCTAGAATTTTGCCATACTTTATGCTGTCTGCTCCCCATGCACGAATGGAGGTGATTATTCATCAAGGAAGTGGTCCCCCATTCTTTCTTCCTTATGATGCACTTCCTTTGGATTGTACAAGCCATTGATGAGTCCTGACCTGTGGTGTCTGGAGTAATGTTATCAGTCATCACTAATCAGTCCCTCTGTCTTCCTCCTTTAGTCCCGCCGTCAACATAGCCTACCCTTTCTGACTTCGGTAGGCCATGACAAGAAGCAAGATCAACATTTCTTTGGTCTGAATGACCAAATGACATTAAGAAAAGATAAATGTAATCTTTCAAATGATATGTTATAAGGAAAATAAGCCTGAGGACCTGAATGAACAAGATAAAACAGGTCCATATTGAGTTTAGGTTGACTTTAGGGTAGGAAATTAATCACATAACCTTCACCTACCACGTTTAGTGCTAACATAAGAGTTAGTTAAATATAATAATAATATAAGTCTTTAGTTCTGATTTAAAGATAGTAAGGGAGGAACAATCACAGAGACACTGCCTTCAAGTCTCTAGACTGCCTAGGTGCTTTCAAGTCTCACAAACTCCAGAAAAGTGAGAGAACACACAAACAGACAAAACGAGAGAAAAATGTTGGTTAAGTCAAGGTCATATTTCATAGATGGATGGGGTAGAGGGTGGCTGACAAATTGTGTATATTAAAAGATGAGCCATTTGTTTGTTTGGTTTTTTTGTTCTTGTGTTTTTGTCCAGTGCATCTGTGTGGAAGGAATGCCTGGTTAAATGGTTAATGAATGTAGGCACAATGTACCCATTATGCTTATTAAACTGGCAGCTCAATGTAAATGCCAATATATGTCACATACTCTGTGACTGAAAAACCCATCGTAGTCTTGTTTCTAAATGTGAGGAAAAGTAGCTTTGGTTTCTTTGAAACCCATTTTGTCCATATGAACACATAGTGCAAGTGTGTGCATGCTTCCTAGAAACCAAAAGTAGGACTTGACTTTGATTAAGTTCTATCCTTCCTTTACAAAGTCATTCCTTTTGGGATTATCAGAGCTGTGGCTTGATTGTATGAAGAATGTTGGACAGGCATGGGCAGGCGGTCTGACCTTTTACTGACTTGTGGGCACACACAGGTGTGGCAGCATATAGGAAACCTACCCAAGACTCAACAAAAGATCTGAATGCTGTCCTCGGGGGATAAAAACAGGTAGTCATCACTTTTAACCCAGCCATGGATGAGCATGCTTTACAATAAGTCTAATTACTTTTGTACACAGTGGGTGACTAACATTCTTTTATTGCAGTTGTTGAAAAAGGTGTATGCTCTACTTACACAAGTTACACCCATTGTAGCCATTTTTTATTAATGTGTCCAGCCCTCTTGCTCGTTGCTTTTACTGGTCTATAAGATTGCAAACAATACAACAATGAAGAATGCTAGCCACTGACAGACACCCTTGATATTGAAAGGGATGACGGCAGACATTTTTTCTGGAACATGGGCCGATGATTATGACTATCGCCATGGGAAACGATCAAGCTTGTTGAGCGTTTTTAATTCCCCGCTCTTTGTTCATGCTTCCCATTTGGCCACCCCTTAGTCCCTGCACTGGGGACTGTTTGCTTGGAGAGCCACCCTTATCGGGACTAGCGTAGCGTGCTGGTGGGTGACAGCAGGGGCACGTACAGTGGAGCTTTAGATAATGGCAGTGCGGTTTTAAATAAAGCACGGGCGGCAGTAAAGTGGGCCCGGAGGAAGGCCGCATTCTGCTCCCAGCACAATGGAGTCATTCTTCAGGCCTGGGGGCAGAATAATATTGCCCTTCTGAAGCGGGTGGCACAGGAAAAGAAGGAGCCCCCTGGGGGAGTTATCCAAAACCCCTGGCCTTTATTTATGGCTGCCGGACTGCCAGTGTACTGTACGCACCCATGGGAGAGCTGGGGAATCAAAAGCACTGCATGACCAAATGGGCCGGTTTCGTACAATAGACCTTGGCCGAGTTGCCTTTTTATCATGGCCTTGCTGGATTGTTGCACTTTTGGCATCTTACAAAGGTTTCTGTGCCTCTGTACCAGAGGGGATATTCTTAGGAAGGGCTGGATAGATTTAGAGCTGCTGTTGTTTTATGTGCAAATGATTGATTTGTGGTTACACGACTTTGAGAAGGATACAGATGTGAGTTTGCTTAGCTCAAAGATGTTCACTTAGGTAGTGTGTGTGGTCTATGAGTCATACCATTATTTTAGGATAACACATTCTTGTTTATGAAGAGAATTTATTTAACATTAAGTTCAACTAACTGGCCAATAGAGGTCACTTATCCCTCATGGTGTAAGTTTCCTTCAATATGCTTCTTTGAATGCTATGAAAGAGTATCCCTATGTAGTATCCCAAAAAAAACATGCTTCACCAAAGACAGTTTTACAAAAGCAAATGAAGAGCAATGGTTTGGAGTTATGGGACTTAACCCTTTGTTCTGATTTTTTTTTTTTTGGACTTGTCCTGGTGTTTTCCTTACTCTTAACATACCTGATTCATCTAATCAGCTACCTGACAAGTTTGCATTTACATTTAGAGCATTTGACAGATGTTCTTCTCCAGAAAGACCTACGCAGGGGCTTTGTAGTCTACAAAAAACATCACTCACACCAGTAAACCTAGATTTACGTTAAGAGCTGTTAGTCAATCGAGAATCTATCAGAGCTGACATCAATCCTAACAGAAAGATGACAATGTCCAGAGGGTGTGTTGGTCCTGGGAAAGTCCCTAAATATTCAGTGCAGAGGAACCGCAGACCAGAATTTGGAAACTCTGCTTTAAGAGCAGACTTGAAGAACAGTGTTATCTCACTTTGTTGACTATTGTCCTTAAAGAGTCATCTCTCAGTCCCTGTGACGACCCCCTTAGGACAGCACTAGCATCTACAACTCGAGGACCACAGGCACTTCATGTGCATGACTCAGAGAATGATTGTGACAGGGCTGACCAGCCATCTACTGAAATGACCTTAATAACCAGTTGTTTCAGGGGCATGAGACCAGAAAAAAGCGTAAATGAAAGGAAAACAGCATTTGACCATATCGAGTTCATTCAAATGGACATGACACTCACTCCTCCATAACGTCTTCATGACATGAAGAATGACTGGAGCAGCACTGTATTCTTCTCAATTAGCACATTCGTATGGTATGACACCTAACAGCGTCACCCTCTCCCCTTGAGAGGGTGGTATAGATTTGCCATTTTTCTCCCTTTTTTAGCTCACAGGGATGTTTTTTATAGCTCTGGGGGACGTTATTTTGCTCTCCATGAGCTAAAGGTGAAAATGAGAGCTGAGAGATCAGCCAAAGTGTGAACCTGCTCCTTTGCACTGCTAACGAATGCAACCCCTTAGCGAGTAACAGTGGATCTGTTACCCCCGGACTGTCTGTTTAACACTCGTGTTGTTGATGAACATATACGGTCTGTTGATGGTTTGGTCTCCTGTTGGAGCAGGAACACTTGCATGCAAAAGAAGACCAGACCTGTTAATTTTCAGCCATTAACACTATGGTAATGAGCCAATACTCACAATGCTAAACTTTCACTTCTAATCTATGATTCTTTAGGATCACGTTTAGTGCTTTAGTTTCATTTGTTAGGCCCCTTTACTCTGTTCATCAATGGTCAGGACCTCTATAGAACCACCAGTGAGAGGATCAGGTGCTGGATCATTCTTAGCACAGTGATGACGCTGTCATGGTGTTAGTATGTGTACTGCACAGAGTGGATCACACTCAGCAGTGTTGCTTGTGGCACCGCTGGGTTGACAACACTCAATGGACCAAAAGTACCCAGGTAACAGTGTCCTGTGGGCAAAAACTGAATTGAAGGGGGTTCCATCAGATGGACTGTCATAACTTTACATCCACAAGGTGGACCAAAAGGTTAGAACTGTCTAATGAAGTGGACACTGTTTCAAAACTGTGTGAGATCCGTTGGACTACAAAGTGCCACGATATGGTAAGTAGATAATGAAAGTGACTTATTTGTCATTGTGAAGACACTCAGTCACACAACGTGCACCACAATGCAGTGGTGGCCTAGTGGTTAAGACACTGCCTTTGGGATCTGAAGGTCGCAGGTTCGAGTCCCAGCCCAGGCACTACTGAGGTGCCCGTGATCAAGGTACCGTCCCACTACACTGCTCCCTGGGTGCTGTTGGTAGCTGCCCGCTGCTCCACGTGTGGACGTGTGATGGGTTAAATGCAGAGGTCACATTTCGTTGTG
>JBBPDA010000152.1:7741247-7757972 GCA_037974385.1 Arnoldichthys spilopterus | reverse complement strand
ATCTATCCATCGCTCTTCAGAACTATCCATTGTTTCACCAATATTTGTAAACCTGACTGCATGTCTAGTTGCCTGACATTTTGCACCCGTGGCTATGGGTGTGGCTTAAATACCTATTTAAAGATTAAGAGGTGTGTATCAGTACTTATGTCCATATAATGTAAATTCAAGTTAAGGTAGAAAAGAGACAAACAATTTTTTTATGTAAATGGTCTCTAAGGAAGGTTGAAATAGTATGAATTATGAAGAACCTTCACATATCGTTAAGCTCTATAAGATTTTAAGGTTTTTCCTGTTTACCATATATATGAAAACTAAATTGTGTTTTAACAGTGTTTACTGCTAGCCAGCTAGATAGCTTTGTGGGTAGGTAGTTAGATCAAGTTTAAGTTCAAGTTTATTGTCATATACAGGCAACAACAGCACATCAGTGTTCAGAAGTTACGTAGCCTAATGTCTTGTGGGTAAAAACTCTCCTGCTGGTGTAGGTCTGGATGCACTTGTTCCTGTGAAGAGACTGCGGCTGAGATGACTGGGATCAGAGAAGAGTCTTCTTTCTACAGCACTATCTGAAGAGGTCTTGGATGCCTGGCAGCTCAGTCCTGGTGATGCATGGTGCCAATCTGACCAGAGCCCCGTGGTCCAGCCAATTACAGCTGCCATTCCAGATCGTGATACCACAAGAAAGAATACTCTCTCTGCTGCATTGGTAGATACTGACTAACATTCTGGAGTCCATGCCACATCTTCTCAGCCGTCTTAGAAAAAGAGCAGCTGTCTTGCTGCTTTCATGATCACACTAGAGTAGCTAGAGTTAAAAGCTGTCTGTTGAAATAGTAACCGTGCAGTAAAGGTATTTTCAGGGCCACAGAATGACTATGACATAGATATCATAGAATTGGAAAACTCAAGCACACATATATTATGGAATAGCATTTGGTTTAAGAGAACACGCAGATCCAGAGTGAGGGAATACACGCATTTTCTCATGTGACCCTGAGGGACCATGGTCCAATTACATGCTGCCGGTGTCTGTGACCTTGACCCTGCAGACAAAAAGGGCCCTAAGCAATGTCCTCAAAAAGCAATTAGCTGTCGCCCCACTTCCTGAAATCATGTCAGTGATCCTCCTTCAACAGAGATACTCTTAACCTGTCACAGACCACCCTGCTGAGAGGGGTTTGTATTAGCTTTATCTTTGCAGTCTGGAGCTCATATAAGATCATTCTGTGTAACCTTTGGGCAAAACACTGCACTGAAGCGCTGAATGCTTAATTAACTTTTTAATTTTTTTAAATTAATTTTTTGATTTCTACCTTTGAATGTTCCCTGCCAGAAACTGGGCCATTTTAAATCTATTTTCAGCTCTCCCTCAGAGATACACGGCCACAAAGTGTCTTGGTGTGTGCCGCGATAGCTAAATTAATTTCTTCTGCATTGCAACAAATCCAAATTGCATGAGTGGGACAGAGAAAGCAGTGGTTAGCAACATGTGAACCTCAAAATTACTGTCTAGCAGGATCTCCAGTTTGAAGAGAGAGAAAGGGAGGGAGGAAAAGAGGGCGAGAGAGAGTGTGAGGGGGTGAAGGGCAAGAGAGAGTGTGGGGTGTTGAAGAGTGAGAGAGAGAGAGAGGGAGAGAGAGAGAGAGAGAGAGAGAGATAGAGAGAGAGAGAGAGAGACTATGGTAGCTGAATGACTTAGAGACTTCTTAGTAAACCTCGCTTGAGGAAGACGGGCTAAGCTTCTTCATCTGGGTTTGATAGAGACTATCTGTGGAGTATGCTCAGATAAGCATGCTGGAGTCACCATGACATACAGCTTATACCTGCACATAAACCATCTACCCCACCACCACTTCTCTTTACAAACCAACTGCATTCAGAGTAGTTCAGAGTAACTCCATGACTCAACTGCTGCAAACAGATAACAGCAGTAAACAGAGCGAGAGAACGGAGAAATTAAAGATTCAGTGCACGATAAAAAGAAACAAGAATACAAACATCATTACGTATAAGACAGTGATCTTCAACCCTATAGGGGATGAACAATATTATTTTTTGTTGAAATATTTTTTGCCAAATTGCCCATTAGTCTGTTTTGGTGCACATGTATGTAACAGCAGTTTGCTATACCCTTGTGTCCTAAATCATGAACCTCCAGCAGTTTCCTCTCTTCTTCTTATTCTTCTTAGTTCTTCATCTTCTTCTCATTTTTGTATAATACTTTTATTGATCCAAGGTAAATGGGTCATTTTTGCTGCCAAAATATGCCTAGTTTTTGGGTTAGCACAGCATGGAGCACCACTAGGCTACTGGCCATCCCAGTCCAATAAAATAAAATACATATACGGTACAAATACAATATGATACATACACACAATATACAAAATACACAGAGGACTATACAGTTTACAGTGTACTAGATGCAAAATAAAGTATACACAATATACAAAATGCATATAGAAAGCTGTACAATTTACAGTACAGTATGAATACAGTATATTAATATAAAAGTGACTATTTGTCAACAAAATGTGACCTCTGCATTTAACCCATCACACATGCACACATGGAGCAGCGGGCAGCTATCAACAGCGCCCGAGGAGCAGTGTAGTGGGATGGTACCTTGCTCAAGGGTACCTCAGTAGTGCCTGGGCTGGGACTCAAACCTGCGACCTTCAGGTCCCAAAGGCAGCATCCCAGCCATTAGGCCACCACTGCCCAGTATACAATACACAGTAAAATATACAATTTAAACAATCTGCAGTATGCAGGAATTTATATATATAGTATATGCCTGTGTATACAATAAATAGTATACAATATACAGTATATAGGCATTTATACATCTATACTTAAATATACATTCATTCATTGTCCATACCGCTTCTTCCATTTTGGGTCGCAGGAAAGCTGGAGTCAGTCCCAGCTGATCAGTAACCCAAAACATGGTTCACCCAGGAAAGGAGGGCATAATAAATACAGTGTACAATAAATAGTATACAACATACAATATATGTACAGTATACAATAAATCTTAGACAATATACAGTGTATATACAATATACAGTACATAGGCATTTATACATATACTTATATATACAGTATACATTTAATAGTATACATCAAATATTATATATATATATACACACACACACACACACAGTATACAATAAGCAGTATATACACAATGTGCAGAATACATACACAATAGACAGTATAACTACAGAACATGCATTATCCTTTTATTTAAAGTTTTTGAATGTTTTTTTTATTAAACATCCAGCAGGTGTACATTCCTGAGGGACTGAATGTGATTGTGTGTGGGTATATTTTTGTATCAGGCTGAGTAATCGTTAACGGCGCATTGGCCGCTGTGGGTGCGCTCCTGGTTGGGCACTGGCGGGAAGAGCCTGGCAATAATTGGCGCCGTCACACACCTGCGCGGGAAAACGCGCTCCAGGTTTCACCCTGGGCGGGAAACAGTGCTCCCCTTATTTTCTTTTTCTTCCTTCCTTCTCCTCTTCAAGAGAGTTTCCACTGCAAGTGGCGGCGTCCGAGCCCCCTCCTTTACCTCATTCCCTTTGAAACACATGCGCGAAATGCGGACGTCTGTATTGTGGCCCTTACAGGCTTCCGTACACAGTCCGTCTCCTCCACCGTAGGCTAATCTGCGGCTCGGCTAAGCTGTTGTGAGGAAGTGCCGGTGGGCAGCTCTCTCTGACACGATGGAGCAGATTAATAATATCCAGATTGTTCCGTGCACCAGCTCCAATTATTTGAAACCGTTCACGGTGCATTATAGCCAGGTGAGTCCCACACGGAAGGCCACTTGTGCCGTGTCCGCGGTCGTAGCACTCGGGTTTTTTTTGTTGCTAGCAGCCCAGCCCCCATTCATCATCACATCTCATTGTGAAGCATCGTGTCTGCGGGATTGCATGATCTTGTGCAGAGATGATGTCGAAATCGAGTGCTTTTAGCTTTAGTCTTGGTGAGCACAACGCTGGTCATCCGCATCCCTCTCTCAACGATGCACATGCTTCCCATTATAGGCAGCCTTGCTCACTTGAATGGCTGACCATCCCGATGCTCGCATCCGTACAGGCGGCGAGGGGCAGATAAACAGTGTCCGGCATGTGGTGGGAAATGAGCATTTACACGCAGAGAAGTCCACGCGTGGTGTAGTGGGGTGTATTGTTTTAGTATAACCGTGCTCCAAATACCGGAGACTCGCTTAAAGGTGAATCTCACCAGTTTTCCTGCATAATTCTGTCACTGACATGCAAACAAAATTAATTCGATTTTATTTAATGTAAAATGGTGCAATGTAGAGGAATTTGAAATGTGCTAAAATAGCCATTTTTTTCTCCTAACGGGTAATTGTGGTAAATTAGTGTGTAAGTATATATATATGTATATATATATATATGAGGGAGAGAGCGAGAGAGAGAACCTAAATCAGGAGTTTGATCTCGATTCATTTCTACACTGATCATTTTAGCCAACAATCAGCGGTGTGACACGGTTTGATACTGGGTATGATGAAATTTCACGATGAATTTATAATATGAACATTTTATTATTAAAGGTCAAATACAGCAGTGTGGTCAAGCAGAAGCAGCTTCTCAGAACAAAACACCGGTCACAGTAAAATTAAGTCAAATTGTGGAATGAACACACAGATTTTTTTCGGTCACATTGACACGTCAGATCGTGAGCTGTTTTGTTCAATGCATCACTAATATGTTAGCAAACCAATATTGTAAAAATCCCCGTGTTGAGTTATGGGGAAATTTGGAATTCCCCGTTAAGGCCAAGCAGGAACATACACGTGTAGAAACTGTACTTCTTTTAAACGTTCTTTTCTCTGGCAGGTCATATTTATATCAGGAGCGGTGAACAATTTTCTGTAGGTGTTCGGTGTTCACTTATAGACAGTATAGCTAGTAAGAAATAATTTCCAGTTCCAGATGATGCTTCCTATTTTAACTCACTCATATGTGTTACATTCTTTACATCCATTGTCATCATGATTTTCTGATTTCTGACATTTCATTCGAGTCTGCTCTGTGGGTTGGCAGCACTGTGGACATTTCCCGAGTTAACGTCATTTTTCCTTCTGTTGTCCTGATGTGCATTTAGACCTTTGTTTCTGTGAGGGCACCTGTGGGTGTTTCCTCCCCAATTGTTCCACTGCATCTGTACATGGCAATCTGTGCATTTGTCACTGTGCAGTAAGGCTTCCTCTTGCTGAAGTTAAAGTGGTAATCCCCAGTACTAGGCCCATTGTTCTTGGCGAGATGTCTTAGTCATCCACATCCGTTACTTGCTCCTGGTATGGGTGGAATGCATGGTGCAATCACACCAGATGCTCATGCGACTGTCACTCATTGTTGTAATGCAGGGTTGTCAAGGTGACGCACATCACACTTGTAAGTCATTCATTCTCGGACCACTCTCAACTCGCGTGTTGCCTGAATGGAAGATGCAGTTGGTCCAGTTTTAAGTCTAAACTGCGCTCAGGGCATTGTAGAGAAAATGACTGTGATAACACTGATGTACATATATAAAGCATACAATTTAGTCACATACACACACACACACAGACATACATATATATACAAATGTAATGTAAAGTGTTGGCACCTATGTTAATAGTTTAAAGCCATTTATCTCAATACTTTGAAATGTCAGAACAGAGCAGGCGATTTAAAGTACTTGTGAACTAGTGAAAAGCACTGTTTATCATTGTGAACACACCCAATACACAAAAAGTGCACCGCAACAAAAAATGACCTCGGCATTTAACCCAGCCAAACATAGACCAGCAGACAGCTATTAACAGGGCACAGAGGAGCAATGTAGCGGGTTGGTACCTGGGCCAGGACTTGAACCTGTGAGCCTATGGTCACATGGGCAAGTCCCCAACCACTAGGCCACCACTGCCCTACACTGGGTCAGTTAGTCAAGTGTAATGACATGGCAGACATCATGTTGTGTATGCTCTTTAGCACTTTTAAGTACCTCCTGATTGTTTTCATCCCATGATGTAAATAAATGTCATGTAGCGGCAGGGAGAGTGGGATGCAGACATATGGAAGCCCATCAGATAATCAGAAGTGTTTAAGTGAAGATCTGCAGGGGTCTTTTGGTCTCACCTAAGTTAATGTAACATAAACAGCAGTTCAGGTTGATGGCGAAAGTTCTACATAAAAGTGCCCCGATGCTACATGTAGCCTCTTGTGAGCCATTTGGGTGTGTCCTAAGCAAACTTTCATACTTTACATACTTTACTTTTGAATGCAATTCTAAGGGTGGCGTACTATGCTTTGCATACTATATAGTGTGGAATGCAGTTTGGGACATGGCCCTCTGCATAGTGCTGATATACAGAAACCTATTTGCTTGAAAAGTAAGTGCAAGCAGGACAGTGCGTTTGATATGAATAGTATTGAGACTGAGAAGTTATGTACTGCTTCAAATTCATCACATCATCAGATGCATCAGTACTGTTGACCACGCTAATGTATAAATATTCAGCTCAGTACAAAGTGCTGTATATTTGAATCAGAAAGTCATGTAATGGCAGTGCTTGTCTGGATGTGAAGATAGTCTTTTAAATAGGTTTAACATCGCATAGACGTCGCCTGCCATGTCCTACCTGAGCTTCTTCAAGGACTATGGAGAATGAGTGGCATCTATATATCTCTCCTCCTCCTGGCTTTTTCAGCACCAGCAGCAGCTGCATCACTGAGTCATTGCACTGTGCCACCCACACGTCCCTGCTGGCACTCTGTACCAAGCGAATGCTGCTGCCAACCTGTACCTTCCTGTACTGCTACTGATTCACTTGCTCCTCATCTGGGTCACCTGGCCACCACACCCTCGACACATCGATCCTGAAGCTTACGCTGTCACTTCTGAGATGTTTGTTAACATTTGTCACCCGGGCAACCAATGTAAAGGGCTACAGCTGTGGAGTTTGGCTTGTGATTCTTTTGCAGTGGAAATCCAATGCCAGGCGTGGTTTTCACAGGCTGTGTTCAGTTTCTCAGCTCCATGTGCACACCTGGGCCTTGTACCATACATGGAAATGACTAAAGTCACCTCGTGTTTTGTCAGAATTAACATGTCTAATATTGCCCTGTGATGGACTGGACCTGTCCAAGATGTTTCTCCAACCCTTTGCCCTCAGCACCCCCTTGTTTCTTATTAGGATAAGCAGGAGGGATGGATATCTAATATTTACAAGCTTTACCAAGGGCCTCACTGGTCAATTCTGCTAATATTCTCATTGATTAGTCCAGACACACACACCAAGAATAGAAGGAGTTGTTGACTGTGGTTGACGGTTTGTTTCTCAGGTACTCTGATCATCAAATCCTCACCCACCTTCCGTAGATTAAGCCGCAATGAAGTAGTCGACTGGTCGGATAATGCATGCTCTGCTCACAGAGTGGTTCTCGTGCAAAGTTGCGAGTAGCTCGTGTCCCGTGAGCCAGCAGCTGAGCCAACACGGTCAACTGCTCCAGCTGCCAGCCTGCTGCTTTAGCCACAGGGGTGCGAGCCAGGGAGAAGGGATATCAAAGGACAGCGTGTTGCAGAGAGAGGGGGAGTTGCTGGATTAGGGCAAGGGACCGGTGGGTGGACAACGGTGCGCATCGGGTGGGGAAGAACAGATGAAGAACAATAGGACCATGCAGGCTGGAGCGAGCAGAGGGGTGAGGAGGCCATGGGAAACGTGTGGCAGCCATCGGCCCAGCACCAGGCCGCTGGGCGCACTCAATAGGCACAGGAAATGGGATTTGCAGGAGACAGATGTGCAGGGGAGAGAACAGAGCTAATGAATGCATTAAAGCCCAATGAGCAAGATAAAGGTGAGAGCGGCCACTTTGCACTTCCCATGAAAGCTGCTTTGCTGGCTCAGTACATATGCCACTTCTTTTCAGGCAGCTTCACAGATGCTCTAGTAAACATTTGGAGAATTAAGAGACGTGCACGATCAAGTTTTCTGGTTTTAGTATTAAAACAGTTGAGTAATTATGAGGTAAAATGACAACTTACAATGTCTACAGGGCTACTGTAGCACAAACTGCTGAAAATGTTCATGCTGGCTAGGACAGAATGGTATAAGACCACGCAGCAGTTTACTGCATATGGGGCTGGGTAGCCACAGGTCGGTTAGAGTGCCCAAGCTGACCCCTGTCCACCAATGAAATGGGCATGTGAGCATCAGAACCGGACCAAGAAGCAATGGAAAAAGGTGGCCTGGTCTATTAAGTCAAATTTTGTTTTGTGATGTGGGCAGCTGTGTAAATGGGCGGCGCTTGGAGAAAAGATGGGACCAGGAAACAATGGGATGAAGCTAGTAGAGGCAGTGTAATGCTCTGGGCAATGCTCTGCTGGGAAACTTTGGGTCTTGGCATTCATGTACCACCTACCTAAAAAACTTTGCGCACCCACTTCACCGCTTCATGTATATATTTTCTAGTCCCTAATGGCAATGCCCTCTATCAGCAGGGTACTGTGCCCTGCCACACTGCAAAACCGTCTTCAGGAATAGTTTGAGCTACATGATCGTTCAAATATGCTACAACTCTTAAGGTTCATGGTGCTCACTTAGTCTCTAAATTCCCCAGATCTCAGAATGAGTATCTGTGAGTTGTGCTGGACTAGTCTGATCCATGGAGGCCCCACCTCACAACTTACAGGATTTAGACGTCAACGTCTCGGTGCCAGATACTACAAAGGTCTTCTGGAATCTTGTGGGTCAGAGCTGTTTAGGCAGCACAAGGGAGACCTACGCAAAATTAGGCAGGTGGTTTTCTATGTAATGTCTGATTGGTTTAGGCTAAAGCAGAGAAAATGCGGGAAGGCAGAGTATGTGAACTGTAATGTAATTGATCTCTTCTGTTTTAATGTATTTTTCAGTGGCAGTGCTCATTAATAAACAGTGTCAACAGGACTGTAAATGAGCCAGAGGACTACTTTTCATGTTGTCCCTTGCCAGATGTTAAGAAGCATCCTAAAAATACTGAACAGCTTTTTTTTAATGACCACTTTATGGTGCTTTGAATACATTGCATTCATATTTCAAGTTGCCTGAATGTGTGTAAATGACTCTTTTCTCTCAGCTTTGAGCATGTCATTACTCTTGCTGTTGAGAGTAAGAGTGTAATGGCTTTATTTAATCGCTGTGCGCTCACATTTTACATGCAGCCAGTTAAACCATGTTTACACTGAAGCAGGCTGGCTTATCTGCAATTGAAACAGTACATAATGGAATGTTTAGGTCATTGTTTTCTGCTCTAAAATAAGTTCACACTGTAATCCACTTGTTTTCCAAAGCCTGCGTTATGGCCTCCGATTGTAGTGTCACCCCTGAGACAGCGGCATATGTGCAGTGAGATAAAATGACCTTAAATTGTAAGTTTTGATTTTACATACTATAGAATATGCTGAATTATCCAAATATGCCTGGTTCTTTCCCTGATGACCCTTCCAAATGCACCAGGGCATCTGTTGAGAAAGTGCAAGATGCTTCAGCTGAACAGAATGATCCGAAACGGTGCTTTGCAATTTCCAAATTGTTGCTCAGCTGAGCCTTGTTACGTTGCCTTGGAGAGCAGATGGACAGGTGGTTGGTGGGGTCAACAGTGACCTTTGACCTCTTCCAGTGGTAGGGCTTGTAGTCCTCGTAGATGTTCTGCTCATCAGCTGTGGGCAAAGAAAGGTGAGATGCACATGCTCTTGGCTCTCCATTGTTTTGGAGGCCAGCCTGCTGAGGCACCGAAAAGTTGCCGCCACTTTCGTTTACTCATCCATCGTCTCACACAGGCAGCTGTCTATTTTTGCGCGCCCTGTGTGTTCTGTTTTGTCATTAGAGACATCGTTTTGTTTCATGGTCTGGCCTAGTTATTACTCCGGATCTCTCGGGAGATTTGCAGTGGGAACGTGCCACCAGTAGCGCAGTAGCACTGCCACCCATCTTATGGGAGCCAGTGATTAGAAAAGTCATGTCTGTTTCCCAACATTGTATGGCCTTCGTTTGCTGGTAACCTCAAACCACTTCCTTAGCCTGGCTGAGATCTATGAGCTCTATAATGGTGAGAGTTGGGTGGCGACTGGGGCTGAGCACATTTTTCCCACTGCGTTGGAGTAGCCTCGGCCCTGTGGCCGGGAGTTATTCGGCTGCCATACAGAGCATTGTATTTGCGTCCTGTGTATCACTTCCCTGCGAGATTGTGGATTGTTCGTGGGAACAATGATGTTTGGGGTTCTGAAAAGATTCATAAATCACTCACGTGGTAATATAAAGTACAGTGTTGTCTCCAGATAGATGGGGTGTAATGTTCTGATACGCCGCTTTTCCCAAGTTAAGGCAGAGCCCAGTGAGAAACAAAATGTCCTCTAAAATAGAACGTTACAGTGGCGTCGGAAGAGGCCTGAGATATATTAGGCTGCCACATCAATAGATTGATCAGCTTTGTTTTGCCATCCATCAAGCCTCTGTGTAGTGGAGTTTTGAAACTGTTCAGCAGTGGCGGAGACAGTCTCAGGAAGTGTGGGCCGACCGTGCAGAGTTGTCGAGCTTCTAGCTCACATCGCTGCAGTTGGAGACTTTGGGGTGAACTCTCCACCTGTGGGATGGGGCAGGATGGAGAGTGGAGGTGGGGGGAGAGTTTGAGTAGAGACAGCAGATGGAGACAAAGAGGTTGAGCTCTATTCTGTCTTTCCTTTCAGGCCTGCCTCTGTCCTCTGAAGTGCTATAGCGGTGGTGGGGGTGGGGGTGGGGGGGGCTCCTGATGTCTTTTACATGCACACAAACGCACACTCAAATTGTTTGGATTGGACTATAATAAAAACGCTCCTTAATTAATGTTTATTGCTCATTTGGTTACTTCTCCAACCCTTCAGTGCTCCAGTGCGCACAAGTGTCCCCACTGACTGTCTGCACAGAGAGCCCGTGCCCCTGTCAGGAAGCGTCGTCTGATTGTTTACGCAGTGAGGGCTTTGTTTGGTGGCTGGTGGGTTCAGTTACACCGGTTGCTACTTGATGTCATTACGGTCTTATCATTTACCCTAGTGATCTCGGGTTGTTCATGCTGAAGCAGTGCTGAGAACTCCATTAACCTGCGCATGCAAGTGAGGTGACGTGCTATATTGTGTGATGAGTGGGAATATTACATTTCTCTTGATGAAGCCAGGCCAATCTATGGCTGAAAGACAAGAAAAACACAAGTTTTAGCTTGGTTAACTTCAACCTTCGCCATTTGCTCTACAACGTCCTGAGTATTCAATAAAACAGTGGGTGGTACAGAAATATAATAGGCAAAATTGGTTCTAAGGTAGGAGTTTGTTCTAACAATATCAGTAGACTATAAATTAGCACAGATAGCACAACATACAAACACTACAAAACATGCTAGCATTAGCCCACTTAGCTGTAGAGCCAAGTCAGGTTTTAGTCATTTTTAAAGTGGATAAAAACACCGCATTCGCATGATCACCTCTTGTATGAGTAGGATTTTTAGGATATAAAAGAGAAGTACAAAAAGAATAGAAAGTACATTAGAATTAGCATTTAACCTCAATATAGCCTAGCGGCAAAACAACAGAACGTGTCTGTTTCCCCTTACGCTGTCTGTGGCACCATCTGCATCAGGTGACACTGCAGTAGCGACAAGCCGAATGAATGAATGAATGAACATTTACCAAATTCCAGTAGCGTGTGATGGTTGTAGTGAGACTTTTTGTGGGCGTGAAAAGATTTAGCACTGTTTTTGCTGAACCCAGAGCCGCTACGTGTTTAGGGTTTCTGAAAGGGACGGACATTATAACTATACCTCTCACTTCTAATGTAACGTCCTTCACTTTCCATCGCTCATGAAGACTTGTCATTGTGAACAATGGAATGTAACCTTAGCATTTAACCCAGCACACATGGAGCAGCGGGCAGCTATGAAAAGCCCCCGGGAGCGGTGTAGCAGGATGGAGCCTTGCTCAATGGTACCTCACTGGTGTCCCGGGTCGAGATCCTGCTACCTTCTGTTTAAAAGGGCAATGTCCTAACCACCTACACCACCACTCCTTACCACATCCCTTTCATGTAAAAAATCTGAAAGAAAAAGGTGTAATTGTGCTCTTTGAATTCACACAGCAATTGTTTCAGCTTGTTTCGGCTTCTGTGCAAATGCATATCTGAATACCAGTGTGGGTTTCTCCAAGTTAAACCTTTACCAGTGAGGTTAGTGGCTCTTTCTATGAAGGAGGAAAGACGTCCTCCGGTACAGCCACCATGCTGCCCTATGCATATCTCTGGTAGTCTGGCTTCAGTGTCAGAAACCACATAAGCAAGTCTGTTTGAGCTTATTTAACCCAATACAGGTTGAGGGTGTGTCATTACTGTATTTTGCCAAATGCTCACTGAATGGTAACTAACATGACTTTTTAGATTCTAGAGCAGGGGCGTCAAACTCCGGTCCTGGAGGGCCGGTGGTTTAGTGATTTCCCTTCTCAAACACCCCTGATTTAACTTGGAGTAAGTGAAAGTGACTGTTTGTCATTGTGTACACACTCAAGCACCACGACGAAATGTGACCTCTGCATTTAACCCACCTTGGAGCAGCGGGCAACTGCCAACAGCCCGGGGAGCAGTGTAGTAGGACAGTACTTTGCTCAAGGGTACCTAAGCAGTGCCCGGGACTCGAACCTGCGACCTTCAGGTCCCAAAGGCAGTGTCCTAACCACTAGACCACCACTGCCCACCACCTGCTAAGTGCCAGGTTTAGTGAGTGTGTCTGCGGAGGGGAACTACTAAAAAGTGCTGGACACCGGTCCTGCAAAGCCCGAGTTTGACACCCCTGCACTAGGGGCTTAAATCACAATCCGATTATTTTAGCCATTGATTCGGTCATTTACATGACCTTAAAGTTTGCAGTGAAGCGATTCGGTTTGACGGTTTTGATATTTAATTTGATTCGGTACTGGGGTCTTCAGTCCGTATGAAATATGCTCGTGTATGAACTCACACATGCAAACAGATTATAATGTGAGCTTTTTATTTTAAAAGGTCAAATGCAGCAGTGTAGTCACAAGCAAAAGCAACTTCTCAGTACAAAACCTTGCTCACAGTAAAATGAAGTAAAAGTTGTTGTGAAATGAATACGCATCAGTTTTATGTGTCGAATCGTGCGCTATTTTGGTCGATGCATCAAAACAGATTGATTCTGTTACACTCCTATTAGATACGTTCGCTTCATAGCTTTATTCAGTTCTAAAGCAAACCCCGAGCATGGCGTCACTAGATGTAATGGGGAAATTAGATTTTTGATGATTTAAATACGATTAAGCCAAACAAACATTGGCTTTGGTACTTTTAAAGAGCTTTGTTGCCGCTAACTGCTTCCATCTTTCCTCGCGCCTGTAGGCTCTGCAGGGGTTTAATTGCCACCTGCACTCCAGTCGCACACCCAGTGAGCATCTCTCTCCCAATGAATACACATTAGTAATATGGGCGGAGTGTGACTGCCTGGTGAGGATGGAGTGAAATGAGTGCTTTAAATCCTGGGAAGTTGTACAGCGCATGGTGGGAATTAAAAGGCCCCGATTGTAAATGGCAGCGTGACAGCAATTGAATTCCCGACAGCTGCCGGGGTCACCGCATTATAAACTGGGAGCTGATGGTAATTAGACTTTAAGCACCCAAAAGAACAAGGCCTGCCTCTCTATCCTTATTCACTTCTGAGCCTTTATTGCAAGGAGGGCCAGCGGAGCACTTTCATTTTGAGGTCCAGCATCCCCCTCTTGGCCCTATAATCTCTATCGTAATCCGTGTCACTGGTGATTCCCAGGGTCCCACAGGGCTTTTCCTACTGACCTATTGAGTGGCCCTGATAATGAGGAGCCCCCGCCATCTGTGCACGTGCCTTGAATCCCAGCACAGCTCTTGGGCTCTTGGAGCGGAGCTTGGAAAAAGCAGTGATCGCAGATCATTCTCTTCACGAGCGTATACGAGCATTCGAGCATAATGAGTCAACTTGGGTTATACGAACTGTTGACAAACTGCTTGACAACAAGCTCTGAAGATTCCATGCAGTCATTTCGGCCATATTGATGTGCTTGTTGAAATCATTATTGTCTTTTTTGACATGTTAAAGTCAAGTTCAGTCACGTAAGTGGAGAAATGCAGGCCTGGCAGCTAAACATTTCAAATATTTGTGAAAAAAAACTTTGTTTGTCTTTTTGCCTGTGTAGCTCATTATGCTGAGATGATGATGATGCCAGAACATTGGGAAACTCTGCTTTAGGCCCATCGGCTGAACCGTTTTGGCTGGTTGAGGGTGGAATTTGGCATACATCCTCTGATTTTATCCAAGTTTTATCAAAGGGTGTTTTTTTTTTTTTTTTACTCTGTTCAACCGTTCACAGCTTCTGACTAGCTCAGGAGAATATTCTGTATTTTTCAGAGGGTAATAACTTAAAACTAGAGATGCACTGGTCCACTTTTTCTCATTTTTGATCCAGTTTAGATATCTGAAATTGGGCGTTTGCCAATACCAATCCCATAACTCTTTTATTCTATTATGATCCCTCGTATTGTCCCTCCATCCATTTTCTAAATGGCTTCTTCCATTTCGGTCGCGGGGAAGCTGGAGCCAATCCCAGCTGACTACGGGCCTAAGGCGGGGTTCACCCAGGACAGGAGGCCAACCCGTCACAGTACTTGAGTATTATTATTATCAGTATTATTGTTGTTGGTATTATGTGTAAGGTTACATGCACATAGCTCCTCTTACTAAAAGAATCAAACATCTACAAAATGCGTTAAAACAAAACCAAACTGTAGATCATGCTTTGCTGTGCACTTGATTTTTTCAACTTGTGTCTTAAAAAAAATAAAATAAAAAGGAACCAAAATAGCTGGTCATCTTTTTTCCTCCCCGGTGAGTAGGGTTGCAAAGGGGTGGAAAATTCCCAGTAAATTTCCAGAAACTTTCCATTTTAGGTTGGGGAATTTTGGAAATATTACAAATTGGAGATTTTTAAAAGTGGGCAGCACAGCCAGTGGTTGTTATGTGAGGGTAGGTTTCCTCCTCTTGTGTCCAGGCCTCTTCGTGTTTGCAGCATTGTCCGTAACAAGTGCAAAAACTCATTAACGCTTTCAGCTCCTGCTTTCATGCTGATCGGAGAACATTAAAAAATCAAACCAGTTGCATACAACTAGCTAGCATACATTTAGCATATCTGGTTTAGCAGTTAGCTAGCTACTGTATAAACACATTTTGATTTAATAGTTGCTGGTTAAACCTTAACACCATAGATCAAATATTATATACCTCATGTCATCAAAACGTACTTGACTTTGTCGTCCCTGGGCTCAAATTGTGGGGATTCAATAGTCTCTATCTGTGCCGTGGGCTCAAAAAAGTAGCTTTAGTAGCTCAGAATTCTAGAAATCATTGTGCATGTGATGGAGGAATGTGCAGTGCATGTAGGGGGAGTGTCCTCTATAGCCCTGCTATAGTGTGTTATGTAAGAAATAGCATTGAAAATCAACTGTATTTGCTTTAAATCTGATTGTTTTAGCCAGGATTATACTACAATATATTTTCTATCAACTATATTTTGTTCCCAACTTTCAACTTTGAAAGCTTCCGGTTTATTCCCATTAATTCCAAGACATTCCCAATAATTCCCATAAATTCCTGTTAATTCCAATACATTTCCATGAATTCCCATAAATGACCGTTAATTCCCATGAAAAATTTTCCAACTTTGGAAATGAGTCTGTATCGATGCGACACACAAAAAATTGTGGACACATGTTCGCTTAACAATTAATTTGACTTCATTTTACTGTGAGCAGTGTTTTGCACTAAGACTCTGCTTTTGCTTTTGCTTGCACTGCTGTATTTGATCTTTAATAATAAATGTTCACATTATAATTAGTTTGCATGTGTGAGTTGATGAAAATGTAGCAGATTGTGAAATTTCATCATATTCCATACTGAATGCAGACCCCGGTATCCGAATTGAGCCGAATTGTAAGGTACTGAACAAGGATCATTGGATAAAATAAACGGATCAGATCAAATTGTGATGAAACTTGTGATTTACACCTCTGGTGGTTCGACGAGGACATTTAGTTCTTCTTTTCATTTTTTCAACAAATTTAGTCAGCCAACATTTGGGTTTCACAATGATTTATACATCGTGTGTGTGTGTGTGTGGGGGGGCTGGGGGCTGCCGCACAGCTTTATTTGTTTAGCAAGCATGACCATAGCATAAAAAAGTGCTGCCTCATCTTGCAGCAATGTTGTGGTCAGGTCAGGACTGATCCAGGACATGAAGTACACGTTTACAGCAGATAATGACACTCTCGCTCATCTTAAAGCTGTGCATAGACATTTGAACTGTCCACCTTGACAAGAGATGGATTTCAAGATGGGTCTGGACTTATCTCCCCGTACTGTCCTCAGTCAGCCCAAACCTCTCTTACCCCCAAACGTAACTGGTCACAAGTAAAGGAAGCTCATGAGCAACAGTTTGCATGGTCACCAAACATTGCTTGGTGACTTGCGTCTACTAGACGTGAAGTGAAAGTGACTCTTTGTCGCTGTGAACACACTCAAGCACCACAACGAACTGCAACCTCTGCATTTAACCCATCACACGTGCACACGTGGAGCAGCGGGCAGCTACCAACAGCGCCCGGGGAGCAGT
>JBBPDA010000152.1:7696918-7710537 GCA_037974385.1 Arnoldichthys spilopterus | reverse complement strand
TAAAGATGTGTATTTCTAACGTAGGTTAATGGAAGAACGGTTTAGACCAAGTGTGTTTTAAGCATTTCTATTGCTCTGCATCATGAAAGTGATCTGACAGCAGCATTTTTGTTACATTTCAATTGAGGATCATTCATTCAAAACTAGCCTTTTGTGTTGTTCAATATTTAATATACAATATTATACAGCTTGAAAATCATTGTGGAAGCATCTACAGCAGGGGTGCCCAATTCTGTGTATGGAGGTCCTGTATCTGGCAAAGACTGGTTGTTTCTTCTCCTCTAACACACTCACTAAACCTGCCAATGGACAGACGAGGTGAACCAGGTGTGTTTGAACAGGGAAATCACTAAATTGTGCTGGCCCTCCAGGACCAGAGTTGGGCACCCTTGATCTACAGCTTTGTCCATCACCCTGTACAGTATATTTTCTTTACATTTTATAACTATATGTTAGTTTACACCTGTGCCGTTCCGGTGTAGTAGTATTTTTAAATGATTTAATGGGTTATACTGCTGCTGATAATTCCCTACCCAGATAAGCACGCCAGGCTACACCAACCAGGGTTAGTCCCTGGGAAAGACTCCTAACGGTAACGTTCACCTATATCTACAAAATGATTCAACTGTACGTTGCTCTGGATAAGCGCCAAATATAAATTTAATCTTCAACAAACTGCTGAACGAAAACAGTGAGTTCAGCCTTCGGTGGTGTAGTGTACATTGCCCTTGTTAATATGTAAGTAAATGATGAGTATAGATCCCTGTACTAATGCAGAGAAGCTAGCAACTGATAGTCAAGCTGTTGTGGAGTATGTAGGAAGGAGGAGGGGAGAGGCTGTTCCACTGAAACTGAATGTTGACAGGGAAGCCAGGGCACACTGCCAGTAATTAATTCTTGCAAACTGTGCATAACGACACTGCAAGTGTCAAGGGACTGTCATACCTGCTTATTATTTTCTAGCAATGTTAACCATCCAAACTTTGCCCGCGGCATGAAATCTGTCTGTAGTCTTTTTATAGTTGGAGAAGGGCTTACCATCTGTCAATCGCTCCTAAGCATAATTTATTATTTACTTATTTTCGCTGATTGTCGCGCATTTATTTGGACTTGAATCATCATTCACAGCTTTAACTACTTTACCTCCTTGGTGTTTCCTTGACTATAGCTTGTCTATGTGTGGGAGTTAATGGCTTTGACTGTGGGTGGGCTGAAGGCTGCTCTCTCTTTCCCTCCTTCACATACCATCTGACTATTCGGGACTGCGGGCCTCGCCCTCACTGAATGACATGGAAGTGATCATTTAGTGTTTTGCCAACCGTAAATCACATCTTCGAGTCCTCATGACATGCCTTGTGTGTTTTGCGCGTCTCATCGGAGGATCACCTCTGAGCCCATGGCTCAAGGATCGCCCACACTAAAAAGCTCTTGGTAAGCTTAGCTCTGCAGTTTCCCTTCAGCCTGGGTGCCAAGTCTTTGTGGTAGGGACCACCGCACCGAAAGCAGATTGATCAGATTTATGAATGAAGTGATTGCTTTTGGTAGGGTAGGGTTCTCGGGGTAAGCTGTCCCTGGCTTGGTTGCTGAAGATCCGGAGGCACATTTCCTTGGAAGAGGTGTATTTTGTCAGTCTTCACTTCCATCCACCTACTGCATTCCTCAAAAATTCTATAGCACGAACGGTGCTGCTTTGGAGGACTTGTTGCCAGGGAACGAGATGGCAACAGGTCACAGAACACCCCCTCACGGTGTTGTTCAATGAGATGCATGTCTTCCCGTCTGCTTGGCTGCTCCATGTCAGTGAAAGCATCTGCTAACCTCCAGCGACCTCCAGAACAAATGCTTTGTTCTCTTCCTGGTAGCCGAGTATGTATTCTTACATAAGCTCACATATCATTTCCCCCTGCACGTTCCTCAGGTTCATTTTAGCTTATTTGGCAAGTGATCACACCTTCTGATCCCTAATTAGAAGCGACAAACTTTGGGCGCCAACGCAAACCGATGGGATCTGATCATCACCTCCTCCATGAAAGTTTTCTCCCATGTAAATGAAGGTATGATGATGAAATAGTGATGAGCTGTGCTCGCACACCACAGCCCACAAAGCTGGGCGGGGCCATTGTTGTGCACTTTCATGTGTAATCCGACACGTGGACCACTTACAGCTTGTCCATTGTGCTCCAGCGTGAAAGGCCATCTGTGCGACCGGCCATGGGTGGCCGCCCCTTTTCTCCTGGCACTCCCAGGTGTGACCGGGCCTTTGAAGTGCACGGAGCATTGTGCCCACCGCTGGAGTTGTGACCTGCACAGACAAAAAGAGAGAGGACACATAATATGATTCCACCACACTGTCCATCTGTATGCAAATGAGAAGAGGGTGCCTGCACAGGGGGGAGAGGGGAACCTGAGCCGGCTGCCCCACTCACTGTCCTGTTGGACATGTTTTGCCTCTGTGATGAGTGTAAACTGAAAGTGGCTGGTCAGAGGGTTCTGTTAAGACATGATCTTGGTTGTGGGCGATTTTCCCTTGAGCAAGAACCCCGTAGTTGCCATTCTGGCTTTGGTAGTTTTCTCAGCACTGACCTTAAGGCTTGTTGATTACGTTCCCATTGCCAATTTTGCCTTTAAGTGCAAACATCTGAAATCACTGTAGCAGATTCTCAGCCCAGCTTGAGTTCTCTGATGGCTCCAGCTCTGTTGTAGTGGTGGTACTTTGTAGGATGAGGGGGATTATCCAGGCCCTGATTTAGAGTGGGATGAAGAACCTGCTGTGAGAACACAGGCTCCTCTTTGCTTATCTGTAGAGGCTGCAGATATTTATGAGGTATCTCAAACCCTCCTTCCCTTCACCACTCTGTCCTAGAGAGGCCACCGCTCTCTTCCTGTCTCTTAGTCTTTTAGCACAGAGTCTGAAGTGCAAAGAGGGCACCGATTCGGCGTTCACTGCATACCCTTTGACTCACTGAACCTTCTCTGAACCGTGGGACGGATGTGAGGCTTGGAATGGATTAGGATAAAAACAAGCAGAGCAAACAGGGGAGCCATCATCCCGACTCTGTTGTAGGATATCCTGGATGACTCTGTGGCGTTGCTGTTTCTGGGACAGCCAAAACATGTGGCGTTTGATACGCGCGGCTCAGAAGCTGTGGCTACTTGAGGCCAACGTGATGTCATTCACCGGACGGACGTCCTCTCCTGCCAAACTTAGCTGTGCTCGGTTTGCAACAAAAAAAAATGCTCGGATAGATAAAAATTCTACAGTCTCCTTTGGGAGGCGTAGATATGACATAAGTTACAGAAGATAAAAATCAACCGAGAATGATGCAGATAAAAAAAAAAAAACACCCACACAGTTTCATCTTGTTGTGATTCTTGTTGGGTTATCTTATAAAGAGTATACATCATGTAGTTTGTTTACTTTGCATCTCTCAGCTTAAGGATAAATTGCACAAAATGAAATGAAAAATACAGAGAGTGACTTTTGGGAAATGAGAAATGAGAATGACGTGTTTACAATAACTACATTAGATTATATTCATTGTATAATAAGCGCTGTGTTTGCTAAATCTCTCTTGAATTAATGGGATGATAATAAGGGGCTCATCACTCGCTCTGCTAAATGCATTTGTTATTGACACACAATAGCATAGGCATGTCTCTGCCTCTCTCCTCTTCACCGTGCCACATGAAATGGAAACGAAGTGGCTCTTCTGGTGTAGCGTGGCTCATAAACATTTTCAAGTAGGGCCAATTACACATTACCTGCACAGTCCATTAACATTGGACAATTACGTCTGCTTCCCATCAAGCATGCCATAGCAGGATTAGAGAATATGTTCTCAAAGCCAACACAGTAGCACTAATTAGGATTTAGGAAATATATGAATCCATGGTTTATTCACATGCGTGAGTATCATTCAGAGTATTGTTAAACACGTTGTCTCAAGAAGACACAACATAAAAGATAAAATGATACTTTCCATAATTAATGCTAAAATTGTTCAAAGGGAAACTCCTAAATGTACCTTACCTTACTCAGACATATTCTTAGACAGGCTGCTCCGAGCCATGGGATTGTCCTTTCCTGCCACTGGTGTCAAGGTTGATTGGGCCCATTGTAAAAGCCCTAATTGTAAAGATTATTGTGTGGGGCTATCTGCACCTGCTCCTGCGGAGGGAAAACGGGAGGGAATGGCCAGGGGTGTGCCAGAGTGCATCAGAGTACAATTTAACTTGCTCTAGCTCTCCAAGCACAATCCGCCAGCTGATCTGCTCGTGCTTGTTTCTGTTCCAGAACAGTCCGACACCTCTTCAGCCCTTTCAGGCACGATGCGGTGTGATTTAAGTGAGATTCTCAAATTGCAGTACAGAGGCGGTGTACACTTAAAAATAAAGGTGCCAAAAAGACCTTTCAATACATGAGTGTGAAGAACCTTCTTAAAGTTCCAGTCCATGTAATCCAGGAATGTAAACGTTCTATACTGCATTTTTTTCTTAGAAACTTAGCATTATGTAAAGGTGTTTTTTTTTTTATTTTGAGGGACTTTGCATTCACAGATCGTATTTACAAAGCTGGTTCCTCAAAGACTTCTGTATAGGACCTTCAGAAAATTGAATAGGCTTCTTTCAGGGTTTCACTCCAAAAAACCTTTTTAGCACCCTTATTTTTAAGTGTCTGCCACTTCTTTATGAAGTTATTCCCTTTGAATACATAGTAAGAATCTTTTTTTTACTCTTTTACTTTGTCTTCTCTCAGTAGGAAACTTTTTCATCACTGCAAAACTTTTATCACTGCTAAGTTAAAGTGTATCTAATAACCAAGCAGGAACTGGATGTCATTAAATATAAATATGGAGTATAAAGAGGTTAAGTGTCTTTATTCAGTCTGTGTTGTATTATAAAAAGGCAGTATTCAGAATATACAGAACTGTCTTACATACATACACTGTCAGACAAAAACAGTACCGTGCAGGTACATTTTTTGTTCCTCAAGGTACATACAATGTAAATATAGTCTCAGAAGAGAGATTGTAGATTGTACATTTTCCCAGGGGAAGATCTGTACCTTTTCATAACTCAGTGTTTTAAAGCAGGAAAGTAAAACTGAAAACCTGGCGTCAGTGCAGCTTATAAAACAGACCTGCTGATTGAGTAAGACTGAGTAGTTTTGCTCCCTAACTGAAGGTACCGAAGGCGTACCCTTGAGGGTATCACCCCACTGATGGTGTGGTACCATTTTACTGAGAGTTTATGCAAAAACTAAGGCCATTTATCTCAGAGGCGAGTGTCTTTCTGCCAGCAAAACACAGGTAACACAGAATGAACACGAAACAACAAGAAGGCAGTAAAAAGTTGTTTTCCTTCTAAAAAAGTAGGTAATATTTTGTAAGCTGGTTAGATTCCAGATCCACACCTCCAGCCATTGCATACATGTCTGAAAGACAGTAAGACTGTAGTGTAATATTGTTCCTCCATGAGGAGAGGTCTAGAAATGGTTAAGCCAGTACATTGACACACACAAAATCTCTGATTACTAAATTACATATTTGTATTTATTTAAATATTAATGCTTTCTGAGGAAAACTGAGGACTTACTGTCCAGCTAAACAACTTTAAATATAGACTTTTTTTGATATAGACCATATTGTCTTTTCACTGCTTCTGCTAAATGTAACACAGACAAGAAAAGAAATTGAGGGAAAAATAATTAAAGCTTGATTTTTAGTTTAGCAAAACATCAATTACTTCAGATTTGTAAATTCGATTAGCAAAGGCATGTTTGGAGCCCAAATTTCGCATTAGTTAGGGTAACACTGCTAAAAAAAAAGACTTTCCATAAATACATTATCTCAACACACGCCAATCACATTCAGCTCTTCAGTAAGGCAGACACGATTTAGGATCCAGTATGGCTTACTGTGCAGGGAAGGAACAAAAGTTCACAGTATAGTTAAACGCTGTGGGCAGCCTCTTTACACAGCATCTCAGGAGGAAGAGTAATAATCTTCTGTCAGTTTTTAAGTCAATGAACATCACAGATACAGGATCATCTGAACCTCTCCATCACTGATGTTGTCTATACAGACTGCCCACAGCTTTCAGCTCACAGTTAATCATACCATGGCCTAAACCATGTCAAAGTTTGTGCCTCCCAAATGAAGACCTGTGTGCTCTTTGAGCAGCGTAAGGGAAGCTTTGGGATGTGTTCATCAAGTAACTGACGATTGACTATTGACTTCTAGTGTTTGTTAGCAACATTTAGTGCTCCAGAACTATACAGAAGTAAAATTTAGACTCTACACATCTTGGCTGGTCAACTTAATCTACATGAAATATTTTTTGGCTCCTGTAACCATTTTAAAATGAGTGCACAATGTGTAGACAGACTCTGAAGAGGAACGGGGTTTTCAGGCACAGATTTAAAGCCAGTGAGGTTTATTCTGATCATTTATTGTCAGACTAAGCTAAGAGTTACTGAACTTTAATGTCATGACAACCATGGCATTTACCTCTTATCAGTGTTTGTTACCTGTTCGTGTAATTGTAGTAAAAGTTGAAAAACAATCAGTGGAGAGAATGAAAAGTTATATGGTAGAATTTAGAGAGCAGACTCTATCAGAGCAGGATCCTTAATCGTGGTCTCTTGGAGCATGCTCCTCAAGTCAAAGTCATTAGTTTTGAAAAATGTTCAGTTCTTCAGGTTCAGTTCACCACTGTTTTTCACACAGCCAAATGTGATTAAAGCAGGGTTTTACTGTACTGCTGGTGGGCTTCTGAAATATGTTTCCAATAGCACAGTCCCACTTCTCCGCACAGCCTGTCCAGCTTTACCCGAAGATGTAGTTCAATTGGAGCCTAACAGTGTTCAATAAAGCTGTAAAACACAGAGGAGTCTTGTAACACAAAAAAATATTAGTTTTTAAAGGTGTATTGTTTTTATCAGGGTTCTTTATAAAAAAACGTTTTGCTTGGTTTATGAGGCAGGCAGCAGTGCTGCTTGAGGGACTGTGGGGAGTCAAAAAAGGGTGAGAATTTTAGAGCATTCAAATGATACGTAAATTTTATTACGAAACGTATTAAAAGAAGACGTAGAAAACCGGCTAACCAGCCACCGGTAAAGGCAAAAACAAGGCAAACTAAGTAAAAACTACATAAGCAAAGTTTTCTGTGTGCTAAATGTATTGTGGATTTGTGACTTTCTGTGCTGTAATGGATACATTGAAAGCAGAATCTTCAGTATTTGTCCATCATGACTTTTTTTTTTTTAAAGACTTAGCCCAACCGCTCTAACCAGCCCCTATTCGTGATCTGTGGCAGATCCAATCTCCGGGCCAGTCCCAACACTTTTTCTTGAATGAGAGTGAAAGTGAAGCATTCCAGTGAATTACCTCGTTTCAAAACTACTGACTTTCAGTGATGACGATGATGCAATCTGGCTGTAACTTCAATACTTTTATTTATCGCTTTCTTTACTATGGCTGACTTTGTATGTGCACTCATTAAATGCACCCCCCCCCCCCACACACACACACACACACTCACACACAAAATGTGTTGGGGGGTGGGGGGGCATGCACTGTCCTAAGATGAATCCGTTTGTCCTTTGTGAACTTTTGGGCTGGTAGGAAGCCACATTTCCGCAGAGATAAGGAAGCACAGGCAGAGATGAGGGTGCGAGGAGCCCCAGCTCTGTCAGGTGCTGATTGCCCTCATGTTCTGCTCCAATGAAAATATGCACCTCTTTTCCCAAACAAGGGTTGAGGGGGACAAAAGCTGTAGACACTAATGGAGATTTAAATATGTTGCAGTTCAGTCAATTCGACCAGTAGTTTAACGCCGTTCAAGCAACCCTGCTCAGGCCGAACCATCAAATGAGTGTGTTCCCCTGAAGCTGTTCTGAAGCCGGTTGAAAATAAGAGGAAATCAAAGGAGGAAGCCGTCATGGACATTAGAACGTTGATATCATTTACAACAGAGGAAACTTCCTCACAAGAACCTTTTGTCACTTATTATCATAGTAAAGTGTGAATGATTGACTTGTTGATACAGGTTCACTCAAGAACATGAAGAGTAAGATTCCTCAGCAGGTAAGCTGTCACATCCTCATTCTTACACTTGCAGGGAAAGAAAGAACGTGGGTGCTTATACACTTTGCCTAGGTGTAATAGTCTGTCTAACTGACCTACCCACCAAATTACAGTGTGATAGCCTGTGTTTAGGTCTCATGATAGGCCTGTGCTATTGATGCTCATGAGGGATGGGAGAAAACCTGACACTTAATGCTTTCATCATGTAGACGTTACACGTAGTAAACGTGACTGTCGTTTACAATGGCAGTGTGTGAACCACCCCAGGCTTTGTGCCAAAGACCCAAACCGGATTTGTGATGAGTCAGGTTTGGGCAGTAAGGTTCAGCTAAAGTTAGGCTTGAAGAATGCATGAGTCCCTTTATGAGCTACCATGAGCTACACTGTGCCTAGAGACCTGCATTTAAAATCAAGGGCATTAATAAGGGGTTTGTCCCTCTCTACTTCAGACACTACTCTAACGGGAAGATTTTTCATTACATGTTGGAACATTACTGTGAGGATTTGATAGTATTCAGTCACAAGAGCATTAGCTGAGTCTGGTACTGATGTTGCATGATTAGTTGTGGGTCACAAACAGCTCTCCAACTCATCCAAAAAGCATTTGAAGGTGTGGAATGTAGGCTGAAGGAGGGGGTGGGGTGCGTTTTCGCGGCACATGTCGTATCCTATGCTTTTAAAAAAATGTAAAATCAAAAAAAGTGCTGTTTTTAAGTTTGTCCTCTGTAGAGGATACATTCACTTATTTTCAACAAAATGTCATTTGACCAAAGTGGGTTTTTTTTAAACATGCACCTGCCCAAAATATGCAAACATCATAGTCATCTATGTTAATAGTTTAAATACATTGATCACAGCAGTGAGTGTCTTTCTGCAGCAAAACCCCAAGTGAACATTAGAATAATTGCAAACAAACAGGAAACGAATGAAGAATTGTTTGTAAAAAGCAGTTGATGATGTGAAAGCTCGTTAGAAGACACAGGTTTGGCTCCAGATTTCTTCTCCAAGCCTCTAGTCACTGCATATACTGTATATGTGTGAGATTCCATCAGCGTCTGATTTCATCTAACGAAGGACTGATTGAGCCCAAACCAGTGATAAAAACTACAAGTAAAACTGGGCATACACTAGGAGACGTCTGGGAATGGACAAACCCAACAAATAGGCACATAAAGTCACAAAAACACTCACAGTCCAGAGAAACAGCTTTCAAAGATGATTTTTCCAGATTTTTCCACAAACTGTATGTGTGCATAACAGCAGTGGGTGCACCATAGTACATGAATTTACTGGGGTGCGAGGAGACTTTTGGATATACTGCATCTCTTGTAGATTTACTGATGTAGTTAATGCTCAGGATCATCATAGCTGCTCTCTCTGTGGCGTTCAAACACTGTGTGTCTTTCTTTCCTTCCTTTTTACTTCTCTTCCAGTCTCAGGCCCATGCTATTTTCCCTCTTACATCATACTGTTTAATGAGTGCTACCTTCTGCTCTTCCTCGGCCTAATGTCAGTATTGCTAAACTGACCCACTGAGTTGCAGCCTTTCATAGTGAAACACAAGTTTGAAGCAGCCGTGTGAAGCCAGGACGTCCCTTCGAGCAGCAATGAGTAATGATGGAGGTTACTAGAATGATTTTTAAGCCATGGAGGGAAACGGAACAGGAGATAATGATGGGCTTGGTGAAACAGGAGAGCAGGTGCGCACATCTAGCAGCTGTAGGTTGGAAGTGTCGGGTGATATTTGCATTAATAAATCGTGACCGTTGGGAGGCCTCCTCATATCAATTTTAATTTCCTGCGAGCTTGGTTTACTGTAGAGTCAATCGCAGACCCATCACTATGGAAACGAGGCTCCCCTGCAGCAAATATTGCGGGATATATACAAGATGAACGATTCGACAAATTGATTTGCGAGATGTCAGTAAGTACAAAGGTGTTCCTTTATATACAATAAGCCTTTAGCATATGCTCTCATTATCATCCTCTCAATAGCCATCACAGCTGCCCCGTACAGCGGTAGCCTTGCTGTTAGCTGTGGACAATGTGTGAGAGGTTTTAAAGTGGGTCAAGGCGATGATTAAAGATAAAAGGGAATAACTCTGCTGGCTATACGTTTATGTGTGAGGCCTCCGAGGGAAAACCATGAAATATGGATGAGGAGAGGCATCCACTTTACCTTTCCCCAGAGCCACCTCCCCCACCTCCGTCTCTGTCCATCACTCCTCCCCCCTCCATCATCCTGCTCAAACACCACTGTGAGCACACACAACTCTTGCCTCTTCCATCCAAGCTATCAGGCTGGAGCAGGATGCTGTGACAGCATGTGAAACGGTATGGTAGAAGTGGCTGCTTTGGCTTATTTACGCCATATTTAGTACCGTGATGTTTGACCGGGCAAAAAAAAAAATGTCAAGGTGCTGAGATAAAGGAGGCCTGTTCAACCAGACTGCCTGAGGCTCAGGATTACTTTCATTTCCCTAAATGTAAATGCTGGTGGCACACATAGTAGTACGCGCAGGACGATTGACGGATAACGTAAACCCAACTGACAAACAGCAGGTTTATAGGCTGGAATAAGCACATTCTTGAAACAGATCAGGTCAGATTCCTCCAAAAAACTACTTCTACTGGATTCTGCACATCGTCCCATTGGAACTTTTTGCCGAAATAGCAAAACTGATGCTACATTTGAAAAAAGTCCAGAATTGCATAAAACTTACAAAAAAAAGTCACATAATGTTAATTGATGTAATGATGTAAATAATGCAATATTGACAAAAATGTAAGATTATTACATTATTACATATTATAAATTACCTTATTATTCGATGAGGACGACATGGCAAGTCCAAATTAAATACCCCCAAGATTCTCGGTAAAGACAATGAATGAAGTAGTCAGTGTATGCAGAAATGCTGCAGCTCTCAACCTTCACTAGCTCTGATGCTTGCGCTATGGCGTGAACGGGCGATAGAGGGCGCGCTAACCTTCATCAACTCCTAACACCAAGCATGTAGAGACTCACCTACGGTGAGAAACGTTTAATGCTTAAGATAATAAAAAAAAAACTAAATTGCAAAAAGAAAACTTTGAATCAGATAAAATAGAAATTGTGATGAATATGTGCCCCTCTTCGTGTCCATGTTTGCGATATAAAGTGAGAATATGTTCAGAAACCGATGCATCAGGAGTTTGTGAGGGAAGAAAACACCCAACTGCAAAAAAACGGAGTCGAACTGCAGTGTCTGTGTATGAACTATTTAAGCACACAACTCATTTGTCACCACAGACACCTCGTTATTGGCTTAAAGATGACACCTAACTATAAAGTAAACACTTGCCCATAATTGTGAAACGTTGCACCTTCGCGGTGACACGGGCAACGTTAAGTTTTCTCGGCAGGGCCCACCCCTGCGCTGTGATTGGCCTCAGGGCGGTGGGAAGGCGGCTCCTGCTTGGTTCGTCCGGCTGTCAATCAGGCGACCCGTTCTCAGGCGTGCGGTGGCTGGGAATCATATCATTTGCCGTGGAGTGATCTGACGGAGGGAGTGGGAGCGAGCAGAGGGCTGGAGCAGCACCGCGCTACACCGCGCTCGCCAAATTCTGATTTTTGCATGTCAGGAGCGGAGGAGCCTGTCGCCGGTCATCGGCCGTTTCACCTCTTTTTGCTGGTTCCATACTAAGCGGCGGGCATGTGGGATTGGGCGAGGATAGCGGGGTGGCTCTCTGTGGCGTGCCTGCTGCTGACGATGTGGACGGAGGTGAGCGCGTTTGTCATTAGCGATCGTTCTTCTGTGTGTGATGAGCGAAGTGAGCTCGATACGAAGCCCGGCGCCCACGGAGCTGCGCGTTTGCTTATTTCGCTCGTAGTAGCCGCTAATTGAACCGCGCAGCCAGTCATTTCGGAGCATGTGATCGACTGTCAAGGTTCAGAGGGGGGGTTTCGCGATTACCGGCCCATACCTCGGGGGGAATAGTGATCCTATGTGAGAGAGTTAGCTGTGTAGTAGTTTGTTGGGTCACACTGCTCCTGCAAGGGAGTGAAATGCACATCATCCCCCTGCAACAATTAGCTTGATCTCCAATCTTGCCCCCCTCTCCCCCCAAAAAAAAATTAGCTGCGAGATTTGCATGCACGACTTCCAGGGTCGATTGCACCCGTGTCAGTGAAAAGTGGAGGGTTGTTGGGCGGTGGAACAGACCTGTTTTTGTTTCACTTTAGTAATGCATGTCTTTTTTTTGGGACCCCTTTTTGATCGTGTTATTTTTAGGTGGGCCACTCTTCAGGCTATTTCGAGCTGCAGCTGATGACCGTGGAGAATGTAAACGGCGAGTTGTGGGACGGGGAATGCTGCGACGGCGCGCGGAGCTCGCAGGAGCAGCGCTGCACGCGGGACGAGTGCGACACGTACTTCAGAGTGTGCCTGAAGGAGTATCAGAGCGAGGTGACCACCGCGGGCCAGTGCACGTTCGGTACCGGATCTACCGCCGTCCTGGGTGGAAATATTTTTTCTTTTAAGGGCGCCAAGAACAACCCGAACAAGATCAGCGACGCGGGGAAGATCGTCATCCCCTTCCAGTTCGCCTGGCCGGTAAGTGCAACACCCCCCCCCCCCCTTCCTTTTCATCTGTGGCCCCTCTTGATCATTAGCTGATGGGAGCTGGCTGTCCCGAGAGCGCGCGCTGCTTCCGAACTCGGGGCGGATCCGGTTACAGTGCTGACCCACTGATGCAGAGGGGTTGTTGTTTGGGGGGGGGGGGGGGGCTCAGGCTGTTTTGGACTGTTGAGCTGGGGGAGAGATGGGAGCTTCAGGGGGAACCACTACAGACAGAGTCGTGCCAAGGAGAGAGCAGAGGGCATATGTGGCAGCGGTTCACCCATCGCATGTGTATTAATTGCGTGTGTGTGGGGTGGTGGTGGTGGTGGTGGTGGTCGTCGTCGTCATCATCATTATCATCCAGCTCCTCTTCCCTCACTGAGCATAGAAGTGCATGTAAGGTGACTGCTGGAAGCCCCCCGCCTCCTGCTGCTGCTGCAAGGTGCTTGTTTTACTGCAGAGAGAGCAAGCGTGTGTGTGTGTGTGTGTGTTTGTGTGTGTCTTTCTCCTCTGTCCCCCTCCATTTATGATTTCTGCCCACCTTTCTGCACTAGCACAAAAAAAAAAAATCAACTTTATTATTCGTCTGTGAGTCGACACTCCCAGACATCGCCTGCCCTTGTGCATCAGCGTGTTCTGCCTGATCTCTGGATGCGGTCCCTGGCAGGTACCGTGCATGGGACGCAACTGCTGATGTCTGTATCGGGTGTCAGATGAGAGAGGTGTTGTATGCGGCCGGTGTGTGTCGCACCTTGAAACAACAAAAAAGATGTTGTGTAGTATTGACTGTCAGCTCTGGACTGGCGCCCAGACGTACTGAGAAGCTCACCTGGAGGCGCTCGGCTGTGCCTGATAGCACTGCCTTTGAGCAAACTGTTTACGGCAACCAAACACCTTTCCTTTCATACAGCTGCACCACTTGTCTCTCTCT
>JBBPDA010000152.1:7674700-7686326 GCA_037974385.1 Arnoldichthys spilopterus | reverse complement strand
GTGTGTGTGTGTGTGTGTGTGTGTGTGTGTGTGTGTGTGTGTGTGTGTGTGTGTGTGTGTGTGTGTGTGTTGCAGGTTAGCAGTGCAGCACAGGAGGCTTTTGAAGCGATGAGATCCCTGATGAGAGGTCTCTGGGGTCAGCCAGAGCCTCACTCCCTACAGCCCCCTCTAATTTCAGCCTTGCCCTAAAATCCCCCCCTCCACACTGCCCAACCCCCTACCGTGGGAAGCTGCACCTGTGGGCCACCCCACCACACACAAAAACAACACACACACACACGCATGCATGACTTAGTGACTTTGTCCTTCTTCATAGCCTCTATCATAGTCTCAGTGCAAAGTATAGCAGCATTAGTCCAGCTGACCGCGCAGTGCAGGTTTAGCACAGGGCCTCTGTCCCTGGCTGCTGACATCCCACTACGTATGCCATTAACCTCTGAATCGACAATATTAACGATTAGCTGACAATGATTAGTCATCAACATTGATTATGAGGGGAAAAAGTTCTTTTTTTCTGGTTCTGTTCCTGGAGGAACCCATGGACTCATTTTAGTGTAATGTTCCTGCTCTGACACACCTGATGCAACTCTATCCACCTAATTAGCTAATTGACCAGACTTACCAGAGTTGAAGGAGGAGAGCTAGAGCAGGGAAAATGCTAAAACCACTCTGATAGACTAGTACATTGCAGGAAGCACTGGTGACAATATTGCTTCTGTTTTTATTGTTGCATATAAGAGAAAAGTGCTTGTGACAAGTGGAAATTTGAATGAGGGCTGTGTTTTGATGGGAAACCACCAAAGCCACAATGTTCGCTGATTAGTTGAATTAGTGGTTGCTGGATGAATCAAATCTAAGGATATTTTATTCCTGTCATGATAGAAAGGCTTGATGACACATTAGCTGCTGGTGGTTGCTAGTGCGAATGGAACTCTTTCCTGTAATCCCAGCTCAGATGGGGCTGCAGAGGCAGAGGGGGGCCACGGTGTGAGAGATTGGACTAAGCCTTGGGCACATCTATACCAGCAGGTCTTTAGCTGGTTCTCAGCCTGGTTCTCAGCGTGTATATATATCCTCATTATCAGTCTCGCTAATCAGGAGGGTGATGAAGTGCGCAGACTTGTAGAAATTGCTCCTTTTAAAACGGCGCGAGGTGACATGGCATTGCTAACGCGTCTGCAGGGGCATCTATTTTGGGGTACGTGTGAGTCGCTGCAGGAATGTTGCTGGACGGTCCAGAGTCTCAGGGGTTTGGATGGAGGTCTTTGTTCAGTGGTCACCTCCCCCACTGCCTTTATCCCCATCCAGCCATTTGGGCAGCTGTCACATAATCCAGCTAATCAGAGACAGGGTGTGTGGGAACAGGACCATTCTCCGCACTACTGTCTCACACACTCTGACTTTGCCACCTTTCCAGTGATGGCAGCTCTCCTTGGTGCCACCACATGCATTGGGAAGAGATCCAGGGCACGACCCAGCACATTCACAAGCATCCATCAATGCTTACCAGTAAAAGACTCCGCTAATATATACGCACACACAGACACACACACAGACAGGGCGGCCAACCCACAAGTTGGGGGATGGGTTGAGAGGTCAGAAGCCCCACTGCATGTCGTGGGATGATGCACGTCCATGTGAAATAATCCATCTTTTTAAGACGCATCTGTTGTGTGTCTGCATGGATGTGTGGCCAGAAGCCCCCCTCCCCCCCCCCCACTACCACCCAGACAGGCCAGCCACTGCTGTTAATCCCACACTGCATCATCCACACCAGCCAGGGGGTCCTCCCATGTCCCAGGAGTACAAACACAAGCATAAACTGCCTTCCTCCCCTCTTGAGGGCTCCTCCCATCCCACCTCTGGAGATGAAAAATAAGTGTGTGTGGGTGTGTGTGGGCGAGAGCGTGAGTGCACGTGCGTGTGGGCGAGGAGGGCCTTCTGGGTTTTGCAAACATGCATAAACCTTTTGTAATACATTCTTACAAAACAGGTTCTTCAAGGGTTCTCAGGAAATGGTTAATTTGTGTTGCATTCAAATTATGCCACACACAGTTCTGATCGGTTATATTCTGCATAGAATTATTAATAATTTGATACACAGGTTCGGGACATCCCTAATTAATGATGCTTGACGTTGGAGGTCGGAAGTACCAGAGGATTGTTATCTGATGTGCAGTGTCGGGTCATGACAGTAGTGGTGGCCAATGTCGCATGTGCATGCAGTTAACTCTGATGCAACGTTTGGCATTTCCAGTCCATACGCGGCTTTAGAAAAGCAATGCACTGTACAGCTAGCTTATAGTGTGCGTCAACGTCGGACACAACACTCCTAAACATACAGTATATGCTCCTGCTTTCACATAATGCAGTTTTAGACTGGAGGGAATAGTTCTTAGAACTCTTGGATCGAGCTCCCTTTTTAGTGTGTCCACACTGTAAGAACTGAGGGCCAGATTCAGGGCAGGTCCTTTCGCACACTAGAACAGAGGTTCTCAAATCTGGACCTTGATTCCATATTCCGGTCCTGGATTTTGTTATCACCAGTATATATGACTCTAGGTGGCTAATCAATTATATCAATAGTTCAGTAACTACTGATTATAACAAAATCCAGGAGTGGAACGTGGACTCAAGGTCCAGATTTGAGTGATGTAAGTGTGGTGATCACAACCTTGTGAAAAACAAATGGACACTGGACCAACATTGCTCATTGTCAGAATCAAGACATTTTTGCCTGTGAAAGTTGTTTTGGAGATATGTTTTGTAATCCACAATCAGCTCCAGTGCGCACACACACACACACAACCATGATATTCCTGAAGACCACTTTAGTAAACCTTCTACAGCTAAGCAATGCTTCTTTTGGGACAGCTGATGTTTGGTCAAGAGATATTGGCTGCTTAGTGTGTTTTTGTGTGTGTGAGAGATTAGCACATAGCTTCACTTCTAGCATGTGCTAGAACCCTTGTCATTAAGAGTGTAGACATTGTCCACCACACACCGGTGAAAACCATGTTTCTTCTCATACACACAGAAGGTTTTCATTGTTGAAAAAGGGGCAAGCACAAAACCCGTAATGCCAAGCAGCCTCTGTGTTTTGCAGTAAGCTGTGCACATGGATCAGTCACCCATGAAACAACTGTTTTGGTCTTGTGGAGGTGAGCCATCAAAGCTGCAGAAGGCACTTTGTCCCTTGATTAAAGAGCACAGCAACACGGTGCAGCTTCTCTTTGGTCCGTCCTTTCAGACAGGCTTACCACGCCTTCTCCCACGGTCTCATTTGTTTATTGGAGCTTAGTTCCATTTGAGCACTGAGCCCTTTGAATATGGTTTCCAGGTTGGATCTGAGACGTTCACAGGCTCTCTCTCGCGTCTCAGGAAACGTGCAAAACTTGAAACGAGCTCAAGAGAAGCGGTCAGGGAGAATCATTCAAGTGGCTAATTATGACCCTGTATGAGTATTGGCTTGTGATTGTGAGTGTAGGCTTTTTGAAAGTGGAATGGTAATCAGGTAATGAATGAACTCTGCCGACTCTGAGGGTCGCGTGACACATACGTTTGTTTGGACTTTTTGTATTCTTAGCTAAAGATGTGTTAGTCTGGCCACTTAATTTCTTCTAGCAATATTATAGGGCTGAACTGCTTGGAGGAAATATGTAGTTGTGATTTCTTTTCTGACAAATATTGCACATGCATTTTTTTTACAGACTCGAGGTGTGAATGCTTACTAGTGCTACATGCATGTGTGCCAGGCTGCTCGTTCATGAGTTCCACATTGTTACGTTACAGTTCTCCACTTACACAACGTTAGCACAATGCTGAATAATTAAGGCATATAATTGCAAAAATGCAGCTCTTGTGATTTAAGAATAACAACAAGGTCATGTGATTTGTTTTGTTTGCTTTATTTACCACCAGGAAGGCACAGATTCGACTTTTTCAGCCTCAATACCAATACTGTTACTGAGGCTTTGGGTATTGGCTGATACTGAGTAGTGATACAAAATCAGTGTTTAACTAATACGCTGTGCGTTTCACTGTGTGGAAGAGACTGGGGCCATTTTTTTGTGTAAAAGGCAAAAATTGCTTTCCTAAATACATATAAACTTATTAACTTAATCATTCATTATTAAAACAATACTTGTGCACCAACAACTTGGTTAAAAAAAAATAACTAGCTATTTGAGCGGGTATTGAAGCGATATCTGATGTCCGTATCAGATTGGTGCATCCCTATTTACTCACATTTTTATATGTGACACATTTATTGTGATCAATGTTGTTTTGCCCATGTCCTTTGCAACTCAAGGTTATGACGGAACGGCTTCTCTCAATGATTGCTAATTACAATGATGGAAAATGAAAAGCGAATTCAGAATTGCAGTCTTGGGGTGTGGTTTGTTGCTCTGTCCTCAGCACACTCTCAGTAAGCTGGTCTCCAGAGCAGTTTTGCACAAAATAGAAGCAATTTTTGTTATGTTGACACAACATAAATATGAATGATGTGTTTCCACTGAGTGTTAAAGCAGACCCTCTCTCCATATACCCAATTAAACAGGCTGATCTGCAGAGTGATTTCAGTCGCATCCAACTACATAGGACTGGTAGTATGTATTCAGAGGCAACAAAGGGCTTGTCATGCACAGAATAATGGAAAGGCAACCCCTTTATACCTGGCAGCAGTCACAAAACAGGGATTTTTCCAAGCTCACTGTCTACCATGACTTCACTCAGGTCCTATGGATCCAGAACATCCAAACTGCTCAACATCTGATGCTGTTGTACCTATTTCCTTATCATGCCCAAGAGCCAGTACCAGCCAAGAAGTGTTTAGCATCATGCTCTTTTACCTGTCTCGTGTGTTTGTAATTCTAACTTGTGTTTTTCCCTTTTCTTCAGCGATCCTACACACTCATTGTGGAGGCCTGGGACTGGGACAACTCCACTCAAAACAGTGAGTACTTCCTCTTGTTCTGTACAAATGCAAGTGTAATGTGTTGAGCTGCATAAGCAGCATGGTGGTGTATTATGTGGTGCGTTGAAGATTGTAGTGTTGGTACTGGTGCTTATTGGCTTTCGCATAAACGGCCTCATACAAAAGGTCTTTTGACTCATGCCGAAAAGACGAGACAATGTCGATGCTTGTGTTCGCTAACAGCTGAAGGACCACAAGGTTTGCCAAAAGGAAATTTTTTCAGATGATTCATAAACAGCAATCTTGCTGAGGGTTGTGCGATAAGCTCCAAGTAGCGCAGGTGTATGTGGTTGTGTGGGTGGGACCGGGCACTTCAGTAAGAATGGCTTAGTTTAGCTAGACTACCCTACGGCTGAATCTAGCGTGAAAATCTTCATTACTTCCACGAAGAGTTGCCAAAGCATTCCTTAGACAGAGTAGAAAGGTTGGAGCCCGTAAGCCGTCCCTAAAGCAGTCCCTGAACTTGTATGGGCGAACCCCCCTTCCCCCAATACCTTGAGTCTAAGTATTGGCTGGTTGGAGGTTTCTATGCATGTTTGGAGGTTGTGACTGAAGCCTTCCCAGCTGCAGTGGTGTGACTAAGCCAGAACTGGGACGTAGCGGATGGTGCCCTCAAATATGCAGTCTGTAGTAATGAGCATTGCTTTTTATGGTGTTGAATCAGTCTTAGCATTTAGAGAAGCCTGATGGCCTTCGGATGAGGGTCCACTGCGCAGAGTCTGGGGAGAATGAATGTGGGCGCCATCAGGCCGCAGCTGTATCCTGTTTTCTTTTGCCTGTCCGGCTCCCGATCCCGCCGCCTTTGTCTCGCTTTAGGAATTGTCGGGAGGAAAGGGGTCGAGTAGAGGAATTTAACATATGCGAGAGAAGGTGGATGCTAGCTGGCAAGGAGCGAGGGGCGGAGAGAGGCCCGTCTTTGATGTGCGGATGCGATCGGTAGGATGACCGTACGTACCGGCCTCTGGAAGACGCCAAGCGCAAACATGCGCTTCTCTTGCGGCGTGAAGTCATTCCATCCTGTTTTCACTCCTCCATCTTCTCCCTGGGCAGGGTACGGAGACAATGGGACCTGCTGGAGAGGGGCCATACACACTGGTCTGGGGCATTGTAGGCCTACCGTCCCAGAGGGATGGTAGGCTGAGTGGATAGACTGTAGAGGGACTTGCTGTTGGAGAGAATGTGCCTGATGGACAGTCTTTACACTGCTGAAACACAAGTGCATGAGGATTTCAAGGGATGTCATGATGTGACATTATATGAAACGTGGTGCTGTACAAAACTCTTAGGCACCTGTGCAAATTGTTGAAAGCAATTCATCTCAGTGGTGCCTGCAAAAACACATGTTTACATTGGAGTAAATGGAAGGAAATAAAGATTGTGCCAAACCAGGTATTTGCTGGTAGCACATAATACTGGGCTTTAATTAGGAGGCATCTGGAAATGGTTAAGCAAACACAACGGGTGGCATCACTTTTTACTGTATTAATCCTATTTGTATTCTCATCTTTTGTGGAAAAAACACTGCACCGCTAAATGGCTTCTAAGTATAATTTGCTCAGAAGCTGAAGATTTTTGCCCAGTACTTTTATACCACTAATCGCCGGAGAGTTTTCGAGGGGGCATGTAGTGGCAGACAAGCAAGAGTGTCTTTCTGAAGAAAAGGTCTGGCTGCGTTTTCCGTGATGGGAGAGAGGTGCCACAAATATCGCCTGAGTGGCTGCTATTAACCTACAGACTGAGGAGCCTCTCAGGTGAGATTCGCAGCATCTTCCTCCAGTCGTTCAACGTGGCAAGTATTGCAGTAACGCCACAAAGATTCCTGTTTCAACTGGAGGAAATGAGCAAATCTTTGTGGCTAACTTGATACCCAAAAAAAAATCCCACTTTTAGAGCCTGTAAGCCACTTCTGATCATAATCCTAATCTAAATCACTGAAGCTTTTGCTAAGTTTGACTATAAGCTGGGCCTAAATTATTTGAGGAAAATGTCTATTTGCAATTTAAATAAATAATTTTTCTTCAAATTGATCTTTTTTTGCCATTTTTCCCCAAACGTTAGGCTTGAGTGCTATACATAATGTTCCAGGGAGCCAATTCTGTAGCTTTGCATGATTCATATTATTATTGTTATTAACCCCTCATTAAAACTTAAATATTGGATAATGTTAAAATTGCAGCCTTTACAATGTGAAAGTTGCCCTACTACTGGCTACTGTTACTGTAGCCTGCTGTTGTTACTGGGCTGGGATGTATGAAATATTCCCTATATTCATCATCTTTAAACTCTACAGATTAGTTGGTTCAGCGATTGTTCATGTTTCATGAGGAAAGATGTTCTGTGCTGCAGCAGAGCTCTATTTTTGAGCGAGCAAGACCACAGTAATAAAAAGGGCGTATCAGGACAGATTTAAGGGCATCGCTACACAGAAAAACCTCAGACACAACTACGTTCCTTTGACTGCAAACAGTTTTATTTAATTTATATTTTTGCTGGAATTTAAATCTAATCTAACCTGATCATAATCAAGAAGCATGATTCCAGATGCTATCACTAGTTGATTTAAGCCTAGTCTAGGTTGTGCATTGCAGCTAAACCAGGCATCCCTAGTGTTGTGGACTGCATCTTCATCACCCTCCCCAGAGCTGTCCTTTTATACACCGATTAGCCAGAACATTAACACCACCGACAGGTAAAATGAATAAGTGGCACCTGTAAGGGGGTGGGATATATTTGTCAGAAAGTGAACAGTTAGTTCTTAAAGTTGATGTGCTGGAAGCAGGAAAAATGGCCAAGCGTAAGGATCTGAGCCATTCTACCAAGGGCCTTATTGTGTTGGTTAGAGCATAGGGTCAGAGCATCTCCAAATCAGCAGGTCTTGTGGAGTGTTCCAGGTATGCAGTAGTTAAAACCTACCAAAAGTGATCGAAGAAATGACAACTGGTGAATTGGCAACAGGGTCATGGGCACCCAAGGCTGGAGTGAAGGCTTGTCTATCTCATTCAGCCCTGAAGAGGAGCTCCTGTTGCACAGAATGCGAATGCTGGCTATGATGGAAAGGTGTCAGAACAGTCAGTACACCATAGTCAGAGCTGTTTGGCCGCATGACAGGGACCTACTTCTAATATTAGGCAGTTGGTGTTAATGTTATGGCTGACTGGTGTATGTCTCTTACTGGATTAGATTAAAATGAATCAAATTGTGCAGGATTAACTTCAAATCTGAGAAAGATCATCGTTTTCCTAGCCTCTTTCATCCCTCTAGAGACTTCCTGCACTGTCAATGCCAAATCCATCTTTTCCCCACTCAGCCTGTCACTGCGGAGACCCGATAGTGCTGTAAATCGATGCCCTCTCAGGTGGTCTAACTTTTGCCGCTCTTCCTGGCCGTACCCCACTGTTCTGAGACAGTGGCCTCATTTGTCACTCGTTTGAGAGGCCAACCTGAGTGCTTGCTGTGTGCCAGACGAGTAATAATGTTGTCATAGTGGGAGTCCATTGCCAAGCCCCTGTCTGCCGGAGCTTGCTGCAGTATGTGTCCTCACACAGGCTTTGGCAGTGCAGCGCGGCTTCGAAAATCGGCATTGCTGGGCTCTCCAGGCGCAGCTTTGTAATGAGCTTTGTAACGCTGATTGATAGCGCGTGTTTAGTATTCAGTGTGAAGGCTTGGAGTTTGCTGCATGCTGTGTGATGTTCTGCTTCCTTCGAACTGGACACATTCCAGCATAAATTCTTTTGTCTGTCAAGGACCCAAGGGCAAGAAAAAAAAACTCGACTATCGGATTCATCTTTTCGTAGCCTGAATACAAATGTAAATTCTGTATAAGCAGTGTAGCTAGTGCGAAAGCTCCTAACCTTTGCGTAGGCCGTAGAAATGGTACAGACCTGGTAAAGAACGTGCAGGACTTTAATAGACATATGCCAGTATATTCAGATTGAGTATACAGTATGTGAACCCTATGCATGTAAGTGCTGAACCCCAGGCAGGCCCCAGGAAAGGTCCCGTTGCATTGTGTTTACATGGCAGGAAGGGCTCTGGACTGGCTAGTGTTTAGACGTTGGGCAGAGCAGCCCAGCAAAGCTTTCTCCATTGTTCTTTATCTGGAAGCGCCAGGGCTATTTCTGTTTTCGTTGCTTAATTCGTCTGACATTGTCAGTGGATGGAGAGGAAGGTGTATGTGAGCGAGTGGGTAGGTTCAGGAGAAGGGGGAGGAGGGGCACGCAGTCAAAGCATCAGGACAGAGGAAATCGCAGTCCCCCTACTTCCAGTGTGATTGTTTGCTGTCGCAGATCCCACTGTGATAAAGATTGCTTTCTTTGTTGCTGTTGGCGTAGGGCAAGGGAAGCCTGGCAAAATGGCCCAATGGAAGAGTTGATGTGAGCACTTCGAAGGCGCAAGAGAGACTCTTGTTGAGGCATCTAGAGGACAAGGTTGAATTTTCCGAAAGCAAGGTGGGGAAGGAGGTGTAAATTCTTCAAGGACTTTAAGGAGTTGCAGTTGGAAAGTCAAGCAGTCTGTGCGTATTCCCCTCCCATCTGCCCAACTCTCCCTGGTAACAGCACTCATGGTCAGAACACTCCCCCAGACAAGGCAGGCGCTGTTTTTTTTCAGCAGGCCATAGAGAAATGCAGTGGAATATGGTGAACTGTTGGTTCATTTTAGTGTGGCGCAGAAATGATTTCTGCCTTTGCTTTGGTGTGTTTGTTTGAAGAGGTTTTCTGTAGGGTCGAACAATTCCTCGTTTTGTATAATTTGCAAATCGAAAGGGTTGCAATTTTAATAATTTTATTTAAAAAAATCATAATTTAGTTTTATTTGGGGAGGGGGGGTGAAAATAATGATTATAACACAGAGCTTGTTGTACTCAAGTCTTAAATCTGGAATAATCGCCTTTTGGTGAAAAGGGGCCTGGTGAAAAAATTTAAAGAAAATAATCGTTTTTAAATAAAAATCTAAAAACTGGTTTAAAAAATGCAGTCAGACATTTCCCCTCAAATTGGTCAGCCCTAGTTTTCTGTATTTTCTTCATCAAATTGGCAGGAAAGTGCAACCCCTTGGAAATTTATGACTTTTATATCAAGGGTCTGCCCCTGCTGTCGTCCAGCATGGTGGTCTGCCTTTTGTTCCTGCCTCGTAAATGTGAGAAGTGTGTGTGTACATTGTTCATATCTTTGTTCGTCCCGTCCGCCCACACAAACACCATGCAAGAACAAAGATATATTCTGTTCTGCCGAGTGCCTAATGACACTTTCAGTCAACCTGTCAATGAGCAATGAGCTGTCCACTCCAGCACCACAGAAAAGGCTGGACCCACTAATGGCACTTCTCTCTGCCCCTTCAGGTGAGGAGCTGCTGATTGAGCGACACGCTCACACGGGTATGGTGAATCCTGGGGACCACTGGCAGGTCATCGTGCACCCGGGTGCCACTGCCCGCCTCGAGTATCGCATCCGTGTCATGTGTGATGAGAACTACTACGGCAGCAAATGTAATAAGCAGTGCCGGCCACGCGACGACTACTTCGGCCACTACCGCTGCGACCCTTCCGGAAACATTGTCTGCCTGGAAGGTTGGATGGGCCGCGACTGCCAGATCGGTAAGAGATCCAGAATGTTACATAGCATATTTTTCATGAAAATATTGGGGATGCACTGATCCGATACTGACATCGAGTATCGGTCTGATACTAGCTCATACAGCTAAATCGGGTATCGGCAACAGTTCAGTGCTATTCAGTTCAATACTGTTATTCTGTGTATGTGTACATGCATGTACTAACTGTAATTCCTAATTTACAAAGTTGCTAGTGCTCGATTATTAAACGATTAATAGGTTTTATGTATTTTGTTAATTTTTTTAAGAAGGCAATGTTCAAGCCTGATGTTTCCTTACATTCCAGTCTCTTCCACACAGTGAGACATATGGCTTATGAATTAAACTCCGGTATCGGATCGGTTTGCAGTATCGACCCATACTCAAAGCCCAGGAATCGATACTAGGACTGAGAAAGTCGCATCGGTGCATCCTTAGTAATCATCCCATTTATCTCCTAGAAGATGTACCTCCAGCTTGCCTTTAACATGATCTTCTGTGCTAACTGTCAGACCTGTCTTATGAACGAGGGCATCATGGGTGATTGGGTCTGTTAAATCATGACCTTTAAGGACACCAGCTTCTATCAGTGGTTTCACAGCCCAGTACTTTACTCCTCAGCCAAAAGTGAGATGTTCTGTAAATGATACGTCCACAGAGCTGGAGTCACACTTTCCATTAGCTACGTTCGCTCAATCCGTGCAGGACGTGTCTTTTACGGCTATAAAACGATCACGGAGCCCCTTAGCTGTGTTTGTGATTGTGGACTGGGCGTAAGGGGGCAGCAGGGCGTTAGATACTAAATCACCGGGCTGACCTGAGCAACAATGGTATGAGAATGTGGTGGGTGGTGGCAGGCAAGAAACTTTATGTCAGGCTATAAATATGTCTCTTGTTCTAGGGAACACCATTAACTCTCACATTTTGTTGTGCTTGTAATGGGTCCATGCAAACAAACAAGGCTGACGTGTGTTTTTGTTTTGTTTTTGTGGGGGGGGGGGGGGGGGGGGGGGGGGGGGGGGGGGGGGGGGGGGGGGGGGGGGGGGGGGGGGGGGGGGG
>JBBPDA010000152.1:7648839-7667119 GCA_037974385.1 Arnoldichthys spilopterus | reverse complement strand
CAGTGACTAATTGACGTTATGTGTTCTCTGTATGTTTAGAAAACCTCCTGCTTCACACACACACACACAGAGAGAGAGAGAGAGAGAGACACAGAGAGAGAGAGAGAGAGAGAGAGAGAGCATGTGAGGACTTTTATTGGGGTTTTACAGGAAGATGAGAGAAATGCAGAGACGAATAAAGCACTGAGTAATTTATACAGGATCAGGTGACAGTAGCGCCAAACACAGGCTGACAAGAATGTACGTATTTTATCTATTCGCGCCATCAGGTACATGTGTTTTCATGAATAACGTCACGTTTCTTCAGCGGAACTGCAGGGGGCTTATGCGCAGGCCAATCACGTCCTTCCCGATCTCAGTCACCTAGGAGACAAGACAAATTGAATTGTAAATTCTGAAAACGTCAAATGAAAATGCAAATAAAGTTAACGACCCCATTCAACTAGCATTACTTAAGTCACCTTTTAAGGTGGAATGTTTAGGTACGACGTGGGTAAGAAGAGCTAATATTAGCTCCACACCTCGCACTGTGTCCCTGCACACTGCTGGGCTTCCATTTCCTATTAGCTACATTAGCCTCATAGCTCCAGCGCTAATCGTGCCTTGGGGAAAGATTAGGGGCGTGACTGACCTGCGTGACCCTGCACACTTGGCCTTTGTAGGTGGGGCAGTAGCAGGCACCAGACAGCGGGCACTTCTCCACGGGCCTACCGCGGTACAGCGGTGTGAAGGAGGCGGCGCACAGGTCGAAGGGGTTGTGGGGGTCGTAATTCAGCTGGTGGGCGTCGGTTGGGGTCTTCTCACACGCCGCCAGAATCTTACGTGTCTGAAGAATAGAGGGGGAGACAGTTACCGTGGTAACGTCATCTTTACACGCATACACTAGTTGCATAGCTTAACTGCTTAACGAGGAAATTCAATAATCATCAATAACTGTTTAACGAGCAGTCTTTCTGTGTGTCGCTTTCGCTCCCTCTCTGTGTATGTCGCTCTCGCTCCCTCTCCCTTTGTGCGTCTCTCTCTCTCTCCATGTGTGTCTCTCTCTCTCTCTCTCTCCCCCTCTCCATGTGTGTCTCTCTGTGTGCGTCTTTCTCCCTCTCTCCGTGTGTCTGTCTGTCTGTCTCTCTCTCTCTCTCTCTCTCTCTCTCTCCCAATGTGTGTCTCTCTCTCCATTTGTCTCTCTCCCACTCCCTCCCTCCATGTATCTCTCTCCCTCGGTGTGCGTGTGTCTCTCTCTCTCTCTCCCTCGGTGTGAAGGTCTCGCTTTTTCTCTCTCCCTCTGTGTGCGCGTCTCTCTCTCTCCCTTGGTGTGCGGGTCTCTCTCTCTCGCTCTCTCTCCCCGTGTGTATGTCTCTCTCTCTCTCTCTGTCTGTCTGTCTGTCTGTGTGTGTCTCTCTCTCTCTCTGTCTGTGTGTCTCTCTCTCTCTCTCTCTCTCCCTCCCTCTGTGTGCGCGTCTCTCTCTCGCTCTCTCTCCCCCCGTGTGTATGTCTCTCTCTCTCTGTGTTTCTCTCTCTGTCTGTCTGTCTGTCTGTCTCTCTCTCTCTCTCTCTCTCTCTGTGTTTCTCTCTCTATCTCTCTTTGTGTGTGTGTGTCTCTCTCTCTCTCTGTGTGTCTCTCTCTCTCTCTCTCTCTCTCTGTGTTTCTCTCTCTATCTCTCTTTGTGTGTGTGTCTCTCTCTCTCTCTGTGTGTGTTTCTCTCTCTCTCTCTCTGTGTCTCTCTCTCCCTGTGTCTCTCTCTCCCTGTGTCTCTCTCTCTCTCTCTCTCTCTCTCTCTCTCTCTCTCTCTCTCTCTCTCTCTCTCTCTCTGTGTGTGTCTCTCTTTCTCTCTGTCTCTCTTTCTCTCCCTCTCTCTGTCTCTCTTTCTCTCTGTCTCTCTTTCTCTCTGTCTCTCTATCTCTCTGTCTCTCTATCTCTCTGTCTCTCTTTCTCTATCTGTTTCTCGCTCTCGCTCTCTCTGTGTGTCTCTCTTTCTCTCTGTCTCTCTTTCTCTCCCTCTCTCTGTCTCTCTGTCTCTCGCTCTCGCTCTCTGTGTCTTTCTCTTTCTCTCGTGGGTGGTTGTCTGCCTCCAAAGTTTGAGTAAAATCAGCATTTTTGCCCAGTTTGCATGTTTTATATGGAAAGCTATTGCTCATAATTGGGCAGTGAAATCCTGCTCATCTGAATCCATTCGGAACATTGACCACATAAATAGTTTTAATGGTAAAACGGTTCTGTGTTGAAAGAACAGCTCTGGACTAACAGTGTTCAGAATAGCAGGCCGGAAGTTTCCTGGGTCTTGTCTTTAATGTGGTTGTGAGGAGAGCTCTGTGTTTTGTATTGCAGACATGGACGAGTGCGCCTCCAGTCCTTGTGCTCAGGGGGGGACATGTATTGACCTGGAGAACGGCTTTGAGTGCCTCTGCCCTCCGCAGTGGGCTGGGAAGACCTGTAAGATTGGTAAGAGTGGTGCATTTTACTATTGTAAGAGCTGAGAAATGACAGAATAACTTCGATTCAGTACAGGGGACACATCTGAACACTGGACGAGGCATGAGCTAGATTCACAGTTCTGAATCATTGGGCTGAATTTGCAGAGGTGTGATCATGAGGAAACCGCCCATGTGGTTTTTCTGTGTAGAGAGATGACACTACCTCTGTTTTAACAATGAGCGCTAATATCACAGGTTACATTTTGACTTATTGTCAATTGACCTGGAATTTATTGTCTGGGCAAGATCAGGGAGCGGGTAAGACGCTGTCCGTTTTGCGTCTTTTATGCTCCTTGTCCTTGACACCACATGACCAGAAGCACTGAGATGGAAGAGTACCAGATCGAGCTCTATCTGAGGTTGCTTATTATGGGAAATGTAGTTTGCATTCCAGTGAGGTTATAACATTACCATTTATTACGGTTGTCAGGGAATTTAGGTATGTTTTTACTAGCTTAATCATTTCTGGGAAGTGGTAGATATGGAATTAGTAACTAATATGTTGCAATTTGCATTTTTCCCCACATTTTTAAGTGTGATTGCATACACAGTTCAGCCATAATATTAATACCACTGACGAGTAAAGTGAGTAAATTTGACTGTCTAGTTATTTTCTTACAATGGCACCTGTCAGGAGATGGAATATGTTAGGCAGCAAGTGAACAGTCAGTTCTTGAAGTTAATGTGCTGGGAAAATGGGTGAGTGTAAGGAGCTGAGTCACTTTGACCATGGCCTTACTGCGATGGCCAGGAGAGTCAGGGCCTCTCCAAAACAGCAGGTATTGTGGAGTGTTCCATGTGTGCAGTAGTTGGTACCTATCAAAAGTGATCCAAGAACGAACAACTGGTGAATCAAAAACAGGGTCATGATCACCCAAGACTCACTGATTCATGTGGGGAGTGAAGGCTAGCCCATCTGGTCTGATCCCACAGAAGAGCTACTGTGATTATAAAAAGTGAAGGCTGAATCTGATAGAAAGGGGTCAGAACACACAGTGCACCACAGTCAGAGCTGTTTCAGCAGCATGAGGGACCTACTCACTATTGGGCAGGTGGTGTTAATGTTATGGCTGACCAGGTTTTTTTTTTCCTTTTCCTTTACGTGAGAGTATCTGAGTGTTTGTGTTATGGTATTGAGAAAGGTAGCACAGCCTAAACAGAGACAAATGTGCTGTGTATCTGCACCCACTCATGTTTCAGTAAAACAATGCCTCATCCAGTCATAGTATTCAGTGGCGCATCCTATCGATTACGTTGTGCATTGTTGCATCCCTGTTTGTTGACAAATGTGGCTGCTGATGCATGCGAGTGTTTGATTTTGATGTGATGGTGTACCTGCATGTGTGGAATGCCCATCGTGAAACCACAGTTTTCCTGGTGGAATAACTGGTTACTCTTCCTAAAGAGAGGAAGGGTGTGTGTATAACCTGAGTGGTGAATGGCTCTGGTTGGTCAAACCTGTGGACGGGCATCATTCTCAGATCAGATCTCTCAACTGCTTAGTTCACGCTTTTTGAGTTCTATTGATTGTGGACAACGTTTGCGTGCCGTTCCCTGTCCTCCTCTCACTGAAGGAAGTTCAGGATGTGCGAGAGGAAGCGAATTATGACCTGTAAACAAGTGGGGTGAGGGAATCGGAGCCATCATGCTCGGCTTTCAGGCCGAACCTTAGCCCCCAGCTCACGTTTCGCCCATACCTGCTGCTGCCAGGAGTCAGGTTTCCTGCGGGACAGGTGCGCAGGGGAGAGGTGCGCATCTCGCCAGGGGCCCCTAATGAATGTTTAACCACCTAATAAGCTCCAGCTCTTTCACGGCAGGGTTGCCAGGGTCGCTGCACCATTTTTTTTATTTTTTTTAAATTAGCTTGGGAGGAAGATGGAGCACATAGTGGATAACATCACACAGCATGCGAAATATGCAAAGTTGTGAGTACTTGTCCAGGGTGCCCCCTCTAGAATAAGGGTTCTTATGACTATTCTGAAATCCTGGTCCTGAAGTGCCCCTGCTCTACCACCTCATACCCTGATTCCAGTACATGTAGCTAATAAACCAGTTCGCAAGCCCTTCTTAAAGTGAACTGAGTGTTTGAGCAGGAAAAACATTACAGCATGCAGGGCAGTGGTACTTCTAGCTCAGAAGGGAGAACTCCTGACATGGAAGAACCACATTTGGTTCCATAAAAGAGGAACAGTTCTTTTGAATGTTTTTAGGTAAAAAAGTTCTATGAATCAGATTAACTGTACTTTTCATGGTACACTGTGGTACCACACCGTGGTAGTGCATTCAGGAGTGTTCAGTACCTTTAGGAATGTAATGGTACCATATAGCATTAATTCCATACACCCTGTCATGATCTCGCACTTGGGCCTTATTGACTATGTTGCATCTTTTGAGGGTACATTTATTTATGCTATCAGAGAGTGCGGTCTACCATTTTTTTCTCCTTCATTTATGGTGGAATCATACATTTTTTTCATAGTAAAATAGGAAGCCGTTCCCGCTTGGCAGTTTTTCTGATTTCGCATTTTCATAAGCACAAAAGCCTGTGTTCAGGTCACGGTCTTGTGCTGCGATGTCACAGGTTCATGTTTAGAGATGATTCCTTGTCTTCTGGCTTCATTTTTGGTCTTTGTAATCGGGACACATCTCTTCCAAGCTTCATACAAGTTCAACAAGGGACTGCTTCGTCGTTCAGCACCCACGCTGACCATGTTTCATCAAGGTCAATGGCATAGCCTTGGTGGCTCATTTTTGACTCACTCTGGAATAAGGCACAGGAGACCCAGGAGGGCTTTTCAGAGAATAGGCCTTAACTTAAGTGAATTCAGGAGCAGTGTGTGGACGGACCTGATGTCAACATGGAACAGTGTCTAATAGCCAAAGTGTTGCCAATCTGTGCAGGCCGGTACAGAGTTACAGGCCGAGTGCCGATTCAATGTGCTTAATGGTGGTGGGGCTACAAAGAGAAAGCTCCAATTTCACTGCCTTCCCCTTTTCTGTTTTTCAGTCTTTCTTTTGCCCTTCTCCTTCCTTTCGTCTCCTTCGCTCCTCGTTTCCTCTCTGTTCGTTTTCTCACATTTCCCTCATCCCTCCTTCTTTCTCTCCCTTAATCCACAGATGTTAATGAGTGTGTGGGGAAACCTTGCGTTAACGCTTACTCTTGCAAAAACTTGATTGGTGGATATCACTGTGACTGCTTTCAAGGATGGGCCGGACAGAACTGTGACATAAGTCAGTATCTCCTCACGTTTTCCTCTCCTCACTGAGCCCTTTTGTCGCCCTCTTAGGTGTTGCGCCCCTTCCTCTTTTCTCTCTCTTCTGAACGCATTTACACACACACACACATACACACACACACCCACACACACACAGACACACACACACAGGCACTGTGGCCAGGGTTTCCTCTATAGGCACCTGATACTCTTCTGGGACATGAACACCGCACACAGTGTCATAGCCTTCAGCTCCTGTTGCATGCTGGGTTGCTGCTTCCTGTAGACTGGCCTGTGGGCTTGTGCTGATTTAAACTAACGATTCTGCATTTGCCTCACTAACTCCTTCTCTTCGTCTTAATTGCATGCAGTTAATTAGTGATGATGAGCACCCCCGTTTTGTTTCCACTCAAGCACTTTAACTTTTTTTTTTCTTCCATGTTCTCAGATATGAATGGCTGCCATGGACAATGCCAGAATGGAGCAACCTGCAAGGTAGAGCCTCTTGAGCTGTCACAGTGACCAAGTGTGGTATTGGAGAGCCTGAGTCCAGCACAGTTTGCTCATTTCTTTGCAGGGGCACTGCTTCTGGATATAACACCATCTTGAAGTATAATCAGGGATAAAGGCAGACTGTGCTGGAAACCCCGGCTCTAATTCCAAGCATATTCCATAGCTGCTGATTTTGATTTAAAGGAAGTGTTTCCATCATTTGCTTTCAGTGATTAATGGTAATATGATGATGATAATCCTTTGCAGGAAGGAGCACGAGGAGGCTACCACTGTCAGTGTCCTCCAGGCTTTACAGGCACCCACTGTGAAATCCAAAGGAACAAGTGTGCCAGCAGCCCCTGCCAGAACGGCGGCCGGTGCCACGTGTTGCTCGACAGCTTTGTATGTGAATGTCTACCTGGCTACGCTGGGATGCTGTGTGAGGTGAGTGCCACTCCTGAGTATTTGAATGGAACATCATATCTTTAATGATCAATGATTTTCAGGCTGTGACCGTGCATCTAGGGTAATAAAAATGCATGGATGTGTTGATACTGGTTCACCTGCATCCTTGCATCCCTCATTTTTTGAATACAAATTTTAATCACGGTTTTCAAACAACTATTGGCATATTGTTGTATTCGCCTATACTCCAGTACAGGCCCTCCAGTCTCATTTGTGTGGTTTGTGTTTTCATTATTTCAAAAACTTGAATCATACCAGTAAAATCAGCGCAAATCGTGGAGAAGATTTTACGATGCACTAAATCATTTCCTCACAAGTTAAGATTTATCTCCCATAGTTACATCATGTACAGTTGTGGAATGGAGTTTTTCTCTGCTCCATTCATATGTGCTCTGCTTTTCCTTGTTCAGTCCAGCCCCTGTTGCAGCAGCTAAATTGGGAAGCCTCCTCCCATTTGCATGCGTGTTTGTTTGAAGCCTTGGCGTGGGGCAAATCGTCTCTGCTATTCAAGCACAGGTGTGGGTAACTGGAGCAGAGGAGTTTATTCCTGCCACACTGCTCTTGTTGTTGGAAGGGACAGCGGAATAGTCTGGTCTGGGGCCAGTCTGCCGCCCAGCGGAGGGTTTGAAGGTGCTACGACCTGGTCTGGCCAGTCCCGGCTCACTGTACCAGCTAAAAATAAAGGCTGTAGTGAATGAGGCAACTCTTTTTTTGGGCTGACTGGCTGTGTGCCCACGCGTGGCCCGGGAACGAGGGGGCCTTGATTTTTACGTTCGGTTCATGCCTGACGTGCCATTGCGCTCCTATTAGCCTGCAAGGGCTCCGGTCTTGTAGACGGATCGTGGACTATACGGGGCAGGCGTTTGATCTATGATAGTTCGCTTCATGAACACCTGCACATGAACCTACTTTTAGAGCCCAAACCCGAGGCTCGCGACGGCCTTGCCTTAATCCGATACCCTACGGTATAACTGCCAGCTAACGTATTGATATTGAGACGCGGGTGATTGAAGGTCCACTCGAAACAGATGCCAAATGCTCTTTAGCTCAGTCTGCCGGAGCAGTTTCAGGTCTCAAAGCAGTCTACTATGCTGTCACCATCCCTTGCATCATCTTCAGTGGCGAGCCGGCCTTAGCCTTCCACTGTATATGCAGCACATCCCTAATAAAATAAATAGACTGAAAGAGCGGAGGGAAGGAAAGGCTGGGCTGCAGCCCCACGAAACGCCTTACATGGCAACTGGCATGATCTGTCCCACTCCGAGGCTTGTTTAAATTCCCCACAAGTTCATCCCTCTTGAAGACACTGTGTTAAAAAAATGGAGTCTGGAGACACACTGTTGAAGTGGTGTGGAACTAGTAACATAGCACAAGAGGAGCTGATTTATATTCAGAGCACTTGACTGCCCTGAATACCTAAATATTTTGGGATGCAGAAGATCATCTAGGCTCGGCCTGTGGGTTTGAAGGCGCTTGTATGGCCTAGAATATTAGCGAGCGCAAAGTCAAGTCTAAGGGAAAAGAAATGTGAAAGTGTTTCACGTCCCTGCTGAATCTGCTCAATAAGACAGAAAGGACAGCTAAATTTAGCCTTACGTTTTGTTGTGATCGCTCTCTTGTGTGAGGCCAATGGTGCACTCTCCTTTTGGTATACGCTTCTGGCAGTCTCCCACAGCTTGCCTGGTTCTGTTTATCTCTGTAGTTCAAGAAGATTGGGCTTGAGGAGCTAAGGCCTTGAGTAAATCACAGCCTCACTAGCCTTCGATTGCTCCTTTTCTCCTGTTTACTCTTTTTGGGTTTATCTTTTTTCTTTTCCTTTTTTTTTTTGCCATTGTCCAAAATTGCACATCTGCCAATGCGTTACACAATGTTGCACAATTTTGGTTCCTGGCTTTTAAAAGTTATATTTCAACTGCTTATGTCTAAAGTCTATGTAAATACATCTATATTCATCACAAACTTTGATGTTATGTCCACACCCCACAAAGGTTTTGTATTTATAGTGGAAAAACAGGTTAATTTAATTTAATTTTCCAGAATATTCTAAAACAGTTGTGTACAATTCTAGAAACCTCTGGACAGTTCTCACAGTTCCAAAATATCCTGGAAGTCTGCTTAGCATTTAAAGTGAATCGAGAATGAAAACAGATCAATTTTAAAATGCCATTGTCCTGAGCACAGAAGTAAAGTTTTTGTGGAACAAACCCCATTTTCTTTTTATTTATATTGTGAAAACAGATTTCTATTTTATTTTTGTTCCTGGGTACGTAGTGTTATGTAGTGTTATTGATATGATCGAGATGCACTGGCTTGTCATAAGCACCTACACAGACTTTAAAAGCATTTAACTATCATTATGTATAAAGTCAAAGTATGTAACTGGAGAAACATAGTTGTGGAAAGTGTTTCTAATCCCTCTGTGTGTGTGTGTAGGTGCAAAGCCACTTCAACCCTTGTGAGCCTAACCCGTGCAAGAACGAGGCATCCTGCCACAGCCTGCTGGGGGATTTCTACTGCGCTTGTCCTGAGGACTATGAAGGGAAGACTTGTGCAGACCGCAAAGACCACTGCAGGACTGCCCCATGCCAAGGTAATGAACATTCCCTTCAATCATATTTCTCCACAGCCCAGTGCACTTCACCTTCTGCTTGTCCTTTTTGGCCATGTTCACATTGTAGATAAAAGTGCCCAATTCTGACCTTTTTAGAACCTATATGATGCAGATTTGTGGTTTGTGTAGCAGTATGAAGAGCAACAACCCCAGTGAATCAGACTCTTTTAATTCCAGTCTGGGCCACATTCACTTTCATTTCATTTTCTGACATGTGACGATCTGTTGCAATGCAATTTTCGCATCAGTCCAACCCCAATCTTGATCAGACACTTTATGGAAATGCATCAAAATGCATGTTACTATGGTTACACTTTGCATCTTTCACTTTAAAGGGTGAGCGAGACGGGCATAAGCAGTGTAAACAAATAAGCACGGGGCTTTGAAACTACCAGCGGAGAGAAATCAAACTACCTGCTGTTCCGAGTCTTACTTCAAGGATATTTTGGAAAAACAAACAAAAAAATCAGTCAAAGGACCTTCACACAGATCAAGTGTCTTCACTACAGTTCTTACTCTGGTTAATGAAAAGAAGCACAGAAGCTTTTACTCTTCCCTGTAACCTCCTGTTTGTCCTCCAAATTCAAAGTAGCAGTTTGTGCAGCTGTAACGTGAAAGGACTATTAGTCTTAAGGACAGTTGTGCTGGATGAGTGTGCTGGATGGATTGTTGCGCTTTTGCACATGAGTCAGTTCTGGAGTGTGATGTGTTCAGACTGATGCCTGATATACACTGATCAGCCATAACATTATGACCACTGACCGGTACAGTGAACACTGACTATAGTTATGCTGTTGCCTGAAGTTGATGTGATGGAAGCAGGAAAAATGTGTGAGTATAAGGATCTGGGCCATTTTGACAAGGACCTAATGGTAATAGCTAGACAACGGAGTCGGAGCATCTCCAAAGTGGCAGGTCTTGTGGAGTCTTCCAGGTATGCAGGCCTTGGTACCTACCAAAAATCATCCAAGGAAGTCCAACTGGTGAGTCATGAGCCAAGACTTATTGACTCATGTGGGGAGTAAAGTCGAGCCTGTCTGATCTGATCCCAAAGAGGAGCTCCTGTTGCACAAAATGTTAATGCTCAGAGTTTTAGCAGCATGAGGAGGACATACACAATATTAGGCTAAATGTTATGGCTGATCGGTGTAGGCTGTATTAAAAAAATTGTAAAAGATCAAACAACAAAATTAGATTCATTCTAGACATACCCTGATCAGAGCGCGTACCTGACTGGTGGACTTGGCATCTCTCTTTCACAGTGATCGACAGCTGCACAATTGCAGTAGCGAGTAACAGCTCGGACGGGGGTGTGAGACACATCTCATCCAACGTCTGTGGCCCTCACGGCCGCTGCGTCAGCCAGCCCACCGGAAACTTCACCTGCACCTGTGAGCCAGGCTTCACAGGAAGTTACTGCCACGAAAGTGAGTTCTACTGCCTTTGGCTGTTTTCCTTCACCTCCCTTAGTAATGTCCAATATTATCCATGTGTGGGTTCAGTGGAACCAGTGGGTTCAAGGTGTGATCTGTTTTAAGTGCAACTTATAGTGGCTAGTTCTAAGGGTTAATTAGGTGGTTAACGTTATTAGCTACCTAACTAAACCAAAGTAGCTTGGTAGCTAGGTGTTAGGCATTATTAATTACTACAGTAATAATTTTAAATACAGAAAAAGTTTTCTTAAAAAAAAACCTTTACAAAAAAGAGGATTTCTGATTTCTGAGCTACATTGAAATGCACAATGAACATGTGCTAAGGGAAAACCTCACCTATATGTACTACTGTTGCTAATGATTAATGAATGGTAGTAGTTCCCATTTACCACTACATCATTTGAATAAAGCTGATGCCTGTTGGCCTTTATTGATTATTATCCATTTTAGTGTTATTTGGCTGGTGTAGAGCACAGTTTGGTGATTTCCCTGTTCAAACACACCTACTTCAAGTGACCTGTTAATTGTCAGCTTTTACTGCATTTGTTGTGGACACCAGCCCTCCAGGACCAGTTTAGTAGTTCCCCTACTTAAATCTTGTTAAATCTTTTTCAGTTTCAGAAGTTGTTTTTTTTTTTAAACCATAAAGCACAACACATTTGTGGGTGCACATTTAAAGCCAGATCTTTCCCAGAATGAGAGGGATGAACGTCTACACGCTTGTTCTTTAACCTTTCTTTTTGCTTTGCTGTAGTCATACTCATTTCCCAAGCTCTTTCCTCTCTTCCAGATGTAAACGACTGTGTGAGCAGCCCGTGTCGGAACGGCGGCACCTGCATTGATGGCATCAACTCCTTCCAGTGCTTCTGTCCTGACGGATGGGAGGGCGAACTCTGTGACCTCAGTGAGTAGAGCCATTGTTGTCCCTTTTCTTTCTCCTCAGCCTGCTCCCTGCATCCCTTCCAACTCCTCTGTGCTACTCCTTCAGATGTGAATGAGTGCAGCAGGAATCCATGTAAGAACGGCGGTCACTGTCAGGACCTGGTGAACGACTTCTATTGCGAGTGTGCCAACGGGTGGAAAGGCAAGACATGTCACTCACGCGAGAGCCAGTGCGACTCCAGCACCTGCAGTAATGGAGGCACCTGCTATGACCACGGAGATGCCTTCCGCTGCGCCTGCCCTTCTGGCTGGGGGGGCAGTACCTGCAACACAGGTGGAGCTTTTTTCTCACCTCTTACCTTTATTCTTTAAGAATAACGCTGTAAACATAGACAATAGTCATGTGGAGCAATGGTTTCCAATCTGGTTTCTGGCTCGGGTGGGCATTATGATGATACTGTGAAAAATCACACATATGTACCACATATGTACTGTGTACGGTCACTGTCGGAACATAACCTTGTAACTTCAAAATGGTAACTTTACAGAACACAAAAGTATAAATTTATAATTTAAAAAAATGATGAAAATACAATTGTCTAAGTGATTTTATGTCATTTCTATTGGTCCAATTATCATAATCATCACCACCACAACCATCCTAATGATGTTAAACAAAAATAAAGATACAGGATTTTGTTCCAGTAGCAATAATGATAATTTGCTCAGTAGGGGTGGGCAATATGGCGAAAATATCTTATCACAATATTTTGAGAAATTTCCCTGACATGTGATATTTCACAATGTGTTAAGATGGAACAAAGAAAAAAAAGCCAACTGTGCCATATTATTCCTACAAAAAAATCTAGGTATGAGTACAACTCATTTTTATTTAGTGTTTTTCACACTGCTGTACAACATGTCCACTTAAGCAAGACATGAAGTTTGACACAGAGAGTATAATTCATGTTTTTTAACTGGATTTAGTGCAGTTCTGTGTGTGAAATGCTTAAAAATATTTTTGGCTATTTTGTTTGTGTGCCACTAATATTTGTGTCTATTCCAACTTACTAAACCTCAGAAAAACTAAATATTTTGTTACATATTATGTATTGTGTGTCTGTATTGTGTAGTTTTTGCCATTTTTGCCTACTTCTAATCCTGGTGTACCTGTGCCCTGCATGTTTTGGTGTTTTTCCTGCTCTGGGGACCCACTGACTTGCACTTTTAAAAACTCCAACACCTGATCCAGCTCATTAAAGGCTTAATAATTACCTGGATGTGCTGAATCATATGTGTTTGAACACAGTTTGGATGAAGCTTGTGAGGCAGAACCACTGTTTTAATTTATTTTAATGAGCTACTGGGTTGGATCATGGTGTAGGGAGCAGTGAAAACATCAAAACATGCAGGACCAGGATTGAGAGCCAGTGCTGTAGGGAGCTCTCTCCTGCTTGTATGTGGTAATGGTATATGGTTCATCTGAGAGGGGCTCTGATTTGCCACTTGTCTTTTTTTGGTAACATTTAAACCCATTCTTCCCTGTCTGTGCTTCAGCAAAGAACAGCACGTGTGCTTCAAGTCCTTGTGTTAATGGAGGAACCTGTGTGGGTGGGGGTGACACGTTCACCTGCATCTGTAAGGACGGCTGGGAGGGGCCCACCTGCGCTCAGAGTGAGTATCTACTGTATTTTTACCAAACGTTTCCAGGAGTAACCTCTTCAGCTTGGCTGATTAGTCCGATATGAATATTAAAGCTTATTTCCCAATAACTACTATGAATTATTGTTTGACTTGAAACTCATATATCAGGCATGTGAGGACTGAGGTTCTGGACCAGTTCTTAGAGGTTTAAGAGTTAAACCCTTTAACTAGTTGCTAGTTAACTGTACATTGCTGTAGTGGTGCTTGGCACTGTCTGACTTCAGCCTTTCTCTCTCTTTTCTTCCTCACAGACATCAATGACTGCAACCCTCACCCTTGGTAAGTGAGCTTGAGTCAGTCTCCTGCAGCTGGGCTGCAGTAGTCCTCCCCCCCCCCCCCCCCTCCCCAACCCATATTTACTTTACTCTAGCCAGGGCTGCTGGTGGCTCTGTTGTCCCTGCTGTCTGTGCTGACCCTCCCCTTCCCTGTACAACACCGCCGGCTGTGAATAGCCCCTCTGGCATGGCTTTTTGCCCAATTCCCCCCAGCCACACCCCCCTTTCCATTCTCTCTGAGCAGATACGCTGCAACAGAGAAGGCAAAGGGGGCTTGGGGGTGGAAGGGGTGTTGTAAAGACAGGGGAAGATGTCCTTAAATCACCCCCTAAATCCGACAGCTTGGGAGACCCCGGGCTGGTTTTAATGGGGCGCACAATAGAGCCGAAGGCCCTAAAAGAGTGCCCCCAGCGGTGAGGGGGTGAGGGGTTTGGAGGAGGAGGGGTGGGCTGGCTCTTTCTCTTCCAGCCCTCGCTGCCCTCCTGCCATTCTGCCCCGCTGACCTGCAAGCTGGGGGATTGTGGAGGGAGGGGAGAGGGAGGGCGCCCCAGCAAGGGGGCAGGAGGGATTAGCATCTGAAAGGTGTGGTATTGATGAACGGGACGAGGCCTTTGTAACCCTCTCTGTCTCTCTTTCTGTGTCTTCGTCGCTTTTTCTCTTTCTTTCTTTCTTTCTTTCTTTCTCAGCGTTCTTTCATCTCACTATCTTTCCACCATGTGTAGGGCCTCTACGATTTTACTTAACCCCTTAAACTCCTGGCCCGTTATTCAGTCATAAATCTTAGGGCTTATTATTTGTTAGCTAGTATTTATTATTTAGCAATGCCATGTATTGCAATGTGTGTGTATAGATATGACAGTGCTAAAATAAGGTCTGGAGCCACCACAGGTCCTCAGAGCTTAAAGGGTTAATATAATAAATCTATGGTTCAATCTTTTTGCAACTCTACACTCACTCATCTTCCTGTCCACAGCTATAACGGAGGCATCTGTGTGGATGGTGTGAACTGGTTCCGCTGTGAGTGCGCGCCAGGCTTCGCTGGGCCCGACTGCCGCATCAGTAAGTATCCCGGGATGCCAGAGTGGGAGCGATAATGCTTCGAAAAAAGGGTGCATGTGGCGTGTCATCCGAAATGCCAGATTACTGAGCATCCCGTGGCCTTTGACCTCTCCAGAGGGCAAAGGTCAGCCCTCGCTTACACACAGACAGAGGAGATGAATTATTCAGGCGGTGGAAAAATTCCTCTCTGCTCTCTGGGAGCTGACTCTTTGTCTCATTTGACTGTTGATGTCTCTTACATAGAAAATAAGGGTTTAAGGGTTCCGTCTGTATCCCTGGTCTAACTTCCCGCGAGCAACCGCGACAAGCACCTCCAGGACTCAGGGTATAGTTCAGAAGAAATTAGCTTCAGAGAGGGTCGTTTATTTTTCTCAGCAGGTTACAAATGTGCTTATTTGAGTAGGTAAGAATGTGTGTTTGTGTGCACTTACTTTTTCAAGACATTGACGAGTGCCAGTCGTCGCCCTGCGCGTATGGAGCGACCTGCGTGGATGAGATCAATGGCTTCCGCTGCATCTGTCCACTCGGACGCACTGGGCCTCGATGCCAGGAGTGTGAGTAGCCGGTAGCATTTTAGTAGCCTTCTGCTAGATCACTGCATACTCGTATATAGGGGTGGGCGATATGGCAAAAATATCACAATATTTGAAGAAATTTACCCAAAATGTGATGTCACGATATGTATTAAGATGGAACAAAGGAAAAGGAGCCAACAGGGCCACAAAATCAAAAGTATGAGTAAAAAATGTTCAGTGTTTTTTCACAATATTAAACATGCAGTTTAACAGTTTTTCTTTAAAGTACTAACGATATTGATGTGCTCAGAAAAGTATATTACAGCCACAGTTTATCGCAATAATGATAAATTCATCATATTGCCCAGCTCTACTTGCATAGTATAGTACATAGGAGCCCTATGAGGTGCTTACAGTATCTGTACTGATGTGGTTCAGTTATAGGTATTGGGAAGACGTGTCATTATGCTGGACTGCAGTTTCCTCATGGCAGCCGCTGGGAGGAGGACTGCAACACCTGCCAGTGTGTCAACGGCAAAGTGGAGTGCACCAAGGTAGTGAAAGGCGATACAGCAAAACATCACCCCACAATATGTATGGGACAGTGTTTATTTTTAACATCTGATCGTTCGGAACAAATTAAAAAGCTGATTACTGAGTACAGACTGCATATTCACCATTATACGTACTGTGCTGCACAATTTCAAATTAAGTGATGTTTTGTAAGACGTGCAGTTGCGAGTTCTGACTATATCCATGTTATGCTCAGAAAAGCTGAAAAAGTAAAACTGCAGATGATGTCAGTTATACTAGACGGGACATTACTTTCTGTTTGCATTGTTCTGCTGTAATCTACATGTTGAGCAGGATGAGGATGACCTGTTTTGAAGTGGTCTCAAACCTCTAGTGGCACCGTATCCCCTCTTGATATTCACTATAACCAGTGATTACAAATCTCTTGTCCAGCGTCCCCTGTAGAAACCGTGAAATAGTTCTGACACCACCAACCTTTTCACTGCTGATTTGCTGCTGCCCAAACTCTTTAACTATGTGTGGGCTGAGTGGTGCAGGAAAGCAAAGGAAACAGCTTTGAACGGCTATTTCTCATTACTGTACAGATTGTTCTCAAAGACTGAGAATTTGTCCCTTTGTTACAGGCATATTTAATACTTCTCTTTTTTGGGAGGAGGCAGGGGTAGGGGCTGTGCTTTGGACCTTTTTCTTCACCAAAAGATCTTTTTTTTTTTTTTTTTTTTTTTTGTATAAAAAAATGTGTAAAAATGTTCTTTGGTGCCTCGGTGCAGTGAGGGAATGTGATGCGTTTTGCTTCATGTTGATATAAGCTATTTTTTGTGCTTGAATATTCAGTTTCTCTTATATTTGAACAGCTAAAATGGATAAAATGCCTGGCCTTAGTGGATACTTGAACCATGTCCCTGTTCTCTCAGGTGGTGTGTGGAAGGAGGCCGTGTTTGCTCCCAGGAGCCCAAGGCATGGAGCGTTCTTCCTGCCCAGGGGGTCGGGAATGCTTGAAGCACAGCTTCCTGACCTGCCTCTGTCCTCCTTGCCACCAGTGGGGTTTCTGTTCCAGCCCTGAGGCCGTCCCAGCAGTCAACAGCAAGTGTGAGCCCAACACGGGCTACCTGGACAATAGCTGTGCTCGTATTACCCTCATTTTCAACAGAGAGAAACTACCCACAGTAAGTCTGGGGTTGGTTGGCTTTAAGCTGGGATTTTACACAGCATTTATGTATTTATGGTAGACAACATTTATTTGACTATTAGCACCTACAGCTGGAGCTAAGATGTTGCGGTTATTTTGTTTTAATGTACATTAGCTTTACGGTACATATTTATGTGTAATTGCATATGTAGTTACATTGTGTATTAAATTTGCAGTCAGGTTACTGTCTGTATCAGCAGAGGCTTAAACGAATGTGAGGAGGCCGTTGTTGATTACTTGGTTCTTCTCCTAGGGAACAACTGTGGAAAACGTGTGCTCAGAGCTGAGGTACCTGCCTACCACACGGAACCTTGCCAAAGTCGATTCCCTGTTGGTTCTTTGTGAGCTCTCCTACTCCAACCAAGATGCAGTAGAGGTGGCCATTGTAAGTATCAAGGATTTCTGTAATACCTAAGGCCTCTCTAAATCTCTTTCCAGAAGAATCGAAAGTGAAAACCACAGGCAGTCTGCGAGTCTCCTAATGGACATATAAGACTTATGATTCGTTTTATTACCGAGCAGCACTTGGTTCCTTGACGATGGCACATTCCCTGGTGCCAGTAGCCCCCCTCCTCAAGGCCTGCTGGCAGTAGGTCCACATGCAATACAGCATTCTCCGTCACAGCTTCAGAAGCAGGCTGGGGCACAACTTGAGCATGTTCCATCAGCATCTATCAGAGGCAGCCTTGGTGGAGAGGAGATTATCAGATAAGCCACTTAGATAAAGTAGTACGACCATCCCTGTTCGGTCATGATTTGTAAACAGGAAAGCTCATGTTGGAGAAGTTGTGTTTTGCAATGTGTAGGACACATGTAAGCTTTGCTTCGGTTGAACTGATTTCCAGCTTCTGTATGCGTCATGGTGGCTTATGGTGGATTGTTGGCAAAATCTCCCAAAGCACCTTTACAATGTGTTCTAAGTCCACATACACACTATTATAACAAGCTGACTCACCAATTTAGGAAGTGCTCAGGTATGCCCAGCTGCAGGTCTTTGCATGCTGGAGTATGAATAAAAACCAATGGAGGTATGAAGTGAGAGACAGATGGTAATCACTGTGTTAACTGGCCTATTAACAGCCTGCTATCTCCACTTATGTGAGCTTAGGATCTAGTGAATTTGGTGCATGATTGTTTTCCATTGTGCGTAGGTGGCTGCGTGTTAGTATTTTATGCCCAAGCATAAATTTGCAGTGTCATTTGCAACCACTCTTGACTAGAGACACATTCATTTCCACATTCTCTCTCTTTTTCCTTTTTCCTTTCTCTCTGTCTCTCTCTCTCTGTCTCTCTCTCTCTGTCTCTCTCTCTCTGTCTCTCTCTCGGTCTCTCTCTGTCTCTCTCTCTCTCTGTCTCTCTCTCTCTCTCTCTCTCTCTCTCTCTGTCTCTCTCTGTCTCTCTCTCTGTCTCTCTCTCTGTCTCTCTCTCTGTCTCTCT
>JBBPDA010000152.1:7627005-7648739 GCA_037974385.1 Arnoldichthys spilopterus | reverse complement strand
TCTGTGTCTCTCTCTCTGTGTCTCTCTCTCTGTGTCTCTCTCTCTGTGTCTCTCTCTCTGTGTCTCTCTCTCTGTCTCTCTCTCTCTGTCTCTCTCTCTCTGTCTCTCTCTCTCTGTCTCTCTCTGTCTCTCTCTCTGTCTCTTCCTCTCGTTCGCTTGCTCTCTCTTATTCAGCAGGTCATCACTGATGGAACCAAACCTTGTATCACAATATTTTTTATTTTTAAATAATTTGAAACTACCAGCTGTCGTTCAAGATTTGTCCAGATTTGTCCAAATTTCATGCCGAACAGGCCGATAGAAATTACCTGGAAGGATCTTACATTAAAATCATACATGACCTTAAACTAGATTGGTCACATCACTTTCCGGAGATACGAGGTTTTGTTCTCAGTCTCTCTCTTCTCACACATTTCATTGCATACTCATCTCACTCTTTGACACACACTCCCTCTCCACACACCAATAACATCTCCATTGTTGGCTCTCTGCAGTCTTTCCAGCAGGACGAGCAGCCTGACCACAGTCGGATCCAGGAGGCGGCCAGCACCATCGTCAGCACTCTGTCCAAGCGCCACAACAGCACCATCATGCAGGCCGTCATTGAGGTCAAAGTGGAGACGCGGCTAGTGCCCCAACCAGTGGGTGAGTAGAGAAGCTGTACATGTTCATCCCAGGCTTCATGTTCACATATATACGTCTCTTATGACTGATTTATTTAGTAACGGCTCTAAATAATTCAGTTCATATAGTAAGTTGTGTGGTTATGAGAATTAGAAATATACGTATACCAGCTCTTGCAGCTTAGGGGGCTAAAATAGCTCTGAAAGAAAGGTTCCAGAGACCCCACGGAGCCAGCTTGAGGAAGTGGCCGTAAACCAGTGTGATTCATCCTCTTTTTTCCTCACTATTGCCTCTTTTATTCTCACTGTCGCTGATGGTGCATACGGACTGCATGACTAAGTGGAAGTCACTGTCTGCATGCTTTCCGTCAGTAATGACTCCTAAAGAGCCCTAAATGACAAGGCCTTCTCTGGTGGAGGTACAGTAATTTGCTCACTACAAGTTAAAAGGGGCCTCGTCTGAGACCTGGAGCACTTCTTTTATAGCAGTGGTTTCCAAACCTGCTCCCTCCCTGCACATTATAGAGTTTCCCCTGCTCTGACAAACCCCCTTCCCCTCAGAAACGACTTAATTAGTTGGATCAGGTGTGTTAAGACGGTGGGGTGGTGGGTGGGAGGTGGGCAGGCGAGTGGGGGGACGCCAAATGATGCCGGCCAGGAATCGGGGGTATACTGCTTTTGAACATTCCATTTTGTAAGAGGATTTTGCTCATTAAAGATGGTTGACGTAACAGTTCTGTTAACAAGCATGTTCACGCTCTGTCTGTGCTGTGAAGCAGCAGTCAAAACACTCCAAACACCACCCCGGATCCTGTGATTTTTCATTTATTTTTCTCCCTCACTTTCACACTCGATTGTAGCGTTTTTATTAGACGAAGAGTTGGAGCTCTATCCTGAAACGTGTTCTATGATGCTATTTTGTGTGTGTGTAGATTACTTGGTGCCTGTGCTGTGCGTGGTCTTCTGCGCCCTGTGGATCTTCTGCGTGATCGTGTGCGTGTGGTGGACACGCAAGCGGCGAAAAGAACGCGAGAGGCGTGAGCGTGCCCCCGTGGAGGAGAGCGTCAACAACCAATGGGAGCCGCTGCGGCCGGTGGCACGGCAGCAGCACAAGGACAACCGGGACGCCGAGTACGAGCGGGCCAAGCTCATGGGCTCCCCGGAACGGGCCCATGGAGAGGGGGAGGAGGAGCCCGAGGAGGAGGAGGAAGAGGAGCTGGAGCTGGCCGAGGAGTGGCGATGCGCGACGGAGGGCAGCAAGAAGCCCATTCCAAAGTACTCGAAGGCCACGGTGCGGCTAAACAGCGAGCTGATCTGCACCACACGCAGCAGCAGCAGCAGCTGCGGCGCACCCCTCAAGGCCCCACACCGGACGGCCCACAGCCCCAAAGACAACCGCTGGAAAAATGTCAACAGCGCCCCCGCTGGCCAAGACGCCAAAGAGCTCTGCGTATAGACACTGGGCACAACACGCAGAGGAAGGCTCTCTTGTTCTGTGGAAGAAGAAAAATGGCTTTTGCGTTCAACAAAAGAGACTTTTTTTCCCCCGTTTTCCCTCTTTTTTTCACTGAGATGTTTCGAGTTTAAAAAAAAAAGCGGTGAATTTTCTTTTCTTTCCTTGACACATTTTTATTTTTTTATGTACAGATGAAGCAAATTTTGTTTTACTTTATACAAAAAAAAGCAAAAGAGACAACCGCTTTGTTTTTGTTTTTTCGAAAAATGTACTGCTAAAAAAAACAAAGAGCAAGAAAAAAAACTCAATAGAGGAAAAATATAAACTGTATAAAGATTTTCTGTTGTTTACAAACGATTGTGGTTTTGTTTCATTGTGAGCGGCCCATGTTTTTGGCACAGACCTTGGATGGGGTGGCCTGTCAGGTGCCCTGGCTTTGGGGTCAGAAGTGAGAACTTGATCTCTCTCTTTTTTTTTTTTTTTTCTTCTGTTATTTCCCCCCCACCCCATCCACCTCCTCTCCACCTCTCCTCACTCCACGCCTGCCTTACTGAGCTCGTGGGTCAGTGCCTGCGAAGTGGCCTTGTTTTTTGTCACGTCTGTTGTCTTGGCTGAACGCTCTTTAAAGGAGAAAAAAAAAAAAAAAAAAAGGATTGCAGTATTTTGAGTTGGTAGCAAGTGCCTTCTGACGAGCCCGTTTGTTTGCATCTCTCGCTGCCGAGGTCGACCCCAGCTAGATCACTACAAAGGGAGAGGCTGCTCTCAAGAGCAACTCCCGTTTCACCACCGAGGTATTTGATCAAAGAAAGATAAGAAACCTGTAAATATGTGTATATAGTAAAGGAGTCCCTGTGTATATTTGAATTTAGTAACTTAAGACAAGTCACACTTTTTTTATTACTATTATAATTATGATTGAAATTATTATGATTGTTTTTTTTTTTTGTTTCTTTTTCTTCTTTTTTTTTTTTTTTTTACAATGCCATTCCTTTTATTTATGCCAGTTGACATAGGCAGGTTTTATAACAAGTATACAGCGTCCCACAGTCAGAACAGTCATGTAATCAGACAGGTCATCTTTTTATGTTGTTGGTTTGTTTTCACTTTATAAGGCAAGTAATTCTTTACGGCTGTGTGGTGTATCGTGGCGTGTGTGTGTGCCTCCGTTAAAAAAAAAAAAAAGAAAAAGAAAGTCCCTCTCCCCTTTCCAACTTGTGCTTCCTTGCTGTCATAGAATGTTCTGCAAACCTGCGGAAGCTCCTGAAGCGCGTGGAGGCCTCCCAGGCCGAGCTCGCTGGTCTCTTCATACGATGTGAAACTGTGTTCTTGCTCCATCTGCTTTCTCCTGCTCTTTTGGGTCGAGGCTTCATGAAGGGAACAATTTTGTTGTAAAGCATTTGTATTCGAGGTACCAACTCAATGAAAATGGATTACCTCAGAAGTGGCTCACTATGATTTTTTTTGTTTTCTTTAGTTTTCACGTTGCATATTCTTGTGGTTTGCTTCCTGCTTCCATATCTGGGAGGATGCAAAATAATAAAAAAAAAAGAATCAAAATATTATCCTGAATTAATCCGAACAGCTGGTAAAATACTAAACCATACATAAAGCTGGATGTGCATTATTGGAAGGAATGGGGTTGGGGTCGGAGGACGTTTAAGAATTTTTTTTTAATTTAATTTAATTTTTTTTTTTTATATATATATTTTTTTTTGTACAGAAAAATTGCTCTGCAAACGTTTTGGTTCATTTAGTGGAATTTATGTTTGTTCTTAGAAATAAATCAAACTATTTATTAAAGCATTTTATAACAATCTGCTCAAGAAAACTTCTGTGTTCTGGTGTTTAGTGTGAAAGCACATGTTGACCTCAGCAAGGGTCATCATGTTGTAGAAATCTGTAGTCTTCATTAACCACAAGAGGTCCCGTTTCATGGCTGTTGTGTAAGAGCCTCTCTCACTTTCTACGGCATTAAGGGTGAAGGAGGACAAAGCAGGCAGCCTATGGTGAAGGAACCTGTTCTAGATCCAGTTGTGTAATAATCGTATAAATAAACCCACTTGCCCTTGCTGCTGCCAGAGGCCAGGATCTGACCGATCGATACAGGAACTCACCCTTCCAGTCAAGACGGCTCTGGGAGGAAGGAGCCAATGACAGCGGCTCGCCTGTTCTCGGCTGACTCCTTGTCGACCAATGGGATGTTCTGGCTTCATCCACTCTAAATGTTTCATGAGGATGCTTATGATGATGCTGTGAGTTATGGTTTTGTCCCACGAGGAGCTGCAGCTAATGGGATGGTTGTCTGGTTGAGCATCGGTGTCAAGTTACACATCTCAGGGGGGTGGCGGGGGGTTCCAAAGCAGTCATTTGTCTTATTCATGCTTGTTATGCTGAATGCAGACCTTTGGCCAGTATGGCAAAAGCAAACATTACCTGTAGTGATAGAACAGTTTGAGAATTAGATTTTGCACATTATCTTGGCTGAAGGAGTGTAACGATACACAATGTTGATGAGCTATGCAGACTGCATCCATACATGTTCTACGGTGGCGTAATGCTATATCAACTTTAAGGGCAGAGTTCAGTTAAACTTTTGACATTTTGTAGTAATGGTGGATCTACTAATTATAATTGTAAACTAATAGCTCTAATTTTATATCGGTTTATATTATCTATTTATCTATTTTATCTAATTATATAGATTGTTTGGCTCATGTGAATAAAAGTTTTGAAATAGTTTTCAAATATTTTACCGTCCTCTAACAAATTAAACTTTGAAAAACACAACCCATAAAATTTTGTGCTAATTTCTATAAAGCTCAGTTTTTTGAATGTAACATTGCCCAATAACTTGCCCACTTAACTCTGGCTGCAGACAGGATAGTTTCCATGAAAAGATAGAAATCCTTTGTAAAGACTAACAAATGCATTGCTGATAGTTTCATGTTTCAGCACACTGTATTATAATGGCTTTACCTTTATTGAAATTTATTGTATTTTACTTCTAATTGTAATTAAAGCCTGTTTATTTGAGGGTAACATTAGCCCCACCCCAGCCTGCCCACTTTGCCTCAGTAGACTGCACCCAGATGCCCACATCTGATCACATGTGTTGACATCGTTATACCTTTATTCTAATTAAGCTTAAAAGTAGGCTCAATGTCTAATAAGCACATAATGTAATCAGCATAGAACAGCAGGTTTGTAAGGAAAGTCTAAGGAATCTAAGGAAAGTTGGTCTGTGTTTTGCATGTGCTGAATATCAGTAAAACAGCATCTCTTTTACTGACCGCTACCTCTTTTTGCATTTTTTCTTGCAAAATGCAAGTATAATTGCCTTTTGTAGCCACACCCAAATCAATGGTAATATCTCCTGAGAAGCCTTGCGTGCAAGTAAAGCCCTCCCGCACATGTGAATTCTGCTTCCGTCCGATCCGTCATTTTCTCAGCCCAGAATGTTCCCCCGGCTGACCTACATGTGCCGAGAGCCGCAGGATCCATAAAGCTGCTCCATGTCTCCCTGGCCTGGGCTGCAGCATGTGGCTGAAAATCGACACCGGATTCCTTGAGTGTCTACCAGCAGTCAAGGACGTCTGACCCTAACTCATTTATAAACACTGTGGGTCTATGATGACCTGAAATGCCAGGTACGCCCGTCTCAACCAGCCGTCTGTCTGCTGTCAGATCCTTCAGCTGCTAAAGGCCCTCTTCCCAACCTCTGTTTGCCTGCCTATTTGACTGATTACAGTGCATTGTGTTTCCAAAGGTCTGCCTGGGCACACTGGCAAGTTAGTGCAAGAATTGTCTGTCAAATGTGCAGAGATGAGAGTTTGTGGGAGAGTCAAAACCATTTAGAATGACTCATGGTGTGGTGAGGCTTTGAAGCCATGCAGACACTAAACCTGAGGGGTGATTAAACAGGAGCCACGCTTTTCTCATTTATCATTTTTGATCTGAGAAAATGATCACTCAGCAGATCTTGTCACTTTTCTCCTTTTATGACCACAAAAACATAAAGTAGTGGTTTTCAGACTGGTCATGAGGGAACAGCAGACAGTCCTAAATTTGCCTCTATATTAACCCTCAACATAGTGGGAAAAGAGCAAAACTCTGGGTTTTCTGGGGGTCCCTGAGTACTTGTGTGAGAACCGTTGTTCTATGGCATCAACTTAAGGCTTAAGTACAGAAACCTTCGTGGAGATAAGGAATTGGTGTAACATCCAGATTGGTCAGGCCCAAACTAATTAAATTAATGCTGTTTCTACTGCTGCCTTCAATTGCTGTCGAAATTAGGGTAAACACAAGTTGCTGACTTTAAAGTACATGAACTAATTATAATTTTGAATGAAAAATCCTCAAATAATTTTGTGACCCGAGTTAGGAAGTTGTGGGGACTTTCAAGATGGCCAAGGTCAGATTTAATAATTGATAGTAAGTAATTTTTTTTATTTTTACTAGTGGATTTATTGTTAACTGTGCACTTAACCTGATACAGAACAATGCTATTTATGGTTCTACCCATAAGATTTCCTCAGAAGTAGATGAGAACGAACCTCGCAGCCGCACTGTAACAACAAAGCAGTTGTGTTCATGGCGTAGTTGATCATAATTCCGACATCACAAGTGAGAAGTAGGATCTTCTGGCTAATGTGAAGGCAGCATAGGTCCAGGGGTGTCCAGTCTTATCTGCTAAGTGCTGTAGGTTTTTCTTCCTACAAAGCAGGTGATCAACTGTTTAAAAAGTTAAAGCAATCGATTACCCAAGCCGAATCAGATGTGATCCTGTTGAAAAGAAAGTCCTGTAAACGTGAGTGGACATCCCAGACAAAGGCAGTATTTTTTAATACATCCAGCAACAAAGCAGAGTCCAGATTTGGTTTATTTCAGTTTGCAAAGATAATGGGTAATGTTTATAGATAAAGCATATAAATGATATAGCATTATCAAAAATAAGATACAGTTTTTATTTAGAATATATACACATTTTTCATCTAAGTAAACTGTTGGCACAAAAGCTCATTACCTTAAATCTTAATTAGATTAAGAATAAAACCTTAATCTTCAGTGTAAGATAATATTACATTAATTAATCTTATGTCAATTTAATTCGCTGTGACTATAATGCTTTTTGGCTGATATTGCGCCTTATGTTGAAAAGGGATTTTATTTTGACATTCAGTAGCGCCCTTTTCAAATCGAGGACAAGGAAGAGCTGGGAAACCAAACATTTCTATACTTTACACACTGCATCACTGAATCCACTTGTTCTAATGTACCAATTACTCACACTACCAGTTTTTCCACAGCTCACTGGAGAGAGAGACTGGCACAACTGAGGGGACAGCAGCTTTCAGAAGCTTGTTTAAGGTTAGCATTGGGTTAAAGTTTCCTGCACGAGTTTTACTATGTGTCGAATATGGACAGTTTGGCTCCATAAAAGACAGGTAAAAAGATAAATGACCCTTTCTATCAGAGTCAGTATTCGCTTTTTAAACCACAGTAGCTCTTATCTTGGCTCTCATCTAGCCACATGCATCAGCTACATTTGGTAGGCACTAACTATGGCAGATGGCCTGTTTGCTGTAAAGGAAATAATAGCTGCATGCTGCAAAGCAGGGCTAGTCATGATCTAGCTGTTGATGTAAGCTAGTAGCTGATTTTAAACTTTTAAACTAGTGATGATATTTGGGATCTGTAATTAAGATTGGAGATTGGGCAAAAAAGATTTTAATCTACGGTTACGATAATGAACATTTGTGACTGAGTAAAATGTGGGTAACTGGATACTCAGATTTAACCATAGACTGTCTTCTTTTTGCATATGGTCAATTAAAACAATCATGTAAAAAAAGTGTGATGAATTTTAAAGAACAAGCATGCTGACCAGGTGCAAACAGACCCCTTGCATTACCACCAGACCCCCAGATCTTCTCCCTCCTTAAGGTTCGTCAGTATGGTCAGGCTTCATCAGGACCCAGTTGCCAGGTCAGAGCATCTAGTGATCTCTCCAGTATGTGTACAGAGCAGTATCTATGTGAGAGATCAATCATGCTCCTTAAATGTGGGGAGTTATGATTACTCACTAATTTCCTGTCATGGTCCATGGACCTCCTAAAGTAACCTTGGCCACCCCATGTATAAAACTCTAGTTCTGCCACTGCTTGCGAATGAAAATCCACTAACAAACTCTGCCATAACAATCAAATCCTCAATGAAATGTCAGTGTCCCTTATTTACATGGCAAAGTGTACACTCTTCTCTGCAAAGGTCCAGTGTAGTTTCCAACACAAGTGATAATTCCAGCATGATCAGGTATCAGAGCTCCTGCTTGTTTGAAATGAAAGTCTACTACGGCAGCTGGCCTTTTTGGATATGACTGGACACCCCTGATGTAAAACCTTACAAATCCTTGCCTCTGCATGTTCACCTCTAATACAGGAGCAGAGAAAGATACATTCCATTAACTTTTATTAATGTTCCATTAACTTTGAGGTCATACCAGTTTATGTGCTGTAGTTTCCAAGAAACAAGGGGGCTCAACTTACCCACTGACTCAAATTACCCCACTCATCAATGTAAGTCTCGATCCCAGCCAGCCAGCCATCCATCCATCCAGCCAGCCAGCCAGCCAGCCATCCATCCATCCAGCCAGCCAGCCAGCCCACTGAAAACACTTGACTTTATGAGGAAACCCTGTTGCTAACTTGCACTGAGTTGCTCACTTAGGCTCACGTGCAAGTGCTTCATAATTTTTTTGTAAAATTTTTTGGTGAAAGATAATGATCATTATTACCAGTTTTGCATTTGAGGAAATTTCAAGTAATTTACTGTGAAAATTCACATTTATGGCTTTACCATTTCTTAAGCTTCATGAGATATCATTTATGGTCACATTGACCAAGCCGATTATAAAGATTGTAAATTCAATAGTTGGACAAGTTGATGCAAAAATAAATGTGTATATTTAAGCTTTTTTTTTAAATGTCAGTGTCCTTTATTTACACAGCAGTAGCAAATATAACCAGTGTCTCTGTCCAAAAGAAGTTGTGTGAAACACCAAATTATATGATTTTTTGGGTGAAAAGTAACTTAATACAGTGGGGTGAAAAACTGAAAAACTGTTTTTTATGCAAAACTTTTTAAGCTTATTAGCTTATTGATCACACAGTGTAAACTGCTGTGTTCAAATGACCGAAAACTCACAAATGTTTAGGCTTTCAAAACAAGTGGAAAGATTTAACAAAAACTTTAAGAAATAATAATTCCAGAAAAACTTGATTATATGACACTGCGTCGAATGTTAATTTCCATCTGCCCTGGAAGTGGATCTAATGAATTTCTGTTCATGTCTTTCCTGTATAGAGGGCGTGGTCTTGAGGTGGATAATCTTGGGATTTGGAGAAGAATTCTATCTCGTTTTCATTGTGCCTGACATTTTAGAAATCCCTCGCATATGACGGGCAACAGAGGAATGAAAAATGACACTACTGATCGCTTGGCTGCCATGGCCTCATATTACACGAGTGACACAATTACTACACAGTTGGAGTGATGTGTATACCTTTTACAATGAGGATGTGCACAGTAGCAAACTCGCATCCCTTTTGATCTTATTTACTTGACACCCTATATGACACTAGCACTTACCCTGCCTGCAGACCTCACCGTCAACACCCATAGGGTCATTTACACTACAAAAACAAGCGTATCACAACAGAGAGCCTACCCTTGTTGTTGATTTACATAATTGAAACACATTCTTTACACATGCGCTGACCAAAAGTTGCAGAATCTGCTCTGAGTTGGAGCTGTTAAGGCAACAAGCAGCCACATATGTGCTGGCTTATAGCCAGTAGGGAGCCAATTGCCAAGAGAGGGGGGTCACCAAGAGCATGTTTAGATATGCCTTTTGGCTTTTAACCTCTCTCCATGTCCCACAATTCATTAGAGTGTTGGATGTTTGTCTACATAACCCAACTGCTGTGCCTGCTGCATCAAGATTAGGCTGGATGCAATATAGCACAGTCCTGGGGAACTTTTCCAACACCAGGGTCTTGAAAGCAGCCCAGCTGTTCCTTTTTTTGCAGATTGTACAGTCATGTCATAGTGTCTTAAGGTGAAACTGAATGCAAAATGCATTAATGTGTCACCAAAAAAGGAAGAAGTAAGCACTTGTTGAATATAAAATACAGCTTTGTAGCTTCAGACAAAAAAGTGCATTGATTTCTCAGTCTGAAGGTCATGTTGAAGTGCATCTGTATACATATTGCTGATTGGCTCCATCAAGATATATGGGCCAGAGCAGATGAGCTCCACCCAGGGGCCTTTGCTCCAGAGATTAAGCGTGGATTATGCAGCACAGTCTCATTGGAATGGGCTTTGGCAGCACGATAAAGGTCAAAAGCCCCCATGCAGTTGTCACCTCCACACAGAAGATCAAGGATCTCTCCCTACTCCATGAGATGCCATCCCATTTGTTTTTTTTAAAGAATCTCAATTTTTTTTCTTTGGATTTTCCAGTGGAACAGAAAACGCTAACTGTGCAACCAGTTTGGTTATGAGCAGAATGCAACCAGTTTGATTGTCAACTGAAGCCAAATGGTGTCCCAGATCAGCAGCTAGCGAGAAGCAGAGCGCCAGGAACCTGCAGCGATGTTATTGTTACAGATGAAGAGATAAATGAGAAAAAAGCGAAAGAAGAACAGAAAGGCCAGTGTAGAGTCCTTGTCCACTTGTGCACTCTGCTGAGCTGTTGACTTTGGTCTGTTCCGCTTCCTTCTCATCAGGCCAGATCTCCCCATTTTACAGTCAGCTGACATTCAAATTGAATGCGTTTCTCAAAATCAAAATGGAATGACTGGGTACCACTGTGTTGGTCAGTGGAAGCAGTCCAACAGACATCAAAGAGAGGAGTTTCCAAAATATACACTGTGTCAGATTCAGCTCTCGAATATCCACAGGTTCTCTTTTCCCCAGGACATCAAACAGAACTTGAAAGAGACTTGGCGATCCGGATGTAACTTATTCATTGTTCGAGTTCCTTTTTATTATTCCAGTGCATTTCAACAACCTTTCCTAACTTCCATATGTGTTCTCTGTTCTATTGCTCTTGTCTGATTGGACTTTCTTCACATGAGCTTGACAAGATTACTAGAACAATGTTCCCATTACTGTATATATGTGGAGGTTTATGGTACAGAATTTGTTTTTCATTTCAGGATGATGTGCAATCTTTAATCGACGTTGTTCCCCATTACAGTTGCTTAGATTTCAGCAGATAATCTGGCCTCTGTGTCTCTGCACGGCACCAGGATATACACATCTCAGTAAACATGCACTGCCTGAAGGTATAACTTTGTGCTCCCTGTTTCTGTTGTACCTTCGTGAGAATCCGCCATTACTTTGTCTGTGATGAGCTCATGGTAATCTAATCTCTCTTTGTGGTCACAACATATTTGCTGTAAGTTGTTCGTTCCTTTTGTGAGCCAATAAAGCAGCATGTATACTATCCAGTGTTGGACTGGGGGATACGTGCTGGTATGATGAAATATCAAAGGCTTAACACATCTGATACACAAACTGAATATTTGTTGCATTATGATCTAATAAAAAAATGGCCTTTTTAAAAACTGGAGCTCTAAGTTCTTAAAAAAGTACTTAAAAATCCACTTTTAGTGCATCATAGAGGGCAGTGGTCCTGACCTGGGCACCACAGGTTCCCTTGAGCAAGGTACCATCCCACTACACTACTCCCTGGTTGATGTTAATAGCTGCCTGCTGCTCCATGTGTGCACATGTGATGGGTTAAATGCAAAGGTCACATTTTGTTGTGGTGCTCAAGTGTGTTCACATTGATAATGACTCTTCACAGTGGACTTGAGGATTTTAAACAGGTAGTTATTTTTCTGGCATTCTTGAGCTACAACTGGAATAAAATGTATTTAACTCACAATGGATTCAGACAACTAGAACTAAGACATTGTGGCCAGTTAAACATCTTTTTCTTAATTTGTTCTTGGTGTCGCACTTTCCTGCTTTAGTTTTAAGGCAGCTGTGTCTTAGTTAATTCACCCAGGAACAAAATTATTTTGTCATAACACATTCCTGTGTTAGTTTGGGCATGTCTGCCAACTGCTCTGCGCTCACATAAACTGAACATTTCAGAGTCTTGTTATTACCAACTAAAGCAAAGCATCAAAGAATTGGAGTGGAGGATTAAAAAAGCGACATTTTTGCAGTGACCATGTGATTACTGTGAAATAGCACTTTGCTTGTAAATTTGCCTGGTGTAGTTCAATAGGTTAATGATCATGCAGCATCCAAATGTTCTTTTTCTTTATATTTCATGTAGTGTACTGTGAAGTTTGTGTCTCTTTTAGTTTAAGAATATCAGTAAGAAATTCAATGTAAACGTTTTCCAGGATGCAGTTTGCTAGGACACAGTATAGCGTAGTGCCTTTACCTGCAGACATGGTCATAAGGCATTTGCAGGATTTTTTTCCTGTGTTTTTTTGTCCTCTCACACCCTGCAGACCACTGGGCTCTTCTGTGTGAGAGGGAAAAGACTTCAGAGGGCGCTTTATCAGTGTGAGGTGAATGAAGATGAAGGAGTTGCTCGCATGCCGAAGCAGGGTTGGGCTTCAGTCCTCTGGCCCCCAAAGCCGACTCCAGCAGATGTTGCATTTTCTCTTCACTGCTTTTACAAAAGCTTAGGGAGTGGTAGCCCTCTGAGCGAAGACGTCCTTTATGCAGCAGCATCCAAGAAACGTTCTCCAATTGCATGCCTGAACAGGAAACGAGCAATTGCTTTTTGTATGGATATGCGGATGGAGCTTGACACGGTTGTAATGCAGTTAAGAGTTTTGGCAGGAGGCTCACAAGGGGCCTCCTCATGAGGCTGCAGGTTGCAATGTGAAAGGTCAACCTAAGACTCAAAAGACCTCACCATGGCAGAAACAGCTGGGGTTGGCAGGTCACCATGTAGGCTGGCACTATGCCCAGCTGGCAGAGATGCATCCCTTTGATCTTTGCCAAAACATGCGGCTCTCGCTGATGCCCAGATTCCCCAAGAGGGCATAGTCTGCTGTGCACTGAGTGGAAGGTGCGTTTCCCCACCTGGCAAAGTGACAGCTCACATCCTCTGCGTCTCTCCATCTTTCTGTCTGCTTCTCCGTCTGCTTCTCTCGCCCTCTTTTTCTGTTTCTCTCTCATATCTGTTTTACTACCTTACTTTCCAGTACTTTCAGGGCTTGATCCAATTTATTTAGTTTTATTTTATTTAATTTTATTGGGGTTCCCTCTAGCTTTATTTTGCAGACCAGACCTTCAGCTATTAAAAGATAACTTTCATTGCGCAGTGTGGCCTAGAACCACTGACTGTGAAATAAAAAAATTTAATAAAAGTTGTTCGACTACAGGCAAAATGAACTACGGTTGTTTGCATGATGTGTAGGTGATGCCAGGTGACAAAACACTACAAAAAAAATAGACCCATGTTAAACAATGTATTGTGAATTGATCAGTTGCTTAATGCTTAAAAAAACACTTTAATAAACTTTAAAGGCCTGATGCTGTGAACTTCCAGTAACTGTATCTTAAAAGGCTCATTGTTGTCACAGGTTTGTTTCCTTTGCACAAATACAAGCCCAAGTGCATTCATAAGGAATTATTGAATTATAGCCAATGAAACGCTGAGAAAGAACAACACAGATACACAAGTATAAATGCTCACACCTTGCAGGAAACTTGCTTAGGTTATGGGGTAGGCTCTGCATACAACCTGTGCAGACGTATACATCTTTTTATGCTTAAACTAAAGTTCGTAGTTAAATGTTGATCAAAGGTACATTAAGCATCTACAAAGAACCATCACTATGAAACATAACTAAAAAAATCGTTGACCGTCATTCCAGTTTTAGCAAGGAAGTGTCATCATATTCTCTGGGACACCGTCCAACTGGGCCAATAAGCTGTGAGTAGATTTGGTGAGAGGAGGGGTGATTGAACTTTCAAAGGGTCCACTGCAAGATACTAGCATGTACCACTGTCATGTGCTGCCAATGATTGTGCAAAAAATAGGCAGCAGGGGATGGGTGTAGGGGGTGTAGATCAGTACAGAGGCAGAAGCACGGCAAAGTCATTAAGCCTGCGCTTCGGCTCAGCCTTTCTGGGTCATTGTGTCTTTTAAACAGACATACACAAGGCCGACGAGCAGGGGATCCCTGCTGGTTTTAGGCTAGCCATGCTATCCCGGGTCATGAGAAATGATCCTGTCATCCTGCCGAAGCTTCTCTAATGCTAGTGCAGGACACCACCTGCTTCCTTTCTGGTCATGTTCAATCTATCTAACAGTCAGCACTGCTTTTAAAGTGGGGTTTTTGTTCTCTTGACCAGATGAAGTGACCGCATCGATACACTGGTCCTCACATCTGGACGCAAATGTGTACACCTCAGTTAGGCACCTTCACGCAAACTCCAGACCTCAGCTTTATAATGTAGGCCGAGTATAAGATGATGGTGAGAATTGGAAGGAGATGGGATGGCAGGCTGCCACTGTGCTCGTCACATTCTGGACAGTGGTGGGGTACTGCATTGATCAGAGATGTGAAGAATAGGCTGACTGCTGCCTTAGAACATCACTAATCACCTACTGCCTCACATCTTTACAGCTCTGGCTGACAAGAAGAAGGGCCAATGTCAGAAAGGTCTGTGGGTGTGTGTTTGAGTGTGTAGGAGTGAGAGAAAGAGGCTGTGTTGTCTCGTTCGGTAGTTCTGAATCACTGTTCTATTCCCTGAGAAACTCAGCTTCCTGTTAGAAGATGATGTTGTGAAAAAGTGGCTCTTTGTGCAAAGTAGAAATTCAATTTCACTAGTTAAGCTTTGACTAGGAAATAGTTTAGAAAAAATCATACAACCCTAGTTCCAAAAAAGGTTGTGTAAAATGTAAATAAAAACAGCACAATTATTTGAAAATCTCAAGCCAATATTTAAGTAAATGTACCATTAAAAAAAATTTCATGGCAGCAGCAAGTCTCAAAAAATGTGAATGTGAATGTGAATGTCTGGGAACTGAGGAGACTACATTTTTTTCGAAGAGGAACACTGTCCTATTCTTAGTGGTTTTTTTTTTTCATATTTTTCATTTTATAATGCGCCAAATGTTTTCATTTGGTGAAAGGTCTTGACTGCTGGCAGGCCAGTTCAGCACCTGAACTCTTTTACTACAAAGCCATGCTGTTGTAACAGATGTAGTATTCAATTTAGCAGAGTCTTGTTGATGCATGGCCCGCCCTGAAATACACGTAGTCTGAATGGTAGCATATGTTGCTCTAAAACCTGTTTATACCTTTCAGCATTGATGGTGTCTTTTTAAATGTGTAACCTGCCAATTCTGAACTGAGTGCTGCTAACAAACCGAATGGTCCCTCTCCTCTTTAGTGCGATGACATGGTGTCCATGTCTTTGGATTTCTAATGAGCTTTGGTCCAGAGAAGACAACAGCAACTGGATCATGTTCACATATGGCTTCTTCTTTGCATGATAGAACTTTAACCTACATATGTGAATGGCACAGCAAACTGTGTTCACAGACAATGATTTCTGGAGGTGTTTTTTGCAGATTGGTGAACCTCTTTAAGATGCTCTTTTAATATCCAGTCATGTCACTGACCTGTTGCCAATTAATGTAATTAGCTGTAAAATGTTCCTCCAGCTGTTTCTTTTTAGTACCACTTACTTTGCAAAAAGGAAGTTGCCCCGTTAGTTTGTTTTTCAATCCCAACTTTTGTGAGACATGTTGCTGCCATCAAGTTGAAAATGAGCTACCAGGCTACCAATGCCCATTTTGAGTGCTAATTCATTAGAACATTCTGTCTATAACACACTAGCTGTATTCATTGATTAAATTATATCAAAATATATATTATAATATATATAAATAAATATATACATTTTAACGTAGTGGCAGCTGTCTTGAAAATCTGCCTTTACTTTTGTCGATTCTCCATACAGGAGACTTTTGTAGCACATGAGGAAGCTTGTGTTATTGATTAGTGCTAAAGATAAATCTACTCAGGGGGAAAGCATTGGCTGTCCTCACCAAGATCTGCTCCTCTCTCTCTCTCTCTCTCTCTCTCTCTCTTAGGTTATTCAGTTTCACTTTTTTCTCTCTCTGGTTATTCAGTTTCTCTTTCACTTTTTTCTCTTTCTTTTACCAGCAGTTCAGTCCTATACATGTGAAAGCACTGCGCTAAGCTGACACTCTGCATCCCTGACCTGCTCTCAGAAATGCCAACATGGGCTTGATCACTTAATGGGTGTTCAAATCGCAGAAAAGGCCTTCTTCCTCCCCCCCAGTAATGCCTAAAGATTTTCAGTATCAGGTAACAAGAGACTGAGTACTGAGTGGAGCTGTTCAGATTATTCAACTTGCCTGCAGAGTTGAAGGAGGAGCTGGGTGGAAAGTGGGTGGAGCCAGACTGCAGCAGCTCCTTCAAAGTGACCTCTGTGTATGATGCAACAGAAATGATGGGGGATGTTTAACTGAGTAAATTCTGAACTCTCAGCCCACAGACCACACCAAGCTTTACTTTATACCAGGATAGAAAAATGACATAGATTTACAGATTTTCTGCAGTATCTAGCACATTTCGTGATTCTCCTACTCATTTTAAAAATGTGAAAATATAAATGTTCTGCACATCTGGTCTAATACAGAGCTGAAATTGATATGTACTCTTGTACCAAGATAATGAATGATTTTAGCTTAGTCTATTAGTGGTCATAATTTTGACTCATGTAATATATATGTTGTTTTAATTTTTAAATGAATTTTTACCTTTATTTTCTATTATCATACACAAAAGTATTTTTCTAGTCATTTGTATATGGAGTCCCAATAGAAGACATAGTTTTTTTGTGTGTTTAAGCAGTGATATTCAACTGTTTGCCCCAATTTGGTGAACTGCTTTAACACAAATCTCTAGAGTTCCTGTTTTCAGGACTTTGCAATCAATCTCCTCAGTCAGCATTCTATTTTGCAAGGCTGTACATGTTGACTCCAGAATACCCCCAAAAGACATCTTGAACCCTTTATACAAGTTTCAGAAGCCAATACTTGGGTCAGTCAGTTTTTTTATTTGGATAATAACTCTCCGTGTGGTTGCTGAAAGAAGGTCCCTCAAAACCTACTTGTCATAATTGTTATTCATCTTATTCATGCTCAAAAAATAACTTAAGGCAAAGGTTTTGCACGGACATGCAAAACAACCACTCGGAACATTGAGTGTGTTCTATCTGTAAGAAAAGACAACTCTAGTTATTTCAAGAGTATCAGCTGGCCAATAAGCAGTGATATTTAATTTTTCTTTGCCAACTACAGCTTCAAACTAAACTCAGGAATAACTTTTTAAAGTGGGATAGCATACATGTTTTCTGATTCAGTGACTAGGCCTATATATCCATTGATGGAACTGCTTGTTACAATTGTTCGGTTCTCATCAGACTAATCTTTTGATGATATTATGTACTGTAGATGATGAGATATTCAGAGTTGTTTTACATTGAGGAACATTATTCTGAAATTGTTCCTTAGTTTACAGATGCAGTTTTTTGCAGATTGATGAACCTCTGCCCATCTTTATATCTGAGAGACTTTCTAGGATGCTCTTTTTTATTCCCAGTCATGTTACTAACCTGTTGGCAACTAAACTAATTATATGCAAAATGTTCCTCCAGTTGTTTCTTTTTATTACCACTCACTTTGCCAAGAAATAAGTTTCCCCATTATTTTAAAGGATGTTTGACTGACCGGCAAAACAACCACTCAGAACTTTAGTGTGACGTACCTGCAACATGCCTTGTAGTCCATGTCTGTTCTTCTATCCGTAGGGCTAAACCCATCAACAGCTGTCATTCTACTAAGATACTACTAGCCAAGTTACACACCATAACAAACCCTGCCAAAACTGTAAACCCAAGAGGCAATGAAGTATATAAGAGTAAACAATAAACAATAGACAGTAACAATAAATGTGCAATAAATATGAAGACGTGAGGGACTCAGCAGTTCTGATGACAAGAGGAAGTTCATTCCACCACTGGGGAGCCAGGACTGAAAAGAGTCTTGATGTAGATCTTTCTCTTCTTTTTAGCGTTGGAGGCTCAAGGTGAGCAGTGGCTGATGTTTGGAGATGATGGGCACTGACATGTTGCTTGATCATAGCTGGTCTGTGAGGAGGCGCAGCTCCAATCTTGGCTTTGAAAGCAATTGTCCGTGTTTTGAACCTGATGCAAGTGGCCACAGGGAGCCAGTGCAGGTTCTGGAGGAGAGGTGTGGTTTAAGAGAATTTTGGGATGTTTTAGATGTGTCTTGTAGCTGCGTTCTGCAGGAGTTGAAGTGGTCTAGTGCTTTTAGTGGAAGACCAGCTAAAAGAGAGCTGCTGTATTCCAGCTTTGAGATAATCAGAGACTGGACAAGCAGCTGAGTAGCGCTGGAGGTGAGAAAGGGGCAGATCCTGCTGATGTTGAACAGAAGGTATCTGCAGGTCCTGGAAAGGTTGGAGATGTGTGGAGAGAATGACAGATCCTTGTAGGGAGTTACACCAAGATTCTTTTCTGTCTTTGACGGGGTGATAACTGAGCATACATGTTTTCTGATTCAGTGACTCACCTGATTCACCTGTTGATGAAACTGCTTGTTACAATTGTTCAATTCCCATCAGACTAAAAAAAACAGCATACAGAAGCACAGATGGCCAGAGTCAATACACTTCTCAGTGAGAGGTGAGATGCTGAGGGCTCCAGTGATTTAGATGATGAAACAAGGCTGAAATTTTTTTTTTTCAAAGCATGTCAAAGTACACCTCAAAAAATCCCAGACCCTATTAACAAAAAACCTTTCATACAAATGTTTTTAAATGGCTAATGTCAATCAACTATTTAAAAAAGTTTCTTCCATTACTACATATAAGTCTACCTGCTAATTAAAGCTGAAGTCCTATTTCATTTTAATCTACTGATTTAGAGACAGGTATCCTGTCTGTCTAGGAAATCGCAACTATGCACCCAAGGCTCATTTCAATGCCATCATATGACTTGTCAGTAAATGCAGCTTGTTTGTCTGACTCCACTAATTTGATAAAGAGTGCAGAAGGGAAAATGCAAAGGAAATGCATGATTATGAGCAGAACTCAACACTCTTCTGGCAAGCAAGCAGTTACTGTTCATGAGCCATCTTTCCTGATACTAGAAATGTGATACAAGGCTCCTGAGATGTAATGAAGTTCAAGCTGGCATAAAAGGCCTCTGTAATGACATTAATTCTCTAATGAAGCTGTCAAGCCATTGCTGCAAGGTAAATGATTCGGAAGGGAGAGGACAGTATGAGCCATAACGGAGTCTTCTCTGGTCCTTTACACACCCTGATGCTGGAAGTGTTCCAGATCCATCTTTGAACCCAAGGAAGTTCATGGAGTTAAGTTTTGAAGGGGATATATATTTCTTAGGAGTGCCCAGTCACAACCCCTAAGAACTCTTCTTTCCAACAGTAACACACAGCATCGATCCAACACAAGAGTTTTTCATTATTTTACCTGCTTCCCATATTTCTGAATAATAGTTCAGACAATAACACCATTATATATTATATATAGGATTATACGCAGACCAAAATGTTAATCAAATCATATCTCATATATGCTTCTCAGTAGCTTTAATAAAGCTTTGCACACTGGGCAGTGGTGGCCTAGTGATTAGGACTTTTACCTTGTGAATTGAAAGTCGCAGGTTCATGTCACGGCCCGAGCACCACTGAGGTACCCTTGAGCAAGGTATCGTTCTGCTACGCTGCTTCCTGTTGATAGCTGCTCGCCTGTCCACGTGTGATGCTTGAGTGTGTTCACAATGACAAAAGGACACTTCACTTCATTCTTATTGTTGTTTTTTTTATAAATTAAATCCATATTTGTACATTGGGATTAAAATATTACTAAGGTTATTAAAAACAATGCAGCCACCTAAGAGTTGAGCCAATCATGAGGAGATAGTTTCCTCTTGGTAAGTTGTCTAGAATGGTGCTAGAATAGGGTCTGTTGCATAAAGCCTAAAAACCTGTGCATTATATGGGAGCCTTTTTAACTTTAAACTACCTGTTGAAAGGCAGGATGCCCTCAAACATTCATGATGATACTGCACACTAAGAAAAGGAATGTGTGCTTAGGTGTGTACAAGGCTTGTCACTAGTCCTGTACCAAGGCAGAATTCAGTACCTTTCAGTGCAAGTCCTTTTCTGTGCCCATCTTTTTTGTACCAGCTAAGATACTATTAGGGGCCCCAAGAGGCTAAAATGTTTCTAAAATGTACATATGTCTATTGGCTGATATAGCATAATTCAAAAGGATTATTTGTTGTTGTGATCACACTCAAGCACCACAACAAAATGTGACTCTTCATTTAACCCATCACACATGCACACGTGGAGCAGCAAGCAGCTTTCAATAGTGCTCAGGTAGCAGTGTAGAAGGATGGTACGTTGCTCAAGGGTACCACAGTGGTGCCCAGGATGGGAATCAAACCTGCAACCTTTAGTTACAAGGGGAAGAGCCTAACCACTAGGCCAGCTTTGTCTACTATTAAACTGGGGACGAGTCCCAGCCCAAGGACTTCTGAGGTACCCTTGAGCAAGGTACCGCTCTGCTACACTGCTCCCCGGGCCCTGTTGGTAGCTGCCCACGCTGCACATGTGATGGGTTAAATGCAGAGGTCACATTTCTTTGTTGTGTTTGAGTGTGTTCACAATGACAGTCACTTTTACTCACTCTAATCTTTTTCATAATAATGGCATATACTGCCATATCCCACCATGAAACTGCTGTGGTCTTGAACAGTATACTATTATGTTATGAGTTATGGGCATTTTTAATCAGTCTTTATTGTGTGCTACCTTCACAGTAGTTTAACATGTTTTGGTGACACATGACTGATAAACTTTGCAGAAAATCAAACAGAACCCAATGATGGATTGGGCCTTAAGTTAGTGTATTTAATCGTATAATGTTTCCCACTCAACTCATTTCCACATCTAGGCCATTGTTCATTATGACTTTGTTTTGCTTGGTTGAAGCACCCTCAAAGGTTCTGATTGTGACCCACCCTCTTTCCCCCATGTCTGAATGGAGAAATTTCTCTCCCAGCCTCTGTCCTCCCATAACTGATTACAGAAAGTCCCTTAATGTGTATTGTAGCAGGAGAACAATGACATTTCCATTGTAGGAACTCTGAGTTCCTGTTGATAAGCTGCCTGCTATTCGTAGCCAAGTAGTGTTTATGTGCGTTTGGACGCTGGGCGAAAACAACATCTTTCAGTCAGAGGAGAACAAGTGTTGGTGTATAAATAGCCGAGCATGGATAAGCATCAAAGGGCAGAAAATTCCTTCCAGTGAACAAGGTTTCAAGCCATGCTGCGAAAGGACTGCAGCGAAAAGTCCATTAACGCTGCTTCTTTTCCATCTCAACTAATGAAGATCTACTTTTAAGGGCATCAAAGCCTGAGCAAGAATTGTAGACCATTACAGCATTAGATTGTAAATGTTGAATCAAAAACTCCATCTCCAAAATAGTAACTTTTTAAGAGGATGATGTAACTTGATGTAATATAT